>CM034356.1:95762988-96207999 GCA_019925275.1 Mytilus edulis | reverse complement strand
AAATATTTTGATATGTGCGTCACTGATGAGTCTTATGTAGACGAAACGCGCGTCTGGCGTACTAAATTATAATCCTGGTACCTTTGATAACTATTAACCAAAAATTGAATGATGTAAATTTCGTGTTGACGTGAATACAAAATATCTTTATATTGTAATTTGTATTCTTACTGGAGTGTTTTCATTAGCATGACGTTCGAGATAACCAAATAAAGCAGTAAGGCTGAAATTGTCATAAACGGGGAAGCTATGATGTACTTAATCAACTACTTACTAAAATGATCTAAAAGAGGGACGAAAGATACCAGAGGGAAGTCAAACTCATAATACGAAATTAAACTGACAACACTATGGTTGAAAATGAAAAAGACAAACAGACAAACAATAGTACACATGACACAACATAGAAAACTACAGAATAAACAACACGAACACCACCAAAAACTAGGAGTGATCTCATGTGCTCCGGAAGGGTAAGCAGATCCTGCTCCACATGTGGAACTCGTCGTGTGGATCATGGTAAAACAAATCCGGTAAATAGTCTACTTCGGCTAGTCACATTCATGAAAGGGAAGGGGATTGTAGTTACGACGTAAGTAACATATTCTATATCTTCTTCGAAACGGTTTTTCCATAACGGTCAACCAACTCGAGATGGCGTCCGTAAAATTTATGAAGGGGTGATTACAACTTCACAATTTGGAACTCTTTGATTAATAGCTTCCTTGTGAGCAGCAACCCTCTATCAAGAACATCTTGATAGGAAATACAAGCACGGGAATATCGTATCAATTGGGAGATATATACCCCGTATGCAGGTGCAGTTGGAATGTTGCTACTTAGAAATGGAAAGTTTACAATTTGAAAGCTGAAATCATCTCTTTTGTCGTACAGTTTTGTTTTTAACCGACCCTCATTGTCAATTTCTAGATGAAGTCAAGATATGAGGCTAACTTAACTGTACCTGCTGTATCCTTTATCTCTAGTTCGATTGTATAGATGCTTTCAACATAGTCATCAATCATCTATATAGCGGAAAGTAAAGTTAAAGGATATTGCTTACTCTTTATCTTTCCTCCTAAGAATCTCCTGTATGAAGTCAGCCTCATAATAAGAAAGAAACAAATCGGCAAGAAGAGGGGCACAATGTGTTCGCATTGGAATATCGACAGTCTATTGAACAACACGTCCTCCGAACGTTACAACTATGGTGTCAATCAAGAAATCAAGCATCGTGTTGTTGTCAGATTCAGAGAACTTTTTGTTTAAATCAGAGTGATCCTTTACAAAGTAGGATGTATCTCGTTCTCAGACAAAATACTACGTTGGCCATTCTTTTTTTATGAAACAAAGCAATGCCAACTCTTTTAATTTGTCTTTTAGTTTGGAATGTGGAATACTTTCCACATCTGATTCACGCCACCTCTAGAATAGGCAGTTTCACAATAACTTTGAAGCCCGGCTTTGATTGCTGATAACATATAATCTACGTAATGATTCAGGGGACAAATGTCCAAAGTACTGAAAAATCCTAAGAATTCAATTGCCGAGAAATGCTTTTCACCATTATTTATATTTGGGCGGTTCTAATTTCTATCATGTCCTCATCGGTGACGATAGAGAGTGTACTTGAAATGCGCATCTGGTGCAGATGAATTGGTACCGTTAATGTTATTACACATTTTTACAATGTTATCTTTGGAAAATTGATAAATTAAAGGCTTTCCCTTAAAATAAAATCCAGTTGAGTTTGACTTAGTATTAACAGACTAGATGATTGCTAAACAATCATAACCTTCTTGTCTTGTCATCACAGAATTCATATCAGCTGAGCGGGAAAATGTTATACGACACAACATTTAAAATCTGTAAATCAGTTTCTTCTACATTTACGACACTGATAACGGTATAAATTAAATTGACACTTCAATTTATTATTTGCTATCAATTTCTTTTTAAATTACTAATTAAAATGTACGCTTGTGATGGTTTCAAACTTTTAAAATTTTGCAATTATTTCTTGAATATACCCAAACTATGTATGTTGTAACGGTATTGTTCTTTGTTATTTGTAACACTAATGTTATCTCCCTGATTTTTAATATAATTTGCTTTTATTGTGCTCAGAAAGAAAAAACAATCCATGTCTAACATTTAAGTACTCCTTTATTTTTTTTATTGTTAAACTGAAACATGACCTTCTATCGTTAGTGTTTTGAATAGAACAACAGACTATAACGACAGTATTATAACCTAAACTAAAAAAAAGTTTACACAAATGGAAAAATTGTCGTATTCCTGAATTGGTTCAGGCATTTGCTAATGTAGATGTTTTTTCAGTTAAATCTAGTTTTAAAGCTAGCTCAACCTCCCACTTGTATGATATTCGCATATTGATTTTATTTTGTGAGTAAAAGAAACAGACATAAAAGGTAAAAGTTTCAAATTTAGGATATAGCAGTCAACATGTTGTTGCACAAAGGAAATAAGGCATATAAACACTAAAGCAAAAATAAAAGACAAGAATAAAATAAATGACATTATAACTCAGTGGCGGATCCATGGAGGGGCGAGGGTCGAACCCCCTCTAGTTTTTGCAATCAATACTTTTAAATAGGGAAATTCGATTGGAACAATCGCTTTACTCGTTGGAAACCACCCCTCTCCCTACTTTAAAAAAAAAGGTTGATCCGCCACTGCGGACACCAACATAATGACACAAACGATATCCAAATACAATAAATGTAAAGCGTATATATGATATATCTTTTTTATAGAGAAACATTATGACTTATTTTCAAATGGTTTTAATTTTTCGTGTGGTAAAGTGATAGTAAGGGTGATAAATCATAAGTTTTAATAATTTTATTTTAGAGAATGTCGAAACTCTAAATTTTCCAGATTTTATCCTCATTTCAATTGTTTTACTGACAATGCGAGTAAATCAGGTTCACATCATTTCTTTAATCCCTCTTTCACGCGGACAAATATTTTATTGATATAATGGAAAATTTATTGGTAAGTCAATAATTTATGCAGCTTATATGATTAATACATTCAATGTGAATCCTCTGAATCGTTTTGATTGTAATATTAAAAGAGGATATGACGGATTTGTTGTTTAGTTTTCTATGTTTTCTACTATAGTTTGTATGTTGTTCTTTTTCTTTTTTTCTTTTTTTACTCTTGTAGTTGATGTGTTTTCCTTGGTTTTAGTTTTTAATCCTGATTTGTTTTCTCTTAATTAATTTATGATTTTTCAACAATAGTATACTGCTATTGCCTTTATTTAGCCATAGCGTTGTCCGTTTATATAAAAGTTACGAGTTTGCATGTCTCTCTGATATCTTTCGCCTATGGATTATAAGTACTCTCTTGAATAGTATAACCGGACTAATATTAAGTTCATTTTGTTGACAAAATGGTCAGTAATCACTTGCATACCAGACACAAGATGAATAAAAGCTGTCCTGAAATTGCAGGTATGCATGTCATGCATATTCAAGATTTTGTGTTCAACCTATTCATTTCAATACCATCCAAAGAAAAATAGGGATAAATGAAAAAAGTCTACACGCATTTATGATTTTATTCTTTGGTTATAGTGTAATGTTGTATGTCAACTGTTTTATATACTAATTAGATAACTTTTCATATTGTTCTTATATTCTAATAATTACGTATAATAGAATAAATGTCTTACAGTGACAATACGATCATGGATAGTCTTTAATCTTTTTAAACACCTTCATATTACCTATATTTTCTTTTGAACGTTAACAAATTTTCTCTCGGTGGTCACACTGACTTATTAAATTACGATACAAATTTTTGAAGTGTTCTTTAATAAAATCAAAGCATCAATGTTTGAATACAAAGTGTTTAGGAATAATGTTTTATGGTATTAAATGTTCTCCAATGCAAAATAAAACAAATTACTGAAATGAACCTTTGTTGGTGTATAGGGAAAAACTGTGACTCGTTAAAGTACAAGACAGGCAATAGATGAATCCGTGGAAGAGAAAAATGAAAAGGTTCTGTACATAAACTAGACATCATGATAAATTTTCAAAGTGATGAGAGTTTCAATGATATGTACTGTGTAGGTTATCCCCGCATATACTATTTTATAATTGTGGGTAACCGATGGTTATGAAAGATTCTTGAATTATGCAACTAATAAACCCCTTGATCGTACAAAGAGTATAATTAAATAAAGAATCGTTTTTGCCATATTGGAGAGTAGATAGCGACAAACAAAGAGTATGAAAACTGATTTATAAGGGGAAAACGTGAATGTTTATGTACTTAACAAATTTTCTGCAATGATTTCGAGACCGATAAATTGCTGTCTGCTTGCTGTCTACGTCTGCTATTTCAATAATGCGAGCATGGTTAATTAAGTCATCAGAAGTCAGAGCGTTTTCATCTTGAAATGTCTATTGTCATAGCAATAACATGACAAACCCGTTAACAATAACAGATGGAATAATTTCTATTGTGAAACTGAGATCAGCCTTATTTGTAATGAATAACAACTTTAAAGCATGTGATGAAATAATTGTCAGCCTTTTTACAAAATCTTTTAAATAATTTTTGAATTAAAAGCCATGTAAATGTAATTGCCTAGTGAATCAATTTTGAACATTGTGCAAACTTCATTAAAAATGCAGGGTTTGTGCATATAATATGCTTTTTTATATGGTCTGATATCTTGGAGTTGATATAGATTTAAATATTAAGAGGCATTCTGGTCATAATATTCACTCTGACATACAGAAAGATTTCTTATAAACTTGTTACGGAGATTAAAAGAATTTTACCAAGGCTTTTTACCGTCGCGACAACGTGAGGTTTTGTTAAAATAACTCTTTAAGTTATGCTAGAACGATATGATTAGGAGCACACAATCAGTGACTATTCTCCTTAGATGTGGAAAAAAGTGCATATTATTTTTACAAATGACGAAATCAGAATAACTGCAGATGAATATCGACGTGATATACTTTTCTCTTCAACTTTTCGAAAGCTACTCTTTGACAATTTAGTAAATGCTGCGGTCATTTCTTTAAAGGTAATAGTAGTTGTGATACAGAAATCGACATAAATGTAAAACAGAGTAAATATAACATCCTCCCCTCCCAAACCTCTTCATTCTCTATTTATGTGCATGCAACACGTCAGGAGCCTGATATTCAGTGGTTGCCGTTTGTTTATATGTTACATATTTGTTTTTCGTTCCTTTTTTGTATTTAGATTAGGCCATTAGTTTTTCTCGTTTTGAATTGTTTTACATTGTCATTGTTGGGTCCTCTATAGCTGACTATGCGGTATGGGCTTTGCTCATTGTTGAAGGCCGTGCGGTGACCTATAGTTGGTAATTTATGTGTCATTTTTGGTCTCTTGTGGAGAGTTGTCTCATTGGCAATCATATCACATCTTCTTTTTTATATAGTTGCATCAATTACCATTTTGACTTTACTAAGTAAGGAATATGACAGTTGTTATCCACTCGTTTTACGTGTTTGAGCTTTTGATGTTGATATTGATTTAGGACTTTAAGATTTGAATTCTCCTCGCAGTTTTTTTGGAATATTTTACTTTTTACTTTAATTGTAGTATGACACTGGTCAGTGTAACATTAACTCCTTTGAGCTTTTGTCTAATTCCTGAGTACATTTGCGTATTTTATAGGTTTGACCTAATCACAACTTCTGAAAAAATAATTTGTCAATATATTGTATCGTTGCGCTAAATGTATATTTCAGCACAAGTAAATCTAATTACGTCATCTTACTGTGGTGATAAGAAAAACGTTCGGACTTAACAAAATTTGATGGGAAAAGTCTTACTATAGCTTAATGGAGATTGAGAAAATAAATCAGACAATTAGTAAATGGAAACTATAAATGAATTTATAATGAAACAATACTGCCTTAAAACGAGACGAAAAGAGGTAACTTAATGTCATGCGAATATTAATGATTCTCTATAGGCAAGCTTGACATTTAAAGCTTTTTAATCATGACATATCGAAACATCAGCAGGGTTGTTAATGTCATTATTAGAATAATATCATTTGTAAAGTGAAGAGAAAATATAGACGAAGGTTTTGATAATCTGTATAGGAACACACATGAAATAACATAAACGGCTATTATCTGCACCAGAGGTACATTTCGACAATCATTGTGTCTTCAGTTGTACTTGAAATCCAAAATCATGAACAGCAGTAAACAAAAAAGGAAAAACAAGTATATCCAAATAAAGTACGAAGTCGAAGTAGACATTGACAACTAAACATTCCGATATGATTTTTTATTGAAAGTACCAATATTTATACATCTCGCAATGATTACTCTATAGTGAGAAGGGAATTAGATAACCCTGATTACCACCAAAGAATGACTCATTTTCAAGATACAAAAAATATACAAATAAATGGAATCCCCCCAAAAAATCATCCCAGCATAAAAAGATAAAATAGAAATGAAATTCGGTTTGTTTCCAACTCCCATCTTTTTCTGACAAATGTTTCATTATTTATCAGCAGCATCGTCGTGTAATTTGAAAGGCCCTTTGGTATCTTTCGCCGCTCTTCGGATATTTTTTTCAATAGAGATTTTCCCTACCTAAGACAATAACATTAACGGTACAAATTTTCCTGCACCAGATGCCCATTTCGACAATACATGTTTCTTCAGTGACGCTTGTAGCCAAAATATTTGAAATCCAAATCTTATATAAAAGATGAAGAGCTATTAATCCAAAAGGTCCAAAAAGTATAGCCAAATCCGTGAAAGGAATCAGAGCTTTGCATGAGGGAGATACATTTCTTGATTTATAATAATTTCTATCATTTTGTAACAGCAAATTTAAATAACACAAAAAATCCGTATTTTCATGCTAGTACCGAAGTACTGGCTACTTGGCTGGTAACTATTCTTTATCTCGTCGGTTGATTAAACCGCGGTATACTACTTTTTTGTTAGACACTTATCGGGGACCATCCTGAATCCTAATTTTGTTGTGTGTCAAATTTATGCATTAAGCCTTTCATGTATGAATCAAATATATCTAAAAGAATTTTCATAAAACTCTGAAGTATGAACACAAGTTAAATAAACTACAAAATATGCCATATGGTACAGGGTTTATTATGTTCACATGAATTGACATTGAATGTAAAAACATAATTGTCAGTTTGCATTGTGTGAAGTAAATTATTAAAACGGATCATATTTGTAAAATGTCAATGGCAAATACAGACTTTTAGTATGAGGGATGGAGAGGAGAGGCCGTAATTAGTTATCAAAGGTACCAGATTTATAATTTAGTACGCCAGACGCGCGTTTCGTCTTCATAAGACTCATCAGTCATCAGTGACGCTCATATCAAAATATTTATAAAGCCAAACAAGTACAAAGTTGAAGAGCATTGAGGATCCAAAATTCCAAAACGTTTTGCCAAATACGGCTAAGGTAATCTATGCCTGGGATAAGAAAATCCTTAGTTTTTCGGTAAATTCAAAGTTTTGTAAACAGGAAATTTATAAAAATGTAAAATATGCGGAAAATGTAACGAGTATTTTTAAACTAAATGAGCTTACCGTACCAACAATAGTCGGCCTTTTGCAAGATTTAAGATTGCTGACGACAAAAACTCTATGTCTGAAAATGCAACATACATGTGTGCTATAGCTTTGTACAACAACAGAAGAATCTGAGTGTTTTAACACGATTTAGAATTCATGCATTATGACACAAGAGATGGTTTTTATTTCCGATCGTTAATTTTCTATTTTTGGATGACGAAGTTCTCTTGTCACCATCTTATGGTGTTTATATATCACAAGTTGTAAGATACGCTCGTTTATGTAACAACTTTTAGATTTGAGAGAAAAATGTGTATATCTGAAAAAATATTACACCAGGGTTTTCGATATCACAAAGCAGTCAAAACATTTACAAAATTTTAACATCGGTACAAGTAGATTTTGTTGAAGATCCAAAAAGTTGTGCCAAATACGGCTAAGGTAATCTACTCCTGGGTAAAAAATGCAATTGATTTCATGTGCGAAATGACTTTAATATATTTTATCCATAAAGCGGTTCTGTTATATTTTGATACCTGTTTTTAGATTTATATCGTGTGTTTGACATCTCTTAGTATCCCTTTTGTAACTTCTGAAAAATATGTATTAAAATTTAAAGAGTTGTTATTCGAGATAAGGGAGGTTTAATACCGACGTCATTATTTAGATCGAACAACTTTACTCTAAGATTCACTAAAAGTGCATTGTACATTGAAGATGTTTCTAGAGACATCAGTATTAATTTATCACGTTGAGAATGGAAACATTAATGCTATCAAAGCATCGTACTCTCCTTTAAATTTAAATGTTCTCTGGGGCAACATCAAAGAGTTTTCCAAGTCTCCATTGTAATACGAGGAGAAAATGATATTTATTAAATCAATCTTAAAAGCAATGTTCGGAATTGTTATAACAATGGAACGTAGAAATGTTTTCTCTTGTTAAGAAATCAAGTAATGCGTTAGCATCCAAGAGTTCTGAGCGTAACTAATATAAAACAACAAGATACAGAAACTTTTCAGGTTTGGCGTAATTAAATGATTTCTTGAAGTAGATGTCCTTATAAGCAATATAGAAAACATTGTCTATTTTAGTTTGATTAGAACAAGAGTTCCAAGTAGTGCACAGCTACTTTTTCATAGGTACTATATCTATACTTAAAATCTGTAGTACTTGAAACTTACTTTTAATATTTGGTGCTATTTCTTTACTTTTAAATTATTAGAATATTACAAAATAGTACTGAATATTAAAAGTAGATTTCAAGTACTGCAGATTTTTGGTACAGAAATAATAAATATGCAAAAGTTTGCTGTGAAGCGTACCAAATTATAAGACTGTGTGGTTCGATAAGTTTTCATAACTACTGGGTCGATGACACTGCTGGTAGATGTTTCGAAAAATCACCAACCGAGTAGTTAAGAGTTTTGTATTGGCATGAAATATCATTACTCTTTTATTGTAAATTTACAGTTTATAAAATTAAAAAAAGCGTTTTCTGTTTTGGAACAACTTGTTTTAAAAAAAGTGTCAATGCTTTACTTCTTTTTTTTTTTTTTTTTGACCTTCGAACTGTTTTGCTTAGATAAGCCTCGTACATACACAATATTAAAATCGTGGTTTTGTTGAGGAATTTTTATCTGCTCCTCCAATGTTACCTGTCATTTAATGCACATACAGCAACGAACAACCTCTTAAGCACAGAATATATACGTACAGAAACTACTCAAATACTGATTTTCAACATGTATAAAATTCCTTTTTCATTGATACTTATGAAATCAAATCAAACACTGTTAAAAAGCACAACTTTTACCAAGAGTGTCCCATAAGGACAATTTTTGAAATAATATCAAACGTTATAAAGAAACGGTAGTACCTAGAATCTTTACTTCAAGACCATCGTGTAAAATTTGAAGTTGATGAGGAATATTAATCAACAAGGTCTTGGTATCTTCCGATGAACTTTTTAGAAGACGAGACGTTCTTTGACATATGTTGTACGAAGTCGGAATAGCAGCTTCAAGCTGTTGAATACCGACTGAATTGGGGAATGTATATCACATATGCAGGTGAAGTTGGTATATTTCTACTAAGGTTTCGGGGGGAGGGTAATTTCATAATAAAAATCGTCACGTTTGTCATTGATTATGGTACTATGATAACCGCGTATGTCAAATTCGAGGTATAACAAAACGACTCTTTTTCGTACACTTTTGTATAAGGTTTTTGTATAAATCAGACAAATTCAATTGTTGGTGCTTATATTTGATGAAATTGAAATCAGTCGCTTGGCTAAATGTTAGATATGATAAAAAAAAACAATCGGGACTATTGGTGGGGTTCGTGTTGTTTATTCTCTAGTTTTCTATGTTGTGTCGTGTGTACTGTTTGTCTTTTTCATTTTTAGCCATGGCGTTGTCAGTTTGTTTTAGATTTATGAGTTTGACTGTCCCTTTGGTATCTTTCGTCCCTCTTTTAAAAGAAAAAATATCAAGGTAGAAGTAAATAGATATTTGCTACAAAACAGGCATAAGTATGTTATTAAAGGGGCCCGATTAATTCCATTAAGAATATCTACACTTTTTTTAGCTTCCGATACACTATTGTATTTCGTTGAAAAAATTACCAATTACGATTTTATAAAGTATAACTATTAAAAGAAAAGAAGATGTCGTTTGATCGCCAATGAGACAACTCTACACAAGCGACCAAATTACACAGAAACTGTAGGTCACCATATGGACTTCAACAATGAGAAAAACCCAAGCATGTCCATCGTTATCATCTTCAGAAATCTTAATTATCGCATGTTTATCACGTGTACACTTTCATTCATCTGATTTCTTTATAGAACTCTGTTATTTTCCATTCTCGACAAAGCCTTTAGAAGAATTACGACCAGAGATGTATGCATGTAAAAGAAAAGTGAAAAATACCAAAAGAACGTTTAAACTTATAAGTCGAATAAAAAAAAGCTGACAATGTTAAGGCAACAAGTGATTAACTGAAAAGGCAAACAACAGTCCGCAAAACACAACATGGCAAAACGAAAGACTTGGCAATACGGACCCCGCCTTTTTACCATAAAAAACAATGAAGGTAATATCAGGTGCTCGAGAAGGGTAAGCAAATCTTGCTCTGCCTGTGACACCCGTCGTGTTACTTATGTAATAAGTTAAATAATATGTTCCAGGAAACAGGACGGGATTGAGCCAACAATAACTGGAACATATATTTAGTCATCTGTGAATAAAATATCGGTCAACAAACTCGTCATGGCTTCCTAAATCTTTTCAAAGGGCTGATATTAACGTCACTACTTAAATCTATTGGTTTAAAAGATTTCATTTCAGCAACAACCATCTATCCAGGAAGTCGAGATGTGTAATGCAAGCTCTGGAATATCGTGTCAACTGGAAGATCAATAACTATACTACATAAACAGGCTCTTTTGGAATGTTATTGTGATCAATAACTATACTACATAAACAGGCTCTCCTGGAACGTTATTGTGATCAATAACTATACTACATAAACAGGCTCTTTTGGAACGTTATTGTGATCAATAACTATACTACATAAACAGGCTCTCCTGGAATGTTATTGTGATCAATAACTATACTACATAAACAGGCTCTCCTGGAACGTTATTGTGATCAATAACTATACTACATAAACAGGCTCTCCTGGAACGTTATTGTGATCAATAACTATACTACATAAACAGGCTCTCCTGGAACGTTATTGTGATCAATAACTATACTACATAAACAGGCTCTCCTGGAACGTTATTGTGATCAATAACTATACTACATAAACAGGCTCTCCTGGAACGTTATTGTGATCAATAACTATACTACATAAACAGGCTCTCCTGGAACGTTATTGTTATCAATAACTATACTACATAAACAGGCTCTCCTGGAACGTTATTGTGATCAATAACTATACTACATAAACAGGCTCTCCTGGAACGTTATTGTGATCAATAACTATACTACATAAATAGGCTCTCCTGGAACGTTATTGTGATCAATAACTATACTACATAAACAGGCTCTCCTGGAACGTTATTGTGATCAATAACTATACTACATAAACAGGCTCTCCTGGAACGTTATTGTGATCAATAACTATACTACATAAACAGGCTCTCCTGGAACGTTATTGTGATCAATAACTATACTACATAAACAGGCTCTCCTGGAACGTTATTGTGATCAATAACTATCTACATAAACAGGCTCTTTTGGAACGTTATTGTGATCAATAACTATACTACATAAACAGGCTCTTTTGGAACGTTATTGTGATCAATAACTATACTACATAAACAGGCTCTTCTGGAACGTTATTGTGATCAATAACTATACTACATAAACAGGCTCTTTTGGAACGTTATTGTGATCAATAACTATACTACATAAACAGGCTCTCCTGGAACGTTATTGTGATCAATAACTATACTACATAAACAGGCTCTCCTGGAACGTTATTGTGATCAATAACTATACTACATAAACAGGCTCTCCTGGAACGTTATTGTGATCAATAACTATACTACATAAACAGGCTCTCCTGGAACGTTATTGTGATCAATAACTATTCTACATAAACAGGCTCTTTTGGAACGTTATTGTGATCAATAACTATACTACATAAACAGGCTCTTTTGGAACGTTATTGTGATCAATAACTATACTACATAAACAGGCTCTCCTGGAACGTTATTGTGATCTATAACTATACTACATAAACAGGCTCTCCTGGAACGTTATTGTGATCAATAACTATACTACATAAACAGGCTCTCCTGGAACGTTATTGTGATCAATAACTATACTACATAAACAGGCTCTCCTGGAACGTTATTGTGATCAATAACTATACTACATAAACAGGCTCTCCTGGAACGTTATTGTTATCAATAACTATACTACATAAACAGGCTCTCCTGGAACGTTATTGTGATCAATAACTATACTACATAAACAGGCTCTCCTGGAACGTTATTGTGATCAATAACTATTCTACATAAACAGGCTCTCCTGGAACGTTATTGTGATCAATAACTATACTACATAAACAGGCTCTCCTGGAACGTTATTGTGATCAATAACTATACTACATAAACAGGCTCTCCTGGAACGTTATTGTGATCAATAACTATTCTACATAAACAGGCTCTTTTGGAACGTTATTGTGATCAATAACTATACTACATAAACAGGCTCTTTTGGAACGTTATTGTGATCAATAACTATACTACATAAACAGGCTCTCCTGGAACGTTATTGTGATCTATAACTATACTACATAAACAGGCTCTCCTGGAACGTTATTGTGATCAATAACTATACTACATAAACAGGCTCTCCTGGAACGTTATTGTGATCAATAACTATACTACATAAACAGGCTCTCCTGGAACGTTATTGTGATCAATAACTATACTACATAAACAGGCTCTCCTGGAACGTTATTGTTATCAATAACTATACTACATAAACAGGCTCTCCTGGAACGTTATTGTGATCAATAACTATACTACATAAACAGGCTCTCCTGGAACGTTATTGTGATCAATAACTATTCTACATAAACAGGCTCTTTGGAACGTTATTGTGATCAATAACTCTACTACATAAACAGGCTCTTTTGGAACGTTATTGTGATCAATAACTATACTACATAAACAGGCTCTCCTGGGACGTTATTGTGATCAATAACTATACTACATAAACAGGCTCTTCTGGAACGTTATTGTGATCAATAACTATACTACATAAACAGGCTCTTTTGGAACGTTATTGTGATCAATAACTATACTACATAAACAGGCTCTCCTGGAACGTTATTGTGATCAATAACTATACTACATAAACAGGCTCTCCTGGAACGTTATTGTGATCAATAACTATACTACATAAACAGGCTCTCCTGGAACGTTATTGTGATCAATAACTATTCTACATAAACAGGCTCTTTTGGAACGTTATTGTGATCAATAACTATACTACATAAACAGGCTCTTTTGGAACGTTATTGTGATCAATAACTATACTACATAAACAGGCTCTTTTGGAACGTTATTGTGATCAATAACTATACTACATAAACAGGCTCTTTTGGAACGTTATTGTGATCAATAACTATACTACATAAACAGGCTCTTTTGGAACGTTATTGTGATCAATAACTATACTACATAAACAGGCTCTTTTGGAACGTTATCGTGATCAATAACTATACTACATAAACAGGCTCTTTTGGAACGTTATTGTGATCAATAACTATACAACATAAACAGGCTCTTTTGGAACGTTATTGTGATCAATAACTATACTACATAAACAGGCTCTTTTGGAACGTTATTGTGATCAATAACTATACTACATAAACAGGCTCTTTTGGAACGTTATTGTGATCAATAACTATACTACATAAACAGGCTCTTTTCGAACGTTATTGTGATCAATATCTATACTACATAAACAGGCTCTTCTGGAACGTTATTGTGATCAATAACTTTACTACATAAACAGGCTCTTTTGGAACGTTATTGAGATCAATAACTATACTTCATAAACAGGCTCTTTTGGAACGTTATTGTGATCAATAACTATACTACATAAACAGGCTCTTTTGGAACGTTATTGTGATCAATATCTATACTACATAAACAGGCTCTTCTGGAACGTTATTGTGATCAATAACTATACTACATAAACAGGCTCTCCTGGAACGTTATTGTGATCAATAACTATACTACATAAACAGGCTCTTTTGGAACGTTATTGTGTTCAATAACTATACTACATAAACAGGCTCTTTTGGAACGTTATTGTGATCAATAACTATACTACATAAACAGGCTCACCTGGAACGTTATTGTGATCAATAACTATACTACATAAACAGGCTCTTTTGGAACGTTATTGTGATCAATAACTATACTACATAAACAGGCTCTCCTTGGACGTTATTGTGATCAATAACTATACTACATAAACAGGCTCTCCTGGAACGTTATTGTGATCAATAACTATACTACATGAACAGGCTCTCCTGGAACTTTATTGTGATCAATAACTATACTACATAAACAGGCTCTCCTGGAACGTTATTGTTATCAATAACTATACTACATAAACAGGCTCTCCTGGAACGTTATTGTGATCAATAACTATACTACATAAACAGGCTCTCCTGGAACGTTATTGTGATCAATAACTATACTACATAAACAGGCTCTCCTGAAACGTTATTGTTATCAATAACTATACTACATAAACAGGCTCTTTTGGAACGTTATTGTGATCAATAACTATACTACATAAACAGGCTCTCCTGGAACGTTATTGTTATCAATAACTATACTACATAAACAGGCTTTCCTGGAATGTTATACGTGTGGATACCTACTCATAAAAGCATTCATGATTTTATTAGAAAGTTGTATAAAAATAGCAATTAAAGATCACGTTACAAATTCGAAGAGAAAGTAGACCGGCATATGTTCCAAAATCAAAGAGTCATGTAAAACAAAATTATTTTTGATAAATTAAAAAGGTACCAGAGATCAGACATATCATTACCCAAAGATTTTTCCCTTCCCACTTTTGCTGTGCAGAATTAAATTCAAGTATTCCTGAAGGAATAATGTAAACAGGCCAACAATTCATCTAATAAGGTAATCATGCACCTGAGACGGATGATTACAATAATGAGACATTTTCACATTAAGTTATTGATTTTCTTCTCTTTATAATAGTGTTAATATGCCATATCATTGATATTAATCCCCATTGTAAAAACTTGTATCGTATGTTCTGTCAAGCAAAATTCCATTTAGCTAAATATGTGTCAAACAATATCGTTTTGTGTGCAAATACAATATTTCTAACTGCTGCTTGATAAAGCAAAAGTGTACATGCAATTCACTTTAAAACCCAACCATTTACCTCAACAATACTTACTTAAAAATCTTAGACAATCTTAGATCTGCTTTGTATTCCTAAACTTTTGCATCAAAGATATAGAAAGAATTTTTAAGCGCCTAAATACCAAAATTATACGTGTAAGTGTTATCACAACCAGCTTTATATTGGCTGTTCTAGCTACAGCGGCAGGAAAAGTCTTTCAAATTTGCTTCCTTCTACCCGTTAATAAACCACAACCCATGCTATAAGTTCCTGTGACACTGCCTTTTAAGAGGTACTTTTCATCCAGATGTGGCTAAAACTATTTCTTCAGATCTGTGTCATGTCATCAGTTTATCTACTGAATAATATTAATATAATTAATTAATCATTGGACCATGAAAAAGAATAATCATCATGGATACAAATATCTTGCTTATTAAAACGGATTAAGCGTCTCCTGATTTGTTATATCGTACTGACAAAAAGCAATGATTCCCCATTAACTAGCATCTAAACACTATCAACGAGGGTCGGTTGAGAACATATATAACGTTTTACGACAAAACTGATGATTCCTACTTCTTAATTTTGAACGTCACATTTTCGTGCATCGATATTTGAGCAGCACCTACTTTATATGGAGTATATATCTTAGTTCATACAATTTTCCAAAGCTATCTTTTCATTTCATCACTTTCGTATTAGGGGGAAACTGCTTACTTATAGACATCACCACGATTTGGTAACCCTTAATGAAATATTTTATGTTGTTTGTCTTTCAGTCTTTTTCTTTTACCATGGTCTTTTCATATTATTTAAACTTACAAGTTTGAATGTCCATTTGATATCTTTTGTCTTCCTTTTTAAAATATGTTGAAAGACATTTTCAAAATGTGATAACCACAGTCTCGTCTTCTTACCTCAAATATAACTTCAAACTGCGTTTGTGCTTACATAAGCAACACAACGAGTGTCTCTAGTGGAGCTCAATCTGCATATCGCTCTGGATCACCTGAAATCCCACCAGGATTATGGTGGGTTACTTGTTGCTCTAATTTATGTTTTCTGTGTTGTGTTTTGTTTACTGTTGTTTTACCTTATTTTTAATTCCTATGGTTAGTTTTTTTGGAACCGAAAAGACATTAAACTACATTTGGCAGCTAATTTGAAATAGACGTGTTGATATTTTTCCTCGATGAAGATATTTCTGTATATGTTCTTATAACACATAAAGTCCTCGTCTTAAAAAAGTAAATCAGTGAATTCATCTTGATTTTCTTATTTGAAAATGAATGATTATTATGCATTTAGGTAGAAAAAAAAGTAACAAGAAAAAATAGTAGTTTCATGTCCAACATTTTGATTGCGAACCAGTTAAAATTCTTGTGCAACTGTTTCTTCTCAATTTGATGTAGTGGTGTATATGTTGTCGGTGAAACAAAGGACGGCATGAATTGATCATTCCCTTATTATTTTTCCCTCAATCTCTAAACCACACTGCAGACTGTTCTGTTTTAATCGTACACGTTGCAGAGATTAAGACAAACTTGAAAGTAAAACATAGAGGTGATAATTGCAAAGGTCATTTACACGATCTTCAATCATGGGTATTTTTTTACATCCGGCCGACCAAATCTATCAACACACAATGATCTTCCTATATCCAAATCATACTGACATGTTGGATATCCAAGGTTAAAGTGCATGGTACAAACATGCCCCATTTTACACTCTGAGTTTGTAAAACACATTTTGTCTGGCATACATAATCCATTGTCACATGAGCCATCCGGGCATCCTTGCTTACAGTTAAGTCTGGGATAACAAATAGCTTTAAAGGCACAAAACTGATGTTCACAGCATCCGTCTGAACAATACTGGTACTGAAAATAAAAAGATAAGTAAAAGTTTTTATAACATGTCTTCTATGTTTTGTTTATATTACTTATTTTGTTTCTACATAAGGAAATGCCTGTAGCAAGTCAGGAATATGACGTTCTTTGCCATTTATCGGTTTATCTATTTCTATACAACTAGAACACACCCGTGATATCGCGGGTCCGTGACTAAATTAAAGTATATAACTATGCGTAAGCCTTATTATAGTATTGGTATTGTCATCTGATAAAGTCGTGCCGATTATAAGATACACAGTTTTCTCTGCTTTCAAATCTTTCTGTTTGAACCCGTCGACCTGGAACTTTTCAATTATTGGTAATATTCAGGTCCTGGAATTGAGTATTTTTTAATCAACAGAATTGTCCAATAAAGTTCAAATCTTTGATTCGCTGTTTTGCGTCATGCCCGCTAACAAATTGAAAACTGTACCTATACGCCTTAGTCCAAATTTTTAGTATTCGTATTGTTATCTTAGAAAGTTTTACTAATTAAAAAACTACAATAGGGAACAATTTGACAATGATTGAATTTAGTTGTGTCGACTTTGTGATTATGACCCGTGTATATAGTAAAATCAAATACACCATTTGGTGGTGCGCCTGTTAGATGTGGAACGTACAGATAAGGTAATGGGTAACAGGTGAATATACCTTTGGTATCGGTACCGGATTCGACACGGAACTTATTAATTATTGGCAATATTAATTATGTGGAAAACAAAAGGGTCTGGAGTGGTGTAATTTTTAATCTACACAATTTTCCTATATTAGCTATATATAAAGTTGAATTCTTTGATATGTCGTTTTTACCTGATGCCGGCTGATAAATTGGACCTCGTAATTTTAGTATTATAAATGTGAAAACAAAGAGAGACCGAATGCATCAAATGGCGATCTTCTACTGCTTGTATCCATTTAACGGCGTATTAAAATATACATAAAAATAGCGCCCATTGCAAATAAATTCGAAATTGAGAAAGCATTATGTCTCGAATTCTTTCTCCCTTCTACAGCAAGTTACGCAACTATTATTAAATTTATACCACATTAATTGTCAATTTGATTATATTCATGAATACTAGTAATATATATGACATGAACATGATAAACGGTAATATCAAAATAATACATTCGAAGACGCTGATACCAATACAGATTAGCTAATATGCCAAGACCTTATATATGTGGTTTGTCACTTCCTTTAGATATAAAACAAAAAAGAAATAAAAAAGTTGAATGTTGATATGATTCGTATCAGATTTCCTATAGATAAAGTACAAATCTTAATAGTGTAGAAAAATCCAGATGCCTCCAAAAGTCATCAATATTGATTTTGTGTGCGTAGATATATTTCAAAACATTTATCAAATTCAGATAATAAAGTAATGCAAAACGTTTGGAGTAAACTTTTAAAAAAGTGTACCTAAATGAAGCTTGTAACGGTTATTTTGTATTGAAATAGTGAAGAATCCTCATGAATGCTCAATCGAATTTTCAGTTAGGGGGATTCTATTTACGATACTTTATGTACAGAGTTAGATAGCAAAAATACCAAACTCCGAGGAAAGTTAAAAACGAAAAGACCATAATGAAAAAAAACCTGACCAAAAATAAAAGAATTCTTCATCACAATTTTATATTCAACATGGCCATTAAAGCGGGAGGTTTGGCATGCCACAAAATCAGGTTCAACCCACCATCTTTTTAAGTTGGTTTTTTTTTTTTTTTTTTTTTAAATGTCCTGTACAAAGTCAGGAATATGGTCATTGTTAAATTATAGTTCGCTTCTGTGTGTGTTACATTTTAACGTTGTATTTCTTTTGTGGCGTTTGTTTCCTCTTATATTTGAGTGTAAAGTCATATTATTATAAGACGTGTCACGGTACTTTTCTATCCCAAATTCATGTATTAAGTGTTGATGTTATATTCGTTATTCTCATCGGATTTTGTCTAATGCTTAGTTCGTTTCTATGTGTGTTACATATTGTTGTATTGTCATTGTCCTCTTATATTTAATGCGTTTCCCTCGATTTTGGTTTGTGACCCGGATTTGTTTTTTTTTCTATCGATTTATGAGTTTTGAACATCGGTATACTACTGTTGCCTTTATTAATCTCTTAGGAAAGGTCAATCTTCACGAGTTCAACAGTTTTAGTTTTGAATGTTTATACTTTATTTATTTACGTTGTTCATTTGTATGTTCTATACGTTGTTTTTTAGAGTGTAGTCTTATTTTTGTTCTTTTTCTTGCTTTCAGTTTGATATTAGTTTTTGGTATCTTGTGCTTCTTTTTACTTTCCGAAACGCTTGGTCTCGAGTGGACCAAGAAATTTTAAGAGTAAAATGTATACCGTTATTATTATATTTGAATATAACTAATTGTGACGTCATTATAGATGCATTGCTAATTCTGTAATATTAACAGTTATTTTCAAGTTTCCTAGAATTAAGACATAAAGGCATTTTTATCCACATTGATTTATTCATACGTTAGACCAAACATCGGAATAAATGCAGTGAAACTTAGATGGATTACCAAATATGGGATTCTCGATACTTATATCAAATAACATGCTGTCGTCATATAGATTGAGAATAGAATTTAGGTAATACATTTTTCGTTTTATATGAGTAGGAAATAAACATATCACACCAGGAATGTAGATTCATTTATTATTAATAAGTATTATTACAGTATCAAATAATTTACTCTAAACCATTCCATTTATTAGCAATATAAAACAATTCTGCAGGAAAAATCATTTACTGAAAACCGAAATCTGATTTCACAAATCACAGACATGTTAAACCAAAATTTTCACTAATGAACTCATTATATCTGACAAAATGATGTTTTACTATTGGAATCAATATAATATACATTATTTCATCATGTATTTTTTTTTAATTGAAGATGATATATTCCGAAAATATCTAACGGGAATAAAATTCGGCAACAAATTTTTCGAAATCTACAAAGGTGTCCTTTACGTGCAAGAGATATTGCTCTCTCTCTAAACACGGATCAGCAATTGATCATCCCCTTACGACGGACTATCATCGGATTTCACAAGACCATACTCGCAGTGAGAGTCGAATATAAGGTCCCTTACATTTTCTTCCCATAAAGGGGATCGAACATGGAACCTTTGTGTTTGTAGTCCGATACATTAACCATAACACCCCGGCATTCGACATATTCATTCCGATAAACGCAGAATTAATACCACTCTTATTCTCGTTTATTCCGCTAAATTTGAAAATGTAGACACTGTGTGTGCAAAGAGGTTAGGTTCATAACTCAAACAGAGTTTGGCCTCTATTAATTCAAGACCTACCTATAGTATTTAATGTGAACTTGTTCTCGTCCTGAATATGCATGAAATATTTGACTTGGACGTTTAACAACCAACCATCAATCAATCAAACAGAGTTATGAAGACGGACGACTGAACTCGACACTAAACTAGTTTAACAGTCACCACCTCAAATCGGATGACCTATCCTTTTATCAGTGTCCCAACCCACTAACGATATACAATCACAGTTTTATTTATATCTTCATCTACCAAATAAATACTATTGTCTTGATTTATGGGTTAATAATTCTTATATGATTTGCATATCTATAAATACTTGAATTGGATTGGTCAAGTAGAATTTTTCTCTACGTTTACACTTCAGTAAATCATGTTTCCGAAACTACTTTTGTAATCTATTCATGCGCGATACACAAGCTTGCAGTGATCCCGGGATTTTTAGCAAATTGAGATTTAAAAACAATTGCGTTACAGTTGTGACTCATCTAGTGCATATATAACAAAAAAAGAAATAAATTTAAAGCACTAAAGCTTCGAAAATTTATAAAAATAAAGTTAAATAAAATTCCGCGAAATTTCATGAAGGATTTGGCGAATTTACGTCATGGCAAAACACGACGTCATACGAATGGAAGTTTTTAAGGGAAAGATTATTTCGTTACGTGTACGCTTCAAATTCGGATAACATTTAATTAAAATTAAGTGTTTGAGGTAGGTGCTATTTCATTTAAGATTCCGTTGTATGTATCGGACATTTAGGGTTTTTAGAAAGTCAAGTTGGCGGCGTACTCCTTAAATACGACTTGCCATTGTGAATTTGATGGTAAATATATATAGTAGCCATCAACAAAAAAAATATTTATCAAATATCAATATAAATGTTTGGCTGAAGAATTATTAGGATTAAACACATTTTTTTATTCAGTTTGTGAGTAAATCGCCCCGGTTTACTCATCAATAACCTCTAGAAAAATGTGTTTAATCCTATTTTCAAAACCAGGATCTATAAAATATTTGCAAAGATTTTAGATTTCCTATTGTAAACTAATCAATCACATTATTTAAATTGACGTAATTGACTCGAAATATGTTTTACAATTGAGTCAATATAACCAGATGTAAACGTTATGTACGCACTCTTACAAACCTCTCAATACTATAAAATTTCTTCCGTGAATCGTTTTTATTACTGTTACATTAGGTTCCACGAAAATATAACGAATTTAGATACAGCAATTTAAATGGCATGTTTTTCATTTCTAATTTGCTTTAGCAGACCGCAGGAAATAGTGTCACTCACATCTTATCAGGAAAGCATTGAAGGAGATTTGAGACAATCAACAGATAATGACATAGACGATGTCTGTCACTCCTTATTCATTATACACGCAATGTCCGCACAGGAAATTAAAGAACAAATTAAATGAAAACTAACCATAGTAAAAGTTAGCACCGAACTTATTAGTCCTATAGAAATTAAAACTGTATTCTTTTCAAAAGTCTGATTTATATAGACTCACAGAGAGGTAAATTTCAAAGTTCAGAAATTTCATCACGTATTCACTGTATGTAGATAAAACCATTTCTTATCAACAGCAATAATACGCCATTTCAAACATCTTCACTTCCTACGGATAAACTGGTTAAGTGGAAAATTCATTGAAAAATTTATCATAAAAATATTGTTTTGTTATTAAGAAATAACTATTAAAATGAAATCGTAAGAGATTGTTTTCCCCTCGTTTCATTTCTCTCAGAAAGTACGTTTTCTTACCTAAATATCGTAGAGAAAAAACACAGTATAGGATTGTGCGTTCGCTACAATATCGCTTTGATACTGCATATTTAGTAATCTACAATCAGACGTGCAAAAATGCATCAAAATTCAACAATCAAAAGTCGTAAAGAACTGAAAAAAATAACTTATAAAAAAGTTATTGGAGTTGGGTGGGAAATAGTGTACTAAAGTAACTTCTGTGTCCTAGCAATATTGCAACGAACGTCGCATTGGTCAATTGCGTCTTCAATCTTTTGTATATACTGACCGCTGAAATCTTCCGTGCCGAAAGAAATTCAATGGATTCTACTTATCTAATTTGAAAATTGAAAACCGTTATTTTAAACATAGAACGTAGGGAACTTTATCTGTAGACTCAAGTATCTGGCGTCATAACAAAATACTAGTGAAGCATGGCAACGCAATAGTTTGTAAATACCCAAAAACAACACTTAAATTACGTCACGAGTATCATTTCTTAATTTCAAAAAATCATCAATCAACTCACTAGACGCTTGTCACATACATTTCCGGAATAAATAAATCCTGCCTTAAATATAGAAGTGCTAATGAATATGGAATTTGCGTGACCGTTATATATTTATACTTTTTCATTGTTGTCAGATAAGTAGAAACATATTTGATAAAGATGTGTGAACGATCGAAATTGTTCGAATGAATCTATTACTACACATTTGGGAAATGGAAATCAAGTTTGTAACGTCAAAAAGTTTGTTACTTGTTACACACAACGTGAGCTGCTACGTTTTTATATGTTATGATTTGAGGGATGTGTCTGTGGTAACTATTATGTTTTACCTATATCTTTACATTAATAAAACTCCTTCAGGTAGTGTTGACCTAAGACGGTTTTGACTATTTTAGTTTTTGAAGTTTATATTGGTTTCCAATTTATATGATTAAGAAAATTGAGAATGAAAATGTGTCAGAAAGACAACAAACCGACCAATGAGCAGAAAACAACCCAAGCTTCTAATGGTCTTCAATGTTGTTATTTAGGAAAAAGGTTGGGAAAATTGTATACTTGCGTCAGAAATAAAAGTGAAAATATTTAAACCTTTTATCAACTATAAGATTTATAATTTAAGAAGTTAGACTGTGTGTTTTCACTCTGTGTTTGCGATAATGATGATCAAGGGAATTGTAAATAGTAGACAGGTCAAATGTGTATTCTATTGAAAGACATTATATTAGTTGAAGCACTTCAAAAAGAAATAAATTCAGTTTGTATGTCTTCTTACAGATTATTCTTTCTATATAGTTTCAATTTTGAATGTTCTTTTTTTAATACAATATCCGGATATCAATAATACAATGACAATTTGTCATTCGATGACTTTTGTTTTAATAAAAAAAAAATTATATATAATATAAATTAAAATAATTTTCCATTAAACGTTTTTACTGGGTTCTTGATTTTTAAATGTTTCGGCCTCGATCATCACTGTAAAACATTACTTGTCGAAATGATATTCTAGTGCATAAAAATAGATTCCTATTTTCTTTACTTGTGCCAAACAGACTTTCAAAGATTTGTTAAAATAAAAACATATTGAAAATACCCAACGATTTTAAGGTTCATATTCACGAACTGAAGTATTTAAAGCCCAATAGATAGCACATTAATATATCATTTGATGAGAAATTTGAAAGGAAAGGTTTGAAATATATACATAACTAGGTTTTGAAAAATTACAAGTAAAACGACTTTCGTGTATGTATTAACCACGGTTTCAACAATCAAAAACCATGACGTTTCGAATAAATCTAAAATGTCCAACTACTACAAATAAAGCATGTGTTCTCATTTTTATCAATTTTTAGCTTAATTTATACAACGTGCAGTTTATTACGTAAAACTGTCACAACTAATAATATCAGTAACCACGTAACGTTAAGGAATATGACAATGCAATTGTCTGGAAAAATATATTATAGATAACGAACAGGATCTTTTAAATTGATATTAATGTAGTATAGACGTCTACTCTTTTTTAAGTTAAAAGCCAAGAAAATATATGTTTTAATGAAAATTGCACTTATTTAAGGATCGACATTGAGTATATAATAAAATGGTTGAATAAAGGTTAAATGTTAAAAGAATGAAAATGCACAGTGAGAGGTTTTTTAAAAAGTATGCACCAACAGATTTCTTTGTTTCCCTTTATTGTTGCATTAACCATTTATCATATAATAAATAAGTGAGTTATAGCAGATTTAAAATCCATCAAAATGTATATCAAGTTATAGAGTTTATCTATACATTATAATCTATACAAAATTAAACTTTGAAAAATGTATTTCTTAATTGCAGTGTATTTAAAAAAAAATATGTTCCATTTATCTGAGTCTTAGATTTCTCTTAAGTAATATAGAAATATAATATCAGTATATACTGCATATATGTATAATGGTATAACTTACCCGTCCGCCGTTCGTTGTTCCCAACATCAAAAGTAGACAAAAACATAAAATAATATTTTTCATTTTAAAAACTTCCATCTCACTTGCAGCGAAGCCATTTCCGTCATTAATTCATCTCGGAGTAAAGTTACGGAAACCTTGCATGCGACAATACCTCGGCTTTTTATTGATGATCGAAGACGTCCAATTCCATAGAGTTTTACCGTATGCAACCTTCTGTTATCAGTTATTTATAAGCCTATATAGATGCTGTATTAAAATGTTTCACTGGGGGAGAAAATACGATATCAATAACATATAAATATGACAAAGAGCAAATTATCTAAGTTTTACGTCAACTCCAAACTTCATTAGAGACAATCTCTTCCTGGAATTTAAAATAAAAAATGGCATTACACGATGGTTGCTTTTCAATTGCTTTTATAAATTACAAACTTTATGTATCCTAGCAACACAAATCAAATTATGAAATATTTTATGTGAGTTTAATGGAATTTCAAAATTAAAACACACATTATCTTCAAAATCACAACTGAATGCAGATCAATAAAATTAATGACTTATAGAGGAAATTTAGATTGCCTTCTGTTTATATGCATACAAAATTCGATAACTCATTTAAGTTCAGTTAGAGACGGTTCTAATAGTTGACAGCCTGAATTGTTTTAAGTTGGTTTCAAGAAGCACATTATTAAACATTGAACATGTTTAAAATATCAATCGTCCAAACAATGCATTATCATCTCAATAAATTTGACATCTCTTAAGAAGACGATATATTCAGTGACAAATCGATAAGACAAACGTAAAACGCACAATATTTAGTAAATCATGCTATATGTACCTATTGCTTTAAAACTTCCAATTTATGTTTCTTTATTACAAATTTGTTTGTTTTTATTTATTAAGATTATAACACAATGTTGACTGTTGTAACTCTATTTTGACATTGTTACCTAATGTGTTTGTTTGTTTGTTCACACTTCGTTGTCAATATAATGAAATTGTATGCGACTGAGAGGTTAGCTAGCTATAAAAACAGGTTTGATTCATTGTTTTCTACATAAGAACATTCCTGTAGCAAGTCAAGAATATGACATTTGTTATTCATTCGCTTGATGGACTTGAGCTTTTTGATTTGCCATTTTTATAGGATATTTCCGTTATGAATTTTCCTCGGAGATCGGTGTTTTTGTGATTTAGCTTTTGATTAATTCTTTTTAAAAAAATTTCACCTAATTTGTTTCACCATATAATCGTGAAAAAAATGAGTTAAAATAAGCCTTTTATAGCTGACGATGCGGTATAGGCTTTGCTCATTATTGAAGGCCGCACGGTGACCTATAGTTGTTAATGTCTGTGTCATGTTGATCTCTTGTGGAAAGTTGTCTCATTGCCAATCATACCACATCTTCTTTTTTATACTTAAAGTAATGTGAGTCACATGCAAAAGTTATTTTGATTTGATATGTATTAATGGATATTATTTTTATTTTGGTATAATTAAACACGGATATCAATATTTTACATTACAAATTTTGATGATCGTCCCCTATATATGTTAAGATTTCCATATACTTGCATTTTTATCAAATCCTAATGTTCATTGACAGTAACACACTAGGGGATACAGTCTGACAGTTAATTTTTATATAATTTACATCGATACTTTAAAAAAAAAATAAGATCATAATTATTTGTGCAATAAAAATGATACTCCTTCATCAACATCCGTTGACACATAGTATAACCTAAATTAAACGAGAAAAATCAGTTAAGTTTAAATTTTACTTAAACAGATCAGAAGATCTCAAAGGACCTTTCGGCTGTCATTATACAACTTTCGTTCGGAAAGCAATTTAAACACGGTTGAGTACTATTCGTGATTTTTTACCAAACGGGGACATGTAGTTGTCTGAAACCTTACGGAAACCATTTAAAGATTACTATTCCCAGCACAATCTGCATTAATCAAGATTCCAAGACATCTGAATGATTTATCAAATATTCGTGTTATTTTCTCACATAGCTGCAGTTTTATATATCATTCTCATGACGATGATATATCAAACTTGACTTAGGCGATATAGTTATGATCAATGATCCAATATGTACAAGTTAGATAGAAAATTAAGATAGTTGTTTTGTAAGTATCATTCAAACCATTTCCGTTAGCAATCACACCACATTTTCTTATTTATATTATCAATTCGCTCGATTAACAATTTTCCCGCGTCTTTAGCTGTATTGGAACATTAATGCAATAATTCAAAAAATTGTTAAATAAAGATTTTTCATACACTGTTATAAAAAAAGGTTAAAAAAAAGTCTCTAATGAACTTCGTAATAATTTTGAATCTCGATAATTTCTCTGAAATAATGCACTGCTTTTCAATTTAAAAACAGCAGCAAACGCTATGTTTGTATTCATCTTTCTTATAACGTTATAGTAAGGAATGTATTTCCTAACTGCATAACTCTGATTCCAGGTTTTTATCCACTTTTGATATTTTTTTTAGATTAACTGGATTTTCAACGTTGAGATAAGGTTTTGGATTTATATTGCTCTTCAAATTCTCATTTAGTTGGCCTTTTATTATTTGAGAGTCACATTTATATTTTGTAGTCAAAATGCGCGTCTATCATATAAAGTATACTCCTAATAGTTATCAAAAGTACCAGGATTATAATTTTATACGCCAGACGCGCGTTTCGTCTACATAAGACTCATCAGTGACGCTCAGATCAAATAGTCAAAAAGCCAAATAAATACAAGTTAAAGAGCATTGAGGACCCAAAATTCCAAAAAGTTGTGCCAAATACGGCTAAGGTAATCTACTCCTGGGTAAGAAAATCCTTAGTTTTTCGAAAAATTCAAAGTTTTGTAAACAGAAAATTTATAAAAATGACCATATAATTGATATTCATGTCAACACCAAAGTGCTAATACATATGACGAGTTTATCTATCACGATATGTTGGTGATTATGCAGGCTAATCGGGATCCTAAGTTTCAATAAGTACTGATTTTGTCTTTAAATCACTGCTTTGTTAGTACTAAAATGTTATAACTGTTAGAAAATCTAGGGCAAATGTAATAATGTTTAGAGCACCATGGAGAATATGGAAACATAAACAAACCTGTATTTGCAACAATGACATAAAACTGGAATCTGTGTGTAACGTTTACATTATTATTCTTAATAAACCCTTCAGGGAAATCAGAACCTGTTGAAATAAACCAAGTCACATATAAATGCAGTTGATAGGAATTTATTAACACACAAGATAAATCAAGAATTATAACAACTTATAATATGAATATCAATAATATAAAACAAAGCTTTGTACGCAATTTATTGCATATCTATATATATATATACTTTAAATATTAGTCAATTTAATAATTCTTAGATACAGCGCAGAACAATTGATAAATTTATAAAGAAAACTTTGAATTTCAGAATATTTTGCACCCATCTTATATTTTCTGTTCTTTTTTTTTCTTCCAGCTGCACGCTAGGTCAGATTCACCTAGTCGCTGGAGTGTTGTCATGATGTAAAATGACGCATTATTAACTTATATCTCGTTAAATATTCACGAATGTCTTTCAGAAATAATTCTACAAGTTTTTTTATTGTGGAAAATGTCATCTTTGTGTGCAAGTATGATTCTACTTGCCAGTTTTATGACCTACAATACATTTATTTTTGGCAGCTGGTTTTATCTTATTGTTTTTCAGAAATATTATACTGAGTTAAATTCTTTGTTGTCAATATGATAGGATTTTATGTGACTTTCATACAATTGAGAGGTTAAGCTAACTATAAAACCAGACTTAATCAACAATTTTCTACATCAGAGGTGCCTGCACAATGTCAGGAATATGACAGTTGTTTTCAACTCGTTTGGTGTGTTTAACTATTGATATTACCATTTGATTAGGGATTTTCCGTTTTGAATTTTGCTTCAATAGTTCAGAATTCTTGTTGTTTTACTTGTTCTCCTTATTTTTACTTCGGTACGTCATGATATATAACAAATAGTTCTAAAATTATCCGTTTACAAATTTCTAAATTATATAGTAACTAAGGTTTTAACTGCCGCATCTTAAGTCGACCTCCGATGGCAATTGCTATTTTTTCTGTCCTTATTTGTTATATAGCTCTTCATCTGTTTCGGTTCGTGTTTATCATAAAACATTCTTCCTCAGCGTTACTGATACAGGTAAATCCAGAAAAATACTTCTGACAAATGAAATTTATATTGTGCTGTTTTCCTGTTTTACTAGACTTTTTCACTGAGTTACTTCTGCTTTAAATATTTTTGCATGGTGACACTGTTTATTTTTATTTTTTAAAACAACAAAAAGACAATAAGTAGAAAACAAATTACGGGGATCAATAGATGAATAGTAAAGTATATTAGTTTTATATACGTACATACAATAGTAAAACAATTTAACTAGGGAAAATCACATTTTTTAGTATAGATATTTTCCAAGAACAAATTGAACGAGAAAAATATAACATAGTCAGGCTGAGTGAAGTAATCTAAAACTTTTTTGAATCTCAGTCACTATGAAAACAATATTTGTTACGAGTTGTCATTAATTATTT
Organism: Mytilus edulis; assembly: GCA_019925275.1. NCBI lineage: Eukaryota > Metazoa > Mollusca > Bivalvia > Mytilida > Mytilidae > Mytilus > Mytilus edulis. Next base: position 96,178,417 of record CM034356.1, on the reverse strand, counting down.
TTCAAAAAGCCTTTTGGGAAATCAGAAACCAACTGACGAAAACAGATTCAACCTTAAATAATACAGTTACTATGTTTTGTTGGTTCCATAGAAATACAATATCAAATACAGTTCTTATGTAATCACTCTTCTCCTGATTTTTGATTTTTTCCTTGAACAGATGTGAAAATACAATTACGGAATGGTTTTCTTTGCAAATACTTGAGTAGAATGTTTGGTAGTATTGTATTGATTATAAGACTTTTTCTGTGTTTCTTTAAAATTTTGCTTTGGTAACAGTGTGTCCGTATTTGGTCAGCAAATTAGATTTTAGAATTGTAAATAAACTCTTCATAGATACAAGGATTGAAATATTGTATTTGCACCAGACGAACGTTTCGTCTACAAATGACTTGTCAGCTGGCCCCTGAAGAAAAATGTGCACTAGTTCAGTGAAAATGCAAAAAACGAAATAGGGGTATATGTGCTCATTACTTAGCTAGAAATAGAAAACCTAGTTGTTCAAATGGTGGCATTCGAATTTGCAATTGTTTGCGCTGAATTACTTTGCGGTGCATGTTAAATGCATCATTTTCTTTTCATGAAGTAATCCCGTCCCACATCAAATGCTTTATAAACTATTGGCATAAAAGAATTTACTGATGATAGAAAATTAAGCATTCTTCTTTTGTCTTGAAAACTAACCCCTAAAGAAGATATTGAGTGATTGAATATACCTCATTTTAGTTTTCCATTGCAAACACTAATTCTTTCAAATCGATTAACCAATTTGATGATGTCAGGGATGTTTCATCGAAAGGAGTAGGTCCGGTAAGGACCGATTTTGGCCCCACATTTCAGGTTCATCTGACTAAAGATTTTTACCACTTTTTAAACACTTCAGTGTCTATTTTATTTGAATCAATTCGTTTATGTGAAAGATTTTAACTGATTAAGTCATTAAAAAAGACCTGATTCAAGCTCAAATATGAAAAATCTACCAAATATGGCGAAAAATGTCACTTTTCAGATGGTTTTCGTCAAAAACGAAAGTGGCCGCATCCGTGTTCATCCTCAACCTTTCTATATGTTATGTATCATCATCAAATACAACTTAAATTTTAATATTAAGGATGAACACGAATGCGGCCACTTTCGTTTTACACGAAAACCGTCTAAAATATAACTAAAATGCTAGAATAGTAAAGATTTCAGTAATTGAGCATGTCTTAATGGTGCTAGTACTCGATATGTGTGCATTGTATTGTCAAAAACAGGTCATATTTATGTAGCAGAAGCATTCTACTGTCCAATAGATAAATACAAATTTACATTTTTACAATTTTGTAAAACTGTTAAATTTTGGGGCCAAAAAGGGGTCTTACTGGACCTACTCCTTTGGATGCTTATTATTAGCAACGTTGCATAAATAAATGTGTTAAATTTGAATGCATTCGCCCATGCCTCTGCATCGTATTGATAATTCTGAAGTATAACAAAAAAAAATATTTATTCAAAAACTATGACATATTTATTAAAATCATTTTGTCAGTTTTTGTAAGTTATTGTTTTAGTTCACGTTTATGAAAATACATGTTATGGTTTTGTGAGAACTGCAGATGTAACTTATTGCTAAAACTTTGTTGATCGATGCAGCTGTTCGCTTATTCATTCCACAAGTACATTTTTATGCAACCATCCATGAAATTGCTATTTAGACCTACAAAAAAGGATATCAGACTTAACATCAGTCGGGAATAACAGCTTAATGGAATTAAAATATCTAATTCACTCATTAGGTTTATTATTATACCACAGGGAAATGTTCTGTATGGGTTTTAATGTATATCGCTTATATATTTGAGGATTATAATCAATTCCTAATGGTAATATATAAAATAAATAATTCATCAGTATTGTAGAATCGGACAGCAGCAGTGGTGAAACAAACGCGTTATATGAAATGGTTTATCTGTCGAAAAAAGTCAGAATAAACGTAATCCAAGGAAAATTTTAAATGGAGTGTCCCTTAAAAGATGACAAAATTAAAAGCTCAAACACAGTGAATTGAAAACAACTGTCATATTTCTGCCTTGGTACAAGCATTTTCTTAAGAGGGAAATGGTCGACTAAACCTGGTTTTATATTTCGATACACCTTACACTTGTATGAAAATCACCTTTTAAAAATAGGGAAAAGAGATGCCTCTCAGTTATATCATTTATTGCGTAGGTATATCCTTTTATGAACTGGACTACATTTTTTTATATTCATTATCATTTTATTGAGATTTTATTGGAAACATTAGTTATATCTATTGTTGAAGTGACTTTTACGCCTTTTTTTCCTGTACTCAATCATGAATATGACGAGATTTTGTTTTTCTATTTATACAATTGATTGATAAAGGATCATTTAGTCTAGAGAATGATTTTGTCTGGATTTTTTGAATTTGTATTTTTTTTAAACTGTCTTTGATGTTTTGATCTTGTCATAATGTAATGGACTTTCCGTTTTGAATTTTACTTCGTTTTTTTATTTTTATTTTATTTTTGCCATTACTAACATTACTATAGTACTTAATATATTACCTAGTCAGTAGTTAAAAGCGAACTTGTGGAACCCTATGTTTTAGAACATTGTATTTAAAGTACACCAATACTCCAAAGCCTAATTAGATTGTTCTTAGCGGATAAAGTGTTATAAAATATATAAAATTATTAATGACATGTTGTAATCGGGTTACAATTAATGACTTTGTTGGAAAAATAACATACTGAAGGTAGCATGAAGCAAATATAAATGGAATTAAATGATACGTTATTAAGGATTCAACAACGATATGGATATAAGGATATGTGGTATGATTGTCAATGTAAAACTATTCACTAGAGTCAGAATGAGAGTTGCACGGGTCATTGCACCACACTTTCCCGTGGAAACAAATTTGTTCACTATTTTGTATAAAGTATAAATAAAAAGAAAGAAGGGTTAGTGTCTAAAACCATTAGATGTACAATACTCTCTATCCAACATGATCCAAATATTTCTTCTGCATATATAATTTTCAGATAATATATGAATATTGAAAAATAGCTGTATTAAATTTTGGAATATAGTTTCTTTTCGTTTCAGTATAAGTTAACTTTTAAAAAACTAAACTTTCAATAATCAGGATGCGTTGTTAAGTTCGAAAGAAATCATCTGTCGATTTAACCTAACTCTTCAAAGAAAAGTAGTCAACATATTTTAGAATATCGTATAATATTCATTATTATTTAAACGTCCATCAATTTTTTTTCAAGATGGATTTTTTTTCGAAATACAAAGGATTTTCTTATCCCAGGCATAGATTACCTTAGCCGTATTTGGCACATTTTTTGGAATTTTGGGTCCCCAATGCCACCTTGTACCTGTTTGGCATAACTAATTTGATCTGAGCTTCACTGATTATTCTTATGAAGATTTTTTAATAACATTATGGAATTTGCAGCAGAGCATGGCGTCTTTTTTCGGATCAGACTTTCTTCCTGTATGTACTATACGTTTTTATCTTAATGTTCTCTTTTACATCAAAAAAATCTTTTGATTTTTATGTTCAGGATATTAACAAGCAATCTCAAAATTAACGTGGAAATTGATACAGGCAATTAGATCACATTAACATAAAATCGAACATTTTATGTATAGAGTCTGTTTTTTACCGGAAGTTAACAATGGAACAATTACGAAAACTTCATTAATTGGACATAAATAACAAGAAATGCCTGACAATCATATTATGAAAATTAAAAAAAATACATTCAGACATAAAGGTACTTTATTTACAGATTGATTTCTAAACAAGAAATATCTGAATTCTAAGCGAACCAAAGCAAATGTCCTGTTTTCTGCAAACATTTGAATACTTGTCATCTTCATCAATCACTAAACTTAATGATTTACCCTGTCAAATAAGAGAACACTAGAACACATTTTTTAGACGAAGAACCGAGCTACAACAAAGAACATAACCAAAATTATCAGTTAACTTAATAATTCACAATGTCAAATAAAAGAAAACAAGAACATATTGTTTAGATGATAAACAACGCCAGTATATAGAATCTATTCTTCAAGACCATCGTGTATTATTTTTAAAGTTACTACGATTATATATTAAAAAAAAAGTCTTGGTGTCTTGCAATGTACAGTTTTTAGAAAAAGGACGAGACGTTCTTTGACATACCCCTGGTGCCTCAAATTTCTACTCAGACACTGGTGACGTTTTACAAAGTTGAAGTAGCCGCTGCAAGCGTTTGAATACCAAATGAGTTGGAAAATGTATATCCCATTTGCAGGCGAATTAGGTATGTTGATACTAAGGAAGGTAAAATTGATAATTTCAAAACATAAATCGTATCGTTTGTCATAGATTTTTGTACTGAGATGACATAAGACTAACCACCAGGCAGAGATAGCCGTGTCTCTTGTTTCTTTAATGTCTAGACTGGATTATGGAATTAAATTCGAATAGGTTTATCTCTCTTATGATCTAAATTTGGAATTGCTGATACAAGTGCCTACAATTTTGAATTACTTTCCAACAAATAACACGAAGTCCGAAACATCAGTAATTATAAAACAGATCACAGAAACCACGAACCCCTGACTCCAATAGAATAAAACCAGGTATACACACAAATATCTATGTCATTTGGTCTTTGATTGATATGCGTCTCATTTGCCATAATTCCACACCTCTTTTATTTATAAAAATAAAAAAACATATAACAACAGACTTTTCACAGGTACAAAATGTGTTGGAGTTTTATATTTGCTAACATCTTCCTTTGCGTAGTTATGACATATGTCGTAAAACTAGAACAACAAAGAAATATAACAGGTGAACAATAATTTGAACAGGGAAATAAAAACAACGGTAGAAAGTTCGAACGAAAGCTAAAATTGTTATTATGACTACAGAGTTGTCAAAGGTAGCAAAAACAAGTGGTTTGATATTCCTTCCCAAGAAAACACGATATATCAGAAATACCAACTAACAGGTTTCATGAAGTCTGATCAGCAGTATTTGTGAGAGACCATTACGAACTTGTATAAATGAGCACAGAACAATATGAAATGAATTAGCAAATCTACCGCGCCGGAAGACCTTGCTAATGAATGATCAAATGCATTTTCTTAGTTTATATACATCCTTTATAGATGGTTTTGTTTTTTCAACAATATAAAAGTCAAAGTCGATGTCGAAATGCCGTGTACAAATGGTGTGTTTACCGAAGTTGAATCGACTGTCAAACATTTGCATATGTATTTCACTATGATTAACTTTTGTGTTAATGTTATTCACTATGATTAACTTTTGTGTTAATGTAAGTCAACGTTATTAAAGTAATTTTTATTAACAAGCTTCAATTCATTATTGTCAATCAAATGAGAGGTTAAGCTAACTATAAATCCCATCTCCTGATGAAATGTCTGTTTACGTTGTTTGATATAGTCGAGCATTGAGTTTTGTTTGTTTTTTACGAACCTGTCCTTTTTAAATCTATTTTCCAGTTCGATATTATTATTATTACATTGACAAATTTATAGATTTAAAACCGTTAATAGTTGTTTAATGTACACTTCATTGGAAAAGGAACATCGCCTCCTAAAAAATGGAAGTTCGTGCTGTTAAGCTAAAATGGTATTTGTTAGAAATATAAAAGTTAATTCTTACTTTTTTCTATTTTTGAAACATTTACTTTATCATTAAATTTTAACCCAGGCGTAGATGGCCTTCTCCTTTATTCCACATCTTCTTGTTTTCATATTAAGGCATTTCTACTTCAGTCAAAGTAGATATCATTCACAGAAATCAATTAAATAAGTGGAAACAATGAAAGACCGATGTCCAAAGTCATAAATACATTTTTGAGAATATAAATTAGAAAACTGAGGAAACTGCATGTAAACCTAACGAAGTGATACTAACAGAGTATACAGCGAAAGCCTCTCTCGTCATACCTGCATCACCTGTCAGGAAAATCCCATCTCCTTGAAGTAGTAGCAATATAAAATAGGACATAGTCAGTAAATTTATAGAACAGATAACTATGGTTTCTTAAGATGAATGACCGCGATAACATATCTCTCGTGAATTGAGACATGTCAATTCATTCATGATGGTAATTGTTATCGTAAAGAACTTGATGGAAAATGTAAGTTAATTGAAATATCATAAATTAGGTCGGATGTGCAAATCATCACTCCCTGGATGAAACTTACCGTTTTAAACGGTCAAGGTAGAAATTAATCAACAAACTTTTCGACAGAATCAGCAAATTCTAGTCAAATATTATTTATTAAAAAATGAAAATGAAAATACTTTTCCCTGAAATCAGGAGTAATCTGTTACAAAAGTAGAAAGTTTTTTAAGAAGCATATAAATTTAAAAAAAAATAACTTCCAAAAAGTGTGAATAAGATTTGCTCAATCATAACAAATATCTACATTAAAAGAAGTTTAATGAAGATGTATTCGTTATGTAATTGGTGGAGTTCATACTACTCAGCCTTTATTAATCTATGTTAATTTGCGTATGCTGTTGTTCGTCATTTTGTCTTTTCATTGTCTTTGTCATGGCGTTGTCAGTTAATTTTTGACTGTGAATTTGAATGTCCCTTTTAGATATTTTACATAGGGGCTCGAGCAAATGCTTTTCGTACATTCTTATGTAAATAGTTGAGTTAACCGATAGGAATAGCAAGTACGTTAACTGTTATTTTTATTCCAACATTTGATGAATCTGTCTGGCTTGCAAAATCCCTAAAGACATGAATTAATTCGATCAACAAAAATTTAATGCATTACACAATGATTTGGATAACTATTTTAAAGTAGCTTTTCTACTGTCATAATGAATTACTAGTTTCAATAAAGGAATTAAATTGTTCAGCAGGGAACAGTCTCACACGTTTTGCTAAATTAATAAAAGATGAATGAACCACATTAACATTGGTAAGCTAACCTTATAACTCATTTATTCATCAAAAATACATCATTAAACATACATGAAGCAGTCCTCTTCACTTTGACACCATGTTATGTAGATGTCAACTCTATATAGCAGGACGGATTGATTGGACAGAAGTCATAACTACTTTTGTGACATACTAATTTTAACTAAAAAATGTTTTAAACTGACAATAAACTGAGTACATGAAAATGAGGTTTATTCAATGATTAGAAAATAATTGAATACTGATCTATGTATGTAAAAGACCAACGAAATAGAAATATACAAATTATATATTGATCATCATCCTAACATGTCATATGGTAACCAGGTTTAATCAACCATTTTCTACATAAAAAATGACTGTAGCAAGTCAGGAATATGACAGTTATTTTTCTGCATAAGAAAATGACTGTAGCAAGTCAGGAATATGACAGTTGTTAATCATTTGAAAGAGCCAGGGGTATGTCAAAGACATTTTTTAAATTCATCGGAAGGTACCAACCTTGTTGATAAATATTCCGTATCAACTTTACAAATAATACACAATTGTATTGAAGTAAAGATTCTGGATACTGACATTGATTAAAATCTTAAAACCGTATTATAGTATTCTGTATTTGTCTTTATGGATATTTCTTCTACTTTTTCATCTGTGTTTGGTGATATTCATTTGGCGTGGCTCTGTAATTATACATCCCGTCATTGTGGTATTGGGCTATGGTATTTATTTGTATTCTGGTTTTTCATTTTTGCTAATGTGCTTTGTTCATATGTCTTTTTGTGTTTCTTTGTTATATATTTCTTTGTTTTTATAGTGCTTAAGTTCATAACAAAATGTTGACTGCAGTATACCTATTTATGACATTTTTTTATATTATGTTTATTTGTTTTGTTTACACGTCGTGGTCAATATTATGGAATTATATGAGTTTGTTATAAGGTGAGAGGTTTATGTTGCTATAAAACCAAGTTTAATCCACTATTTTCCATATAAGAAATGTCTGTATCAAGTCAGGAATATGACAGTTGTTTTCCATTCATTTCATGTGTTTGAGCTTTTGATTTTTCCATTTGATTAGGGACTTTCTATTTTGAATTTTCCTCGGCGTTTGGTATTTTCAGGAGTTTTACTTTTTTATTAATGTTTGAGCTTTTGATTTTGTCATATTCTTAGGGACTTTCCCTCGGAGTTTGGTACTTTTGTTATTTTACTTTTTTCTGGTCATTTTTACGACTACAGTATTGTTAATGACCTTTCTTTTCATTGAATAATGAACAAAAAGGGCTATATATAATCTCTCATAAAAGTATTTTTCAAAGCATTTTAATATAACCTAGATTGTTATGAACTCAGATATATGGTATTCATATGAAGAAGATGTTGATATACGTGACCATTAGAATTTATCAACAATACAAATAACCAAAACACATTTGAACAAGATATTCTCATCTCCATAATAAACAAATGTCTGTATATATATATACATTGAGTCTAAATATTTGTAAGCTTTTTTATGATGTAACCAAAGATCTGTCATTAACAATTATTGTCAATGTAACAAATAGAAAACACGACGATATGATAGAAAACTACACTGATGAAGTCCTTGATTTTGGTATATCATTTCCCTTTTAGGATAAAGTTGAAAAGTGAAATAACAAAAATATCTAACGACATATGGATCAAACAAATTAAGGAGAAATGAAGTAGGTAATACAATTGTATTACAATTTATTGCAAGATTTTTTTTAAATGAGCATTTGATATTGCAAAGATTATCTATAAATATCAGAACCCTAATTGCAGTAAAAGATGAAAGACACGGCATTGCTACATTTCGTTGACACATTCAACAATACCTATCATTGTTTGGATGTTAATTTATCGTTAAATAATCAAGAAGTCTCTAAATATACCACCGACATCTACCCAAAGGAACTTTAGATATATCAATATAAACAGCAGTACATTGTAAATAAACTCATTTTGAGAGGTTTAGTTGGTTATTAAAAGGTTTGACCAATCATTGTCTACGTACGGCAATTCCTGTACCAAGTCAGGAATAGGAGATTGTATCTCCATTCGTTTGATGTATAAGCATTTGATTTTGCCATTTGATAACGGATTTTCTGATGTGAATTTTCCTTGCAGTTTGGTAGTTATGTAATTTTTCTTTTTGTTAACGTGTTTTCATTACAGCACAATCTAAAGGGATTTTTAAGGATAAAGTTTCAGACAATTGACGACTAAACAACAACAAAATTTATGCATTGCATTTTGATTCATGCCTTTTCAAACACCAACTGCTTTGACTGATATCTATTTCGTGGAATTATTTGCATCTTTTGATGAATTTAAAATTTACAATCTGTGCAAGGATTATGAAACAGGAAAAAGTATATGCAGAAAACTTTACTTTTGATAGAAAATATGAAACAAATTATAGAGGGTTAAAAACGCAGAACATTCAAATGCGTTTAATTATAACAAATCTGTGTACCGAACATATTCATGTAAAACTGTCAACTATCTTTTAGAAAAAAATCTACAGTATACAGTAGGTTAAACAACAAAATCTTTGAATCATATATACAACAAATTATAGAGTTTGTCAAGTAAAACATGTATCATTACCTTTTATATAAAGCAGTAAATTGATTCCTCGTGACATAAAATACAGTAAATATAGATATTGATAATTGATGTCATAGATTTAAGCATTGATCATTTGACTTCTGTTTGTTTGTAGGAATGAAATACGATCTTACAGAATGATGGATTTAGACATAACGAAGTGTCATCTGAAACAACTAAAGTTAAACCAGGGATTTATCAACGTCAGAATACATTAGTTTTGCAGTACATTGCAGAATGGTGAACCGTTAATGCACATTTAAATAAAAAATGATGAACGAGATCCGAAACTCTTGCATCTCTTATATAATTATATATAAATATTAACATGATTAAGGTCATCAAATCTGATAATTTATCAACGAACATATATTTGAAAATTTCCAGATGTAAAAATGAATACTACAATCTATGAATTAACCAAAGAGGCAAGAACTACTGAACATTTAGGCGCTATTCCCTGTCACAAGAGCCTTACAATAATTCTAGTAGGTTATCTTTCAAATTCTTTACAAAATGTTTCCTCGCTCACAAGAGTAAAATTAATGAAATATTCTCGTTGTTGTTAGTTGTAGACACTGAATTTTCCATGTTAGAATGCACTGGATCAACATATGCAAATTATCACAGAATTGAACTTAATAAGTGTCTAGTCATGGAGGTGTTATTGTGTTTATATCTTTTCTAAACATAGGCGATTTGGTAAAATCATCAGAATTTTTTAAACATGAAACCATTTATTGCATTATAAAATAGATTGAATGAGTAGGGTAATAGATATGGAAACATTTTAACATTTGTTAAATGTTATCAATAAATACTTTAAACGTGGCACTATAACTTTCATAAACTGTTTGAAAATACTGGGTCATTTGGGACAAAATATTGGCAGATTCATAATGAATATTTTTTAATAAATGTGTCCGATGATCACACCTGCCAACTTACGTGTGCCCCAAGGATAAGTACAGAACATAAGGGAAAATGAAAGCATGGTTCATTATCTTTTAAACTGTTGTGCACTTCAGTGTTTCTGCTGTTCTGTTTTTTACTCAAATCAAAAACAAGAGGGAAACAACGAAACAACAGAAACACTGAAGTGCAACAAAAACAAGCGACAGTGCAACACACACAGAAACACGATAAAAGATAATAACTGTCATTTTCCTGACTTGGTACTGGACATTTAAAGAAAAAATGGTGGGTTGAACCTGGTTTTGTGGCTAACCAAACCTCCAATTGAACCTGGTGTGGTGGCTAGCTAAACCTCGCGCTTTTATGGCAATGTTACATATAGATATACTTCATTTTAGTTTTCCTTTGAAATACTTTCAAATCCTCACAAAACTGATTTGATGACGTTAGGAGTTTCATCAAATTTTGGATGCTCATGTAAAGCAACGTTGTGAACAATACGCGTTAAATTTGAAATAAAAAATATAACAGAACGAATTATCTGATTAAAAAAACTGTACATATTTGAAAAACTTATTTTGTCAGTTTATGTTGAACATTATTTTCCTTCACATAATAATATTGGAATACTGAAGATGGAAATAATTTTCAAAACTTTGAAAACTATATTTCTATTTTCAATTGAATGTGTTGGCTTTGTAAGAACTGCATCTCATTACCAAAACTTTTTATCAATGCAGCCTATCTCTTATTCGTTCCTAATTAGAATTTTAATGCAACCTACCATGAAATTGCTATTTAGACCTACAAAAAAGATATCAGACGAAACATCAGTCGGAATTAACAGCTTAATGGAATCAAAAATATCAAATTCACTCATTAGGTTTATTGTTATACCACAGGGAAATGTTCCGTATGGGTTATAATGAATATCGCTTTAGATATTAAAGGATTATAATCAATTCCTAATAGACATGTTCATCATAAGCCGATACCGAAACCGAAACCGATACCGAAACCGAAACCGATACCGAAACCGAAACCAATACCGAAACCGAAACCGAACCCAAACATAGTAGGGACTGATAAATGTTTATAATGTTAATTAGTTCAACCTTTTTACTCTATTACATTGTTTGAAATTTGAATACAAAAGACCGAGTTAAATTCAATCATTATTTAATAACACCAATGCAAGTAATATACAATTTAAGATGTCGATACAATTTATCTATGAAGTACATTAAGCAGGTCTCGTCGTAGGGTAATAGCTGCACATAGTTCTACAACAGGTGCAATAACGTTCTGACTTTGTCTATAAAAATAATCTATTACTTGATAAATATATATTTGTCTTATGGAATGTTCTACATAAGCTCTCCTGCACGAATCTTTTCATCGACAAAAAAATTTGCGTTCATCGTAGATAAATGAATGTTAATTGTGTAGCTGCCTTACAGTATATAGTATTGCAATAGGATGTTCTAATGGATGTGTTCCAGACCGTATGAGTATTTGGACCGTACGCGTACGGTCCAGACCGTATGCGTACTTTTTAAAAATACTCATACGGTCGGACCGTACGCGTACGGTCTGATTAATATCACTAAGAAGTTTCTTAAGTTTATAAGTTACAAATGTATGTAACAGATCAACATAACTTAACTCTCAAATTAATATGGAAAAGTTCAATTGTAATTGAAATATAAGCTTTTATTTTTTAACTATTTAAACAATTCACGCTAATTAAATCTGTTAATATGTCGATCAGTAATACATTAATTGAATTATGATCATTGAAATTGATGATATCGGAAGTAAACATAATGTGGGAGGACAATTGTTTTATAATATTAGAAACTTTACAAAAAAATGCAAATGCAAAGGAACATGAATGAACTGCAAACATGTAAATGTAAAAAATATTACATTACTTGTGGTAGCAAGTGTCACCTGGGCGAGAGTACCAAAATAGGATTCAGATATATACAATTAAACAAATATTTAATTTCAATTGTTCATTTGTTCATATCTCTATTTATGACATCTAATTGTTAAGTTGTACCAATTATATAACAACTTAAAATATAAGGAGATATGGTGAGTACTTAATGGCGTAGCGTTAATAACATATTAACAATATGTATCCCAATAATAACAATGAGATCGTCGATCGCCCTCATTCGTACTACGGCACCATACGCTACGTTATATATGAAGTGACGTTCTAATGGTACGTACGAGTATAGCAAATAGGTCCGACACGGTACGGTAAAATATTGTGGTCTGGGACACGTATCTGAATATCACCATAGTAAGGTTATACTCAGAAAAACGTATATTTGTATGGCGTATTCGTCACCCTCATAATACGTGTACATGAAACGGTACCATACTGCTTACAGTATATAAATGTTGGTGTTCTATTTGACGATTTATTATATAAAAAGTGCTCAATCACGATTAAACTAAAATTCTTGTCCATCTATCGTTTGTAATACATGCGTATGTGGTATACCTAACTTATTTGATGGGTCTTATTCATTGATCTGTCTCTATTACTTAACTGTAATGAATTGGAAATTTACAAGGGATGCACTATAAACTAGCTGTTTTGGTACACTTGATACATATAATAGGTGTCAATTAATACTCTTCAATTCTAATACCCTTCGTAGGAAAACATTTTTCCTGACGATATGTGATCAATGATCTGCTTTAATTGATGAAATTCCAAATTTATTGATAGCTTTATGAATGTTTTGCTACATAAGAACAAATATGTAATTAGAATACTTTGAAAAATTAGAATTAGTGTAAAAGTATGTCAATCAAAAGGGTTAATCGTTTTTTATTTTCTTCATAACAAACTATGAAATAATTTGCTTTAAAGTTTAGGATGAATATTGAAGAACCTAGCACATCAAGAGGAGCAATCAAACGTGTTCCAGAAAAAAGAAAGGAAAAGGAAAAAGCTAGAGAAAACATGAAAATGTATAACATACAGTTGAAATTAATTTTGCCAAAATCACTATCAAGCTTTTTGGATTCCCTTATTCTGATACAGATTAACAGTAGTCATACAATTATGATAAAATAAAAAAGGTTTGCCTTTATAAGTATTTGTTTTTGTCCTTTTTGTTAATTAAAGTTTCCCTTTATATATATATATTCGGAACGATATTGCACATATTGAAGAACTATGTACAGTTCTTTCCTTTAGACGAAACTTGATTCATAATAAATGTACATCATCAATAATAAATTTACATCCAAATCTTTATTGTAGATTACTTACTTAAGTGTATTTAATACTCGTTGAACTTAATTTTGTTTTTTTTTTATAGATTCTGGTTAATTTTGGAATTGAATAAATACTCCATCTAGTGTTTTAAATTTCAAACAATAAAATGGAGTAAAAGGGTTGAGTTGTTTAAACATTATTAACATTTACCATTTACCTAACTACTATTTTTTGTTTCGGTTTCGGTTTCGGTTTCGGTATCGGCTTATGGTGAACATGTCTAATGGTAATATATAAAACTAATATTTGATCGGTATTGTAGATTCTGATAGCAGCATCGGTGAAACAAAAGCATTTCATGGAATATATGCGTTATATTATTTCTTACTTATGTTTGTCCACGATTATGAACTTCTGAACTACAGTTAATATATTGTTAAAATTTTATACATTTAAATATTTATTTGTATTTTATATAGATTTACCAAATCGTTTTAGTAATGTCAATTGTTGAAGTGACTTTTCCTTATTTTGTATGTAGCAAATCAGGTATATAACGGTTGTTTTCTATTTGTTTCGTTTGCTGATATATGATCATTTAGTCGAACTATTGATTTTGTTACACAGCGTAACTAAAGATATTCGTGTTTTTTCTTATCCCTTTATTTATCATTTTAACTTTACAATCCTATGATAATATTACATTGAACCCTATGTTTTTGTGTTTCTTGACATCGTGGTACTGATATCAGAATGTTATCCCTGAAACATTGCATGACCACATATGAAAGGTTTCAGGGATGACTTTAATCAATATGCACCTTCAAGTCTATATGAATACGTTAGTGAATCCTGTTTGAACATATCAGTAATTTGTGTCTGATCTCCAAAATATTTAGACTGCTATGAAAACTATCAAGTTTACACTGCGTTATATTATTTCTTCTACAAAGACACAAGATAATGTTAAATGGATGTTAATTTGTCAATAAACAGCTATTTGTTCTAATACTATGTTTTCAATTAAACCAATAGTCCAAAGCCTAGTTAAATTGTTTATAGCAGATGAAATGATAAAAATATATAAGATAATTAATGCCATATTGGAATTGGGTTACACCTAATTGCTATATTGGGAAAATAACTTACTTATACTGAAGACAGCATGAAAAGTGGAATTCAATGTTAAGATATCCAGAATGGCATTACACATGAAACGTGGAATTCAATGTTAAGATATCCAGAATGGCATTACACTACAGTTGTACGGTTTATGAAATCTCAATTGTCCATAGAACAGGTAAATAAAGGCAACAGTAGCATACCGCTGTTCAAACTCATAAATCCATGGACAACAAACATAATCGGGATAACAAACTAAAACTGAGGGAAACGCACCAAACATAAGAGGAGAACAACGACACAACACTACAATGTAACACACATAGAAACGGACCAAGCATCAGACAAAATACCACGAGAATAACAAATATAACATCAAAACGAAATACACGAATTTGGGATAGACAAGTACCGTGACACGTCTTATCACAATGTGAATTTACACTAAACATGATTCGGACCTATGAGTATAAATAAAAGGATACAAGTTTTAGTGTAAAGAGTTGAAGGCCGTGCCTTGACCTATAATGGTTTACTTTTATAAATTATTACTTGGATGGAGAGTTGTCCTTAATTCAAATAATTGATTTATTTTTCAATATTTATTTTTAAATGCTATATGAATATTAAAAAAAAGCGGTTTTGTAATTTGGAATATAGCTTCTTTTCGTTTCAGTAAAACATTTACTCTCAAAACCTCTCTTATTAACCAGTATGCGAGGTAAATTACCAAAGTTATTGTCTGTACATTAAGCTATTTAAAGAAAAAAAGTCAAGATATTAAAGTGTATCGTATAATATGATAATTATTTTTATTTATTTTTCCGTTATCTTGATATTTTTCACGATAGACTTTTCTCATGTCAATACTTCCATAACAAAATAGACATTTGAAGTTGATCATTAGTTATATTATAGTTCTTTTCTGTGTGTGTTACATTTTAAAGTTAGGTTTCTTTTGTGTCGTTTGTTTCCTTTTATATTTGAGTGTGAATTCACATTATTATAAGACGTGTAACAGTACTTTTCTATCGCAAATTCATGTATTTAGTTTTGATGTTATATTTGTTATTCTAATATCTTTGTTATTAGATTTTGTATGCTTAGTTCGTTTCTGTGTGTGTTACATTTTAATGTTGTATCGTTGTTCTCTTAGATTTGATGCGTTTCCCTCGGTTTTATTTTGTGGCCCGGATTTGGTTTTTTTTTCTATCGATTTGTGAGTTTTGAACACTATATAATTGTCTTTATTTAGTCCATTTTTATTTTATTTTTTTTACATGTGTATTTTTTTTTATGCAGATTTAATGTTCTTTGAATTTTATGGTCAGGATGTAAACGAGCGATCTCAGCAAGGACGTGGAAATTGATATAGGCAATTAGGTCAGAGAAACATTAAAATCGCATTTTATTTTGCTTTAATAACATTTTTTTCATAATAAGTCTATTTTTATAACTTTTATTAACAATGGAAACATTAACGAAAATTTCATTAATGGGACATAAATGTTATACAAGCAATGTATAAAAGTCATACTATGAAAATAAATAAATGCATCCAGGTATAAAGGTACAATATTACCTGCGTGATTTCTAAACATATATATTGTATGAAGAAGCAAAAGCCATGAGATAATAGTCATCTTTATCTCTTTATCAATAATTAGACTGTTGATACATAGATATAAGCAGAAAACAAAATGGCAACCCTTTACCACAAAAATAATGTAGTTAATTTACATAGTACTAGTATATACATATATATGTATGTGTAAGTAATTCAAAGTCAATACTGAGGATGAAAGTTCATCATACCAGGCAATAGGTTAAACACGAAAAGAATATACTTTTTCCGAATGGATTTAAGCTGTTGAGGTTGTTGATAGAATTAAAAAAAAAAAACTAATTGGTATATGTGGGTATATGAGCGCATATGTAACATTAATCGTTAAAGATCCAAATGTTGCAAAGCACCTGAACTACCTCCATGACCAATCGTTTGTTGTCCCTGCTTGTAACGCCTGAACCCACATGGTTTTTGTGTGTACATCCTATTTTGTAAACTGCGAAATGAATGTATTAGGTATTGACAATTCACTAGGAAACTCAACGTGTAACCCTAAAGCAATAAACAAGAAGGAAATCTTACTATTTTTCAAAATTTTGATAATCAAAACACTTATTGTGTCTTTTTTCACTTTTATGGTATCTGCCTGCTTAGTTCCAGAGAAATAGAAAAAAAGATGTTTTAAATTTGTTTGGGATAATAAACCAGATAAAGTAAAAAGAAATTCAAATACTGGTCCATATGAAAAGGGGGAATTGGATATGATAGAAATAAGAAGTTATTTCACTGCTTTAAAAGCTATGTGGGTAAAAAGATTAGTAACTAATTCTGAATGAGGTTGGAAAATAGTACCTCACCACTTATTTTTATAATTTTGGGTCAAACCAGTTAATGTTTCAAACAAACAGTGGGGATAAGCCAGACGAAAGCCTTGAAAACAATCCAGATTTTTATAAAGATATCATTAAATGTTGGAAATTAACTGGTTGAGGTCGAACGAAAAAAACTGAAACATTTACAAAGGTCTTTCCACCAAAAACCATGTATTTCAATATGAAAGTAGTAAAATTAGGTTTAAAATGTCATTACATTCGGCAAATGATAGCTTATTGTACGCAAATTCTAAAAATATATGTTTTTTATACACTACTTTTAAATAAGGGAGATAATGTGTTACTTCCGGTTTAAAAATGTTACTTCCGATACTATTTGAATATTTACTTGACACTGATTCAAAAAATATCTGGTTCTATATACTTTTATATTAATAAAGTACAAAACATAGCTACTTCCGGTTTAAACAAGGTCACTTCTGGTAATATTTTTCAAGGTTAAATGGTTTGAAACCTATTGCAAAAAGTCTCATGGCTTTATCATGTATACAGTTATCAAAGATACCAGGATTATAATTTAGTACGCCAGACGCGCGTTTCGTCTACATAAGACTCATCAGTGACGCTCATATCAAAATATTTATAAAGCCAAACAAGTAAAAAGTAAAAATACATATGAAGTAAAAGCAAAGGTCAAAATCTAAAATGTCAAATTAAGCTATGACCTTGAGATTAATTTCAAGGTCATAAACCAAGGACCTCAAACCAAAAGACCATAGGTCTTAATTATATTTGGTTAATCAGTTATATCACCATACGTGTATTTTTACAAACAAGAGGGGAGAAAACTCCTTTTTACGTTTAACGTACCCTTGAAATCAAAATTTTCATGTTACTACATGTCGCAACAAAATTTAGTAAAAATAATTTGTCGATATCTTATACGGTTTTTGGAAATAAGTGAAAATAAGCCAAAATCAAAATTTAGAATATGACCTTGACCTTTGACCTTGTCCCAATTTTCATTTTTTTTTGGGACCAAGGAACTCAAATCAAAAGATCCTAGGTCTCTATCACTTATGGTTTACAAGATAGAAATGTATATCACTAAAATCAAATGCATTAGGGTCAATAACTCTCATATGGAGTGTTCACTTTGGTAAAAATAGGACAAATCATGCAATCGATATAACGAGCAATTTAATAAAATAAATTTGTCGCTTTCTTTTGCGGTTACGGAGGAGATGCTGTCACAAGGAAAACAGTGTTCGGGGAGATAACTCTTACAAAGAAAATTGTTCTGCTTACAATGGTTGAAATAAAAAGCGCATAAACTGTATGATACTATATACAAAATATCCAAGCGACATATTGCAAAACAAAAATGTTATGCGAGAACAAAATTAAGCGAAAGAAACTAATAATAATAATAATCATACCAAATATAATAGGTCTTTCCACAGAAAAGTGGAAAGACCTAATAATCAGAACAAATACAATATGTCTTTCCACCGAAAAGTGGAAAGACCTAAATATAAGAAAACAAATATTATGGAACAATAATTTTATCAAATTTGAAAATAAAGCTTTATTTTTTGCTAATTGGATTAAAAGCGATCTTATTTATGTAAATGATATCATAGATGAAAAACTTATATATCAAAACCATTTATATAAATTTTTATTCAGATACTTAAAAGAAAAATAAACTTAGAATTTTTAGATGGAAATTACTACAACATATTCTACCTACAAAGAAACTTTTATGCAGGTGAAAATTTTTAAACAATAGGTTTTTTATTTTTGTATACAAATCACTTCTTTATACTGTGTCCGTATTTAAAACATTTTTGGATTAAAATGAATAAATTTTTAAAGATCAGTAAAACTACTTTTAAGATAAAACTAAGACACTTGGTATTTGGATATAAAACTTCGGACGAAGAAAATTTTGACTTTAACTATTTTTTTAACATTTGTTGGTTTTCCAATTTAAAAAGCCCATTACATATCTGATCAAAAGAAACAAAAACGTCAATGTTTTCTCAAATTTTCTTGATGAGCTCAATAGAAGAGTATGTTTGACAATTAAAAGTAATGTTTTATCAACTATTAGAAATCATATGAATAGTCATATTAAGTGATATTATCTAATATATATTTGATGTACAAATGTACGTATAATATAAATCTAACAACTAATTACTTCCCTGAGTAATCAGGGAACATCAGGAGGAGCTTGGACTCCTGAAGGATATTGTAGCAAGCTAATATTCTAAATAAATATTAAATTATGTTGGGTTATTTTAATAATAGAAGGAAATCCCGAATAACCAAATGGATTTTTTATGTTCTTTCGGAATTTTAACCAAAAAGGATCTTTCAGAAATGCCTAAATTCTATTAGTGTCCTTACAAATAACGATATCTTACTGGGTCTTCCAAGTGGTCAGAGAAACCTCCTTCTACATTAATAACATAAATCTTATCAGCAATGAAAACCGGACTTCAAAGTTATTGTTTAACTACCTTTTCCAGTGTGGTGTTGTGAATCAGATGTGGATAAGAAAAACTCCGAAAGATCTGTTACATTAAATTCTAAATTTCAATCTAAAAGACAAATCAAACAAAATTAGCCTGCTTTGTTTCTTATAAAGAAATATTGGCCAACGTAGATATACGTGTCTTGTCTTAGGTCTGGGATAACTCATTCTTTGTAAAAAAAAAAAAAAACGCACTCGGTTCAATCGAAAATAATCTCTGAAACAGACATTTTCAAGATGCTTGATTTCTTGATTTACTGATGGGAACATTTTAATCCATATGAGGCTAAATTCATACAGAGCTTTTCATGCATAATGAGAAGAAGCTACCATATGTCTGTAACTTCACTTCCGCTATACAGTTTTTATCATATTACTAAATAATTCAAAGATTGATGACTAACAGAGTGTACAATGTTAGCATCTCCTGTCATGCCTGGATTACCTATCAAGCTAATCCAAAGTCACCCAACAGAGTGCACAATGTTAGAATCTTCTGTCATGCCTGGATTACCTATCAAGCTAATCTAAAGCCACCCAACAGAGTGCACAATGTTAGCATCTTCTGTCATGCCTGGATTACCTATCAAGCTAATCTAAAGTCACCCAACAGAGTGCTCAATGTTAGCATCTTCTGTCATGTTTGGATTACCTATCAAGCTAATCTAAAGTCACCCAAATGTGACACTATCAAATATGACCCAATCATTTAATTATAAGTTATAAAGCAGACAACTATTTTTGTATCTTAAAATGAAAGTCCGAGAAACATATCTCTCGTGAATTGGAACACCTCAGGTGTTATAGATTTGGTCGAATGAACAAATATTATTCCCTGGATGACAACTTATCAAAATGGTTACTCTATATTTTCTATATTCATTTGTGTTAACCGATAGGAATGTTTGTGAACTTGTATTTATATCCCAAAAAATGTGATGAAACTGTCTGGTTTGCTAAATCCCGCGAGACATGAACTATTTTGATCAACAATGATTTGGATAACTATTTTAAAGGAGCTTTTCTACTGTCATAATGACTTACTAGTTTCAATAAAGGAATTAAATTGTTCAGCAGGGAACAGTCTCACATGTTTTGCTAAATTAATAAGGTTAAATGAACCACATTAACATTGAAAAAAAACATCAATCACTCATTTATTCATCGAAAATATCATAAAACATACATGAAGCAGTCATTCTCACTTTAGAAACCAAGTTATGTAGTTTTCACCTCTATATCACAAGAACGTTCGTTCGACGGAAGTCATAACAACTTTTGTGACATACTAATTTTAAGACTGCCAATAAACTGAGTACAAGAAAAATTCGCAAGGGTTCCGCGGAACCCAGTGTCTCGCCTACTTTTGCTGTTAATCGCAGGTTCAACAAAAATGAGTAAAAAAATAATAAAAATATTCCTATCTATACTATATTTTGATTGTCAGAAGCTTCTGTCCAAGTTTGGTAAAAAACCAGAATAGTTCATGGATCTGATAAATGATTTAAAAACTTAAACTGCAGACTGTATGTAATGTTAACTGGAAGAAAAACTAAGTCCATTTATAAGTAAAATACGGAAAAAACAAGAACAAAGTATTAACAAAA
The DNA here is from genome assembly GCA_019925275.1 of Mytilus edulis. NCBI lineage: Eukaryota > Metazoa > Mollusca > Bivalvia > Mytilida > Mytilidae > Mytilus > Mytilus edulis. Next base: position 96,156,967 of record CM034356.1, on the reverse strand, counting down.
TTTCCTTCTAGATACTAGCTTTTGATCATAAACAAGCTTCTGTCTAAGTTCGCTACAAATCCAGGATAGTTGAAGCAAGTTATTTAAATTTTAAAAACTTAACAACAGAGTGAATGTAATGTTTCCTGGCAGAAAAACTAAGTTCATTTATATGTGAAATACGGAAAAAAATGGATTTATTTTTTTACAAAATTTACTTCTAGATACTATCTTATAATCATAAACAAGCTTCTGTCCAATTTTGGTAAAAATCCAGGATTGTTTAAAAAACTTATCATTTTTTTTTAAACTTTAACCACAGAGTGAATGTAACATTCACTGGCAGAAAAACTAAGTCCATTTAAAAGTAAAATACGGAAAAATAGGATTGTTTTTTACAAAATTTACATCTGGATGCTATCTTACGACCATAAACAAGCTTCTGTCCAAGTTTGGTAGAAATCCAGCATAGTTTAAGAAAGTTATTAAAATTTCAAAAACTTTAACCACAAAGTGAATATGTGTGGACGCCGCCGCCGACGACGACGACGACGACGCCGACGGAATGTAGAATCGCCTAATCTCGCTTTTTCGACAAAAGTCGAAGGCTCGACAAAATTGAAGTCCATCCAGTTTTATTAATTATTCATTATTTTCCAGTAAATTTGATAATTATTGAATAGAATACGACAGTTGTTATCCATTCGTTTGAAACAGCCAAAGGTATGTCAAAGACATTTTTTCTAAAAATAATAGTTCATCGGAAGGTACCAAGACCGTGTTGATAAATATTCCGTATCACATTTAAAATAATGAACGATGGTCTTGAAGTATAGATTCTGGGTACTGACGTTGTTTATCATCTTAATAACACATCATAGTATTCTTTTATTTGTCTTTTTGGTATTACTTTTACTTTTTAATCTGTTTTGGTGAAATCCATTTCACATGGTTCTGTACTTATACATCCCGTCATTGTGGTATTGTGCGATGATAACTTTTTTGTATTCTGATTTTTCATTTTAACTAATGTGCTTTGTCTAAATTGGGTTTGTTTGGTTTTTGTTTTTGTGTTGCTTTGTTACATATTTATTTTTTTCATAGTGATTACGATTATAACACAATGTTGACTGCTGTACCCTTATTATATGAGAGTTTGTCTCACCTATTATGTCAAATTGTTTTGAACACACATCGTTGTCCATATAATGGAATTAGATGTGACTGTTATAAATGTGAGACGTTTAACTAGCTAAAAAAAAAGGTTTAATCCACCATTTTCAACATAAGAAAATGCCTCTACCAAGTCAGGAATGTGCCATTTGTTTTCCATTCGTTTGATGTGTTTGAGCTTTTGATTTTGCCAGTTGATTAGGGACTTTTCGTTTTGAATTTTCCTCAGCGTTCGGTATTCTTGGGATTTTACTTTTTGGTTAATGTTTGAGCTTTTAATTTAGCAATTTTCTTAGGAACCTTTCCTCGGAGTTATGTATTTTTGTTATTTTACTTTCATCTTGCCATTTTGACGACTACAGTTTTGTTGATGACATTTCTTTTCATTGAATAATGGTCAGAAAAGATATAAATAATCTCTCACAAAAGTATTTTTCAAAGAATTTGATTGTTATGAACTCAGATATATGGTATATATATGAAGAAGGTGTGGATATACGTGACCATTTGAAGTCAACAACAACACATCTGAATATCATACTGTCATCATCATAATAAGCAAGTGTCTGTATAGATCATGTAGATACCTCGAGTCTAAATATTTGTGAATAGTTTTATGATGTAACCAGAGGTGTATCATCAACAATTAATTATCAATCTCATAAAATATAAAACACGACGATATGATAGAAAACGACTACTAATGATGTCGTTGGCATAGATATATCATTCCCCTTTTATGATAAAGCTGAAAAGTTAAAATAACAAATATATCAATATATGGATCAAAACAACCGAGAAACGAAGTAAGCAATCAAATTGTGTTACAAGTTCTTGCAAGATTTTATAAAAACATTAATCAGTTAAAATTTTAGCATTTGATATTGAAAAGATCATTTATAAATATAACTATTATTGCAGGAAAACAGTGTTTATTTTTACAGTAAAGAAACGTCATTGGTACATTTCGTTTACACATAGAACTATACCTATCGTTATCTGTATGATATTATTTTGTTGAATAATTCAGAGTTCTAAAGGGAAACTCCATACTATTTTTTACGACAAAAAGACGACTTTCTTTCCCTATTGTTAAATATTCCTTTTTTAGACGGCGATGTTTCTTTGGCTCCAGCTTACGGTATGTTTATATCCAAAATCATTCAACCTGTGTGTGAAGTATTATAGTGATATATACAATAAGGTATTGTAAAACAAATCCAGAAAAAAACAGAATATTTTCTACAAAGCTTAAAAGGGTTAATGTCAATAACCTATGCTCAAAGTAAGGGTATGAAAAGAACCTAATTGTAAGGGTTTCAGCTAGCAGAAAATAGGTTTGACCAATCATTTTCTACGTATGGCAATTCCTGTACCAATTCAGAAATAGGACAGTGTATTTCCATTCGTTTGATGTATAAGTATTTGATTTTGCCATTTGAAGACGGACTTTCCGATTTGAATTTTCCTTGCTGTGTGATAGTTATGTAATTTTACTGTTTCTTAACGTGTTTTCATTACAGCACAATGTAAAGGGATTATTAAGAATAACGTTTCAGACAGTTGACAACTAAGCAACAACAAAATGTATGCATTACATTTTGATTCAAGCCTTTTCAAACACCAACTGCTTTGACTGATTCAATTTCGTCGAATTATTTGCATCTTTTGATGAATTTAAAATTTACAATCTGTGCAAGGATTATGAAACAGGAAAATATCAATGCTGAAAACTTTACTTTTGATAGAAAATATGAAACAAATTATAGAGGGGTTAACAACGCAGAACATTCAAATGCGTTTAATTATAACATATCTTTATATTGAACATGATCATGTAAAACTGTCAACTATCTCTGAGACAAAAATCTCCAATACATGTTAAACAACAAAATCTTTTAAATCATACATACAACTATATATAAAATTTGTCAAGCAAAAAGTGTCATATAAATAAATAGATATTAATAAAGTAGTAAATTGATTCCTCGTGACAAAAAATATAGTAATTATGAATATTGATAAGTGGTGTTAAAGAATAAAGCATTGATCATTTGACATCTGTTTTGCGTGTAGGAATGAAGTACGATTTAACCAAATGATGGATTAAGAAAAAACGAGGTGTCATCTGAAACAACTAAAGTGAAACCAGGGAATTTATCAATGTCAGAATAACTTATTTGTTGCAGCAAGAATATCGCTTAACGGTGTACACATAATGCTCATTTGAAAACAAAATGATGAAAGAGATGTTAAAACATATGAGAAGGAGCACGATTTGGGTCATCAAATCTGGTATGTCATCAAATAACAATATTAGAAAAGATATATATGTGTGAATGAATACTATAATCAATGCTATACTTTAAAAGCTATAAGTACAAATACTGACTGAAAATTCCAAAGTTATTAAATATCTCAAGTCCCAACAACTGTACAATAATAGTTTTACTTCCAAATACTTTACAGTTGACCGTCGTAGAAAAGTCGTTTTTTTATGAAGATCTATTGTATTGTTTTGCGTTTAGGTTATTGACGTTTTTATCAGACAGTCGGTTTCTATGTATCTTGGCGTTTGCTTTTGTTGTAATTCAGTGTTTCTGTTTTTCCTTCCTTCGGTTTAAGTTTGTTAATGACATTTATGTTTGCTTAATCGCCTGATGACCGTATGACTATCGAATAGCGGGGTAGAACAATGTTGTCTTTATTTATGGCCGTTTTAAAGTTCACATTTGTATGCCGACAGTCTGTTGAAAAACACGTCCTCCACACGTAACAAATATGTTGTCAATCAAGAAATCGTGCATCTTAGGATAAAAAGTTTTGTTTTAAATCGACCGTCCTTTTCAATTTCGTTTATTGATTAGTGTATTTCTCTTTTGCTGAGTATTATTGCATTTGTTTGTACTTTTTAGCTCACCTGACTTGAAAGGTCAAGTGAGCTTTTCTCATCACTTGGCGTCCATCGTCCGTCGTCGTCCGTCGTCGGTCGTTAACTTTTACAAAAATCTTCTCCTCTGAAACTACTGGGTCAAATATGACCAAACTTTGCAACAATCATCATTGGGGTATCTAGTTTTAAAATGTGTCCTATGACCATGCAGACCAACCAACCAAGATGGCCGCCATGGCTAAAAATAAAACATATGGGTAAAATGTAGATTTTGATATCTCTGAAACAAAAGCATCTAGAGCAAATCTGAAAGGGGTGAAATTGTTTATCAGGTCAAGATCTATCTGTCCTGAAATTTTCAGACAAATAGGACAATCCATTGTTGGGTTGGTAGTTATAAGGAGATTTTGCAGTTTTTGGTTATTATCTTGAATATTATTATGGATAGAGATAAACTGTAAACAGCAATAATGTTCAACAAAGTAAGATCTACAAATAAATCAACATGACCAAAATGGTCAAGTGACCCCTTAAGGAGTTATTTTCCTTTATAGTAAATTTTTAACAAATGTTTGAAAGTTTTTGTTATCTTACAAAATCTTCTCCTCTTACAAATTTAACAAAACTTAGTTACAATCATCATTAGGGTATTTAGTTTTAAAAATGTGTCCGATGATCCAACCAAAATGGCCGCCATTGTTAAAAATAGAACATAGGGCGAAATGCAGTTTTTGGCTTAAATCTCTGAAAATAAAGCATTTAGAGCAAAATTGAAATTGTTGGGTTGCTGCACCTTATTATCTTGAATATAATTATAGATAGAGATAAAACTGTTAACAGCAATGATGTTCAGCAAAGTAAGATCTACAAAATGGTTAATTGACCCCTAAAGGAGTCATTGCCCTTTAAAGCCAAATTTAACATTTTTTCGTAAATTTTTGTAATCTTTTACAATAGTCTTCGCCTGAAACAACTGAGACAAATTTAAGCAAACTTGGTCACAATCACCATTAGGGTATCTAGTTTAAAAAAAATGTGTCTGATGACCCTGCCTGTCAACCAACATTGCAGACATGGTTTAAAATAGAAACAATAGGGGGATGCAGTTTTTCACATATCTCTGATATTAACGCAAAAGTATAAGGTTGCATTATTTCATGCATTATTGTAAATAAATATCAGGTGGCGAACAGGCTTTAGAGCTCTAGTACATTGTTTCCTTGTTGTCATTTCAGAAGATGATTGCGCCTGCGGTTTCCCAATTGTGAACTTTCCATTTCTATGTAGCAACATTGCAGCAGCGCCTGCATATGGAGTGCATGTCTCCAATTGATACGATATTCCCGCGCTTGTATTTCCTATCATGATTTCTTTGATAGAAAGTAGCTGCTTACAAGGAAGCTATTAAATCAAGAATTTCAAATGGTGAAGTTGTAATCTCATCCCTTCGTAAATTTTATTGAACCATCACGAGTTGGTTGACCGTTATGGAATAACCGTTTCACAGATTATATCGAATCCCCTTCCCTTTTCATGAATGTGACCTACCGAATTAGACTATTTATCAGGTTTGTAATAACATAAGCAACACGACGGGTGCCACATGTGGAGCAGAATATGCTTACCCTTCCGGAGCATCTGAGATCACTCCTAGTTTTTGGTGGGGTTCGTTTGCTGTCTTTAGTTGTCTATGTTGTTTCTTGTGTACTTTTATTTGTCTGTTTGTCTTTTTTTAATTTTTAGCCATGGCGTTGTCAGTTTATTTTCGATTGATGAGTTTGACTGTTCTCCTCTGGTATCTTTCGCCCCTCTTTCAATGTTTTTGGCACTACCTTAGTTAGGATTACATATCTTTGAATCTAAGACTCTCATGAGATACGTTCCTTTTTTCATTTGATCAATGGATGGGCGATTTAAGGAACTCGGTCATGTAAAGTCTTACGGACTCTGTGGTAGTATGATTTTGTTTCCGTTATGAACAATTTATACAAATGACAACGGATATGTTCAACTTTTTTGTATTAAATATTACATCATCTTATCTTCACTAACGAAGTCATTGAATTATATTCAGACTCTATGAGATAAAAATGATTCCTTGTGTATACTTTATAATTATTTTTCCGGCTTGCAATGTTTGTATAAATGTTTATTCAAGCTATGTTAATAAAATTGACATCTTTGAACAATATATATATATATATATATACAATGTAGGCATAGTTAAACCGTATATATTATTTTAAATTTAATTCGACGTTATCCTAATATAGATTGTACAATATACAAACAAAGCAAGCAAGCTAACCAACATATATATCAGTGTCTCTGGTTGTTGTAGGTTGTAGACATCGATTTTCCAGGGTAATATTAACATAATCCAAATTATCACAGAAATGAACCTAATAAATGTCTAGACATGGAGGTGTTATTGTGTTTATATCATTTCTAAACATATCCAATTCGGTAAAATCATCTGATTTAGGCATGCAAATATGTATTGCATTATCAAATAGATAGAATGAGTAGGGTAATAGATATTGAAGCATTTTAACATTTGTATAATGTTATCACCAAAACTTTGCCTCTAAAACTATAACTTTCACAATCTGTTTAATGGATTGTGTTATAATATCAACTGACAATATTATTAAACATATTGTAGACTGTAGTACTGCATTTAAATTATGAGACAACGCAATAAAATAGTGTTTTGCTTTGTTGGGCAGGGTGTTCAGACAAAGTTTCTAAAGTATACCGAAATAGGTTAATTGTAAAGAATTCTTCCTTTCAAGGCCAATAACGATCCTACAGGTATTTCTAGCCCAAACTTCTTAACTTAGAAATTGTTCAATGATATGAACTTCATGAAGTTAAGCCATAAACTCAGACTCATTTCAGGATAGAAATATATCAATGATCCGCTCGTTATTTATCTCTTTATTGAGTATATTTTTTTCAAATAGTTACTTTTTTGAAAGAAACAATCAAAAATACTCTTCGTGTATTTCACATCCTATCTTGTATGGCATTTATCCGTTCGTTTTAATGTGTTGTGGCTTTTGATTTTTTCCATTTGATTAGACTTTCCGTTTTAAATTTTCAGCGTTCGGTAATTTTTGTGATTTTACTTTTTTTATGGTAATATTCTTCACACAGCACAAAAAATGCGCCCATTCACAAATACCCTAACCAAACCTTTGGACAACTTATTTAGAATGGATTTAGTTACGATACTGTTGTCAGGTCATTTAGGATGGTATATTTTGGTAATAATATTGATTCACTCTTTGCGTTGGAAACTACAGCCGATTTCAATAAGTATGAAGCTAAAGTTAATATCTTTCAGTATGGTTAGCTTGCTTGCTAGCTGAACCATGAAGTCATTGTTAGGTAAGGTATACTACTCTCCTTTCATAAAGCCATCCTACAGACAGATAGATTGGTTATCTGTCGGACTAGTCTAATCTTAAAGGAGGGTGGTTTACCTAACAAAACAATGACTTCACGGTTCAGCTAGCAAGAAAGCTAACCAAAGATATTACCTTTAGCTACATACTTATTGAAATCGGCTGAAACACATTTATTGTAAAACCAGTTGTGACATTGTTGGCATGATACGGGTTATGTTCTTCTCATATATTTTATGATGACATGAAACTAAACCCCTAACGGGAGGGATTCTGCTCGATTTTCAATCTTCAATCAATTTAATTGAGGTCTGGAGCTGGCATGTCAATAACTGCTAGTAGTCCATTATTAATTTATGTAAAACTATCATTGTCATTTTGCTTTGTTTCTTTTGTTGCCTCAGTGACATCAGACTCGGACCTCTTTTATACTCAGTTTAACTGTGCGTATTGATGTGGTTTATTTATTCTACATTTGCTAGAATTATCAGGGTAGGTTGAAATCTCACCAAAATATTTAACCCCACCGAATTTTTGCGCAAAAGTCAGGATCTCCACTTTGTTAGTTTGGGTGTTTTCATCTTAGTTCATTATACATTTTTTGAGTTCAGTTACGTCCATTTTCGCAAAACTAGTAACACTTTTAGTCGGATTTTCATGCTGCATTGTAACCTTTGGTGGACTTCGCTGTGTTCTGCTCTTTGTCAGTTAATGTCTCTTTAACATATGCCCCATTTCTATCTCATTCTATATCTTACTGGAGGGGGGCAAGGGTTTAGCTGTTATGGGGCATTGATTCTTTGTTACTGTTATCTGAAAATAGATTTGCTGTTAGCTGTTATTGTCTTATTCTTTGTTAGCTGTTATTGGCTTTTAGTTTTTTGTTATCTGTTATTGTGATAATGTTTGCTGTAACTGTTATCGAAAATTGGAATGTTAGCCATTGTTTTGACAGCCACGAACGAACACATAAATTAGAACAATTCTTAAACAAAAAAAAACATATGCCAGGAATTATTGACAAGGATCTCAATAGGAAGTGGTCCTTGCAACCATTAACCTTTTGTATTTAATATGTAATAGACTCAGCTTTTCATCAGCAGAACCAATACAATGACAATGAAAGTTCCAACCATGTACAAAGGTCCAAGCCGAAGCTGCCATAAACTCATTACAACAAAGAAATTATTTCGTCCTTCAAGCCATCGTTCCACTACTAAACTATATTCCTATAATTATAGACTTTTGAGAATCTTAAAAACCTGATAAAAAATGTTTAAAATAAGCCTATGTAAATAGTGGAATAAATTACATTTTGGAGTGTCAAAATTGGTTCGAGGTACTTGAATAAATTGCATGCTATATAAGGGCTTTTGATTTTTTTCCCTAATACAACTTTGCCCATTAAGCTTATTCAGAAAATAACCTACAACACCTCATTAAATGGGCATATTAAAAGTCATGAATACGAATAATATATTAAAAACTCTTTAGGTCATTTTTTAGTACAAAAACACAAACTAATGTCAATTGGATCTACTTTGATACCATAACTGCCCTTGATTTTTACTAGATATCTTTTTTGTCTCTTTGACAATTCCTCATTTCATTCTCAATTTTATTACTCACTTTTAAATAATAAGTATGTGTGAGTTTCTATAATTGTACAAAAAAAATGCTGATAAAAGTATACTATACAACAATAATAGCTACGCCATGACACATGAAATCCGTCACCTTTTTGAAATATTCAATAACTTTCAATCTAATATCATATAATATTTATAAAAAATCATCAATATATTACATGTATACACCAAAGATTTCATAAACTGCAAAACATTTTTGAGTTATTGTCACAAAAGTGAAAAATATCAATGTTTTAATGGGATTCGACTTATTTGAATATATTATTTACATTATGTTATGTTTTGTCCATTTCAATTCCTTGTTATCTGTTATATAGCCAAATCAATTTTGCGTATTGCTGTTATTGGGACCCCCCTTGGCCCCCCCATCCCCCCTTACTGGACTCATTTATGAAAATATGTACAGCTGATCAATGTACAGATGCTCCTTGGCCTCTTTCATTGTACCTATTAGTATCATCTTTGTTTTCATGAAGGTATTAAAAATCCAAATAATTTTATCCATATATTATTTTATTTTCATAGTAGTTCTTTCAAATCAAATAGCAATCATATGTTACATACATTTTTGTATATGTTTCAAATATATTTTGAAAAGGGAATGTTTGTCTGCATAGAGACAATTACAACAAATGAAGCCAAACTGTTTACCGACAGAAAACCAAACAGCCACACCAGATTAAACCCTTATAATAATACCTGACAGCTGAAATATTGCAGCCAGTAACTCCACACAATCTAATCTCTTTGTGCCTATGAATGTGACCACCTCTGACATCAATAAAATTTAGAGAATAACCTTAAATCAAGCAAACACGTTCCTGAATACAACACATTTGAAAGGTTTTTTTTATATGTCATAAATTATAAGAAATGAGTCAATAATCAACATAAAGAGGTAAAATGGTTAAATTTCAAATCTAGAATTTCATATCACAAACTTATTCTTCTTCATAAAATCCTCAAAGATAAAGCACCTGATTACTTAAAGGGACTATGTTGTCCAATTGTTAACCTACATAGTAGAAATCTGAGGTCATCTGCAAACAATAATTTAGCTGTTGTACAACCGAACACAAATTCAATGAAGAAATATTTACCATATAGCTCATAAATACTTTGGAATAAACTACCAAATGAAATAAAACATTGTGAAAACCTGGACACTTTTAAACAAAAATGTGAAAATCTTATGACTGTAAATGATTTATAACAATTAACTCACTCATATATTCAATGATTTTGTATTTTATGTATATAAATATGAAATTATTTTTCTCTTGTTCTACAGACAATTTATAGTTAGCATGAATATTGCATCTACATATGTTCAAAATTGTAAGCTTTGTAATATTTTTACTGTTTGTTCTTAGTGAGGGTCTCAAAGTAGATTAGTGAATACTAATTGAGTCAACCTCTTTAAATAAAGCCATTACTTACTTACTTACTAAGATTTATAAACTTCAACAACTGTTTGAAATGTATAGGCATCAGTTTACAATTTAAAAAGTGCACATAAATTTGGATTATTGTGGAGGAATAATTAACAGAGCAAGGATTTATAAAAATATATATGCAAATATCATTGACTTAACATAGTGTTTCATGTTAAGATAATGAATTTTATCAAAAACCAAACACCTTTACATCATACTAAATTACTTTCATGGAACTCTGACCATTGGCTCTATGTTTGACATTTTGTCCTCAAGGGTATAAAAAACCCAGATGTCAGCACTCCAAATAAAATATCATTGATACAGTCTTCTAAACTACTTTTTCTGATGAGTTGTATGTAGACAGGACACATGTCTCCTATAACTACTTTTTCTGATGAGTTGTATGTAGACAGGACACATGTCTCCTATAACTACTGTTTCTGATGAGTTGTATGTAGACAGGACACATGTCTCCTATAACTACTGTTTCTGATGAGTTGTATGTAGACAGGACACATGTCTCCTATAACTACTGTTTCTGATGAGTTGTATGTAGACAGGACACATGTCTCCTATAACTACTTTTTCTGATGAGTTGTATGTAGACAGGACACATGTCTCCTATAACTACTGTTTCTGATGAGTTGTATGTAGACAGGACACATGTCTCCTATAACTACTGTTTCTGATGAGTTGTATGTAGACAGGACACATGTCTCCTATAACTACTGTTTCTGATGAGTTGTATGTAGACAGGACACATGTCTCCTATAACTACTGTTTCTGATGAGTTGTATGTAGACAGGACACATGTCTCCTATAACTACTGTTTCTGATGAGTTGTATGTAGACAGGACACATGTCTCCTATAACTACTGTTTCTGATGAGTTGTATGTAGACAGGACACATGTCTCCTATAACTACTGTTTCTGATGAGTTGTATGTAGACAGGACACATGTCTCCTATAACTACTGTTTCTAATGAGTTGTATGTAGACAGGACACATGTCTCCTATAACTACTGTTTCTGATGAGTTGTATGTAGACAGGACACATGTCTCCTATAACTACTGTTTCTGATGAGTTGTATGTAGACAGGACACATGTCTCCTATAACTACTTTTTCTGATGAGTTGTATGTAGACAGGACACATGTCTCCTATAACTACTTTTTCTGATGAGTTGTATGTAGACAGGACACATGTCTCCTATAACTACTTTTTCTGATGAGTTGTATGTAGACAGGACACATGTCTCCCATAACTACTTTTTCTGATGAGTTGTATGTAGACAGGACACATGTCTCCCATAACTACTGTTTCTGATGAGTTGTATGTAGACAGGACACATGTCTCCTATAACTACTTTTTCTGATGAGTTGTATGTAGACAGGACACATGTCTCCCATAACTACTTTTTCTGATGAGTTGTATGTAGACAGGACACATGTCTCCTATAACTACTTTTTCTGATGAGTTGTATGTAGACAGGACACATGTCTCCTATAACTACTTTTTCTAATGAGTTATATGTAGACAGGACACATGTCTCCTATAACTACTGTTTCTGATGAGTTGTATGTAGACAGGACACATGTCTCCTATAACTACTGTTTCTGATGAGTTGTATGTAGACAGGACACATGTCTCCTATAACTACTTTTTCTGATGAGTTGTATGTAGACAGGACACATGTCTCCTATAACTACTGTTTTCTGATGAGTTGTATGTAGACAGGACACATGTCTCCTATAACTACTTTTTCTGATGAGTTGTATGTAGACAGGACACATGTCTCCCATAACTACTTTTTCTGATGAGTTGTATGTAGACAGGACACATGTCTCCTATAACTACTTTTTCTGATGAGTTGTATGTAGACAGGACACATGTCTCCTATAACTACTTTTTCTGATGAGTTGTATGTAGACAGGACACATGTCTCCTATAACTACTGTTTCTATGAGTTATATGTAGACAGGACACATGTCTCCTATAACTACTTGTTTCTGATGAGTTGTATGTAGACAGGACACATGTCTCCTATAACTACTTTTTCTGATGAGTTGTATGTAGACAGGACACATGTCTCCTATAACTACTGTTTTCTGATGAGTTGTATGTAGACAGGACACATGTCTCCTATAACTACTTTTTCTGATGAGTTGTATGTAGACAGGACACATGTCTCCTATAACTACTGTTTCTGATGAGTTGTATGTAGACAGGACACATGTCTCCATAACTACTTTTTCTGATGAGTTGTATGTAGACAGGACACATGTCTCCTTTAACTACTTTTTCTGATGAGTTGTATGTAGACAGGACACATGTCTCCCATAACTACTTTTTCTGATGAGTTGTATGTAGACAGGACACATGTCTCCTTTAACTACTGTTTCTGATGAGTTGTATGTAGACAGGACACATGTCTCCTATAACTACTTTTCCTGATGAGTTGTATGTAGACAGGACACATGTCTCCTATAACTACTGTTTCTGATGAGTTGTATGTAGACAGGACACATGTCTCCCATAACTACTTTTTCTGATGAGTTGTATGTAGACAGGACACATGTCTCCCATAACTACTGTTTCTGATGAGTTGTATGTAGACAGGACACATGTCTCCTAAACTACTGTTTCTGATGAGTTGTATGTAGACAGGACACATGTCTCCTATAACTACTGTTTCTGATGAGTTGTATGTAGACAGGACACATGTCATTCCTATATAACTAAATGTTTCTGATGAGTTGTATGTAGACAGGACACATGTCTCCCATAACTACTTTTTCTGATGAGTTGTATGTAGACAGGACACATGTCTCCTATAACTACTTTTTCTGATGAGTTGTATGTAGACAGGACACATGTCTCCTATAACTACTTTTTCTGATGAGTTGTATGTAGACAGGACACATGTCTCCTATAACTACTTTTTCTGATGAGTTGTATGTAGACAGGACACATGTCTCCTAAACTACTTTTTCTGATGAGTTGTATGTAGACAGGACACATGTCTCCTAAACTACTTTTTCTGATGAGTTGTATGTAGACAGGACACATGTCTTCTATAACTACTTTTTCTGATGAGTTGTATGTAGACAGGACACATGTCTCCTATAACTACTGTTTCTGATGAGTTGTATGTAGACAGGACACATGTCTCCTATAACTACTGTTTCTGATGAGTTGTATGTAGACAGGACACATGTCTCCTAAACTACTTTTTCTGATGAGTTGTATGTAGACAGGACACATGTCTCCTATAACTACTGTTTCTGATGAGTTGTATGTAGACAGGACACATGTCTCCTATAACTACTGTTTCTGATGAGTTGTATGTAGACATGACACATGTCTCCTATAACTATTTTTTCTAATGAGTTGTATGTAGACAGGACACATGTCTCCTATAACTACTTTTTCTGATGAGTTGTAATGTAGACAGGACAACATGTCTCCTATAACTACTGTTTCTGATGAGTTGTATGTAGACAGGACTCATGTCTCCTATAACTACTGTTTCTGATGAGTTGTATGTAGACAGGACACATGTCTCCTATAACTACTTTTTCTGATGAGTTGTATGTAGACAGGACACATGTCTCCTATAACTACTGTTTTCTGATGAGTTGTATGTAGACAGGACTCATGTCTCCTATAACTACTGTTTCTGATCAGTTGTATGTAGACAGGACACATGTCTCCTATAACTACTTTTTCTGATGAGTTGTATGTAGACAGGACACATGTCTCCTATCACTACTTTTTCTGATGAGTTGTATGTAGACAGGACACATGTCTCCATAACTACTGTTTCTGATGAGTTGTATGTAGACAGGACACATGTCTCCTATAACTACTTTTTCTGATGAGTTGTATGTAGACAGGACACATGTCTCCTATAACTACTTTTTCTGATGAGTTGTATGTAGACAGGACACATGTCTCCTATAACTACTTTTTCTGATGAGTTGTATGTAGACAGGACACATGTCTCCTATAACTACTGTTTCTGATGAGTTGTATGTAGACAGGACACATGTCTCCTATAACTACTGTTTTCTGATGAGTTGTATGTAGACAGGACACATGTCTCCCATAACTACTTTTCTGATGAGTTGAATGTAGACAGGACACATGTCTCCCATAACTACTTTTTCTTGATGAGTTGTATGTAGACAGGACACATGTCTCCATAACTACTTTTTCTGATGAGTTGTATGTAGACAGGACACATGTCTCCTATAACTACTGTTTCTGATGAGTTGTATGTAGACAGGACACATGTCTCCTATAACTACTTTTTCTGATGAGTTGTATGTAGACAGGACACATGTCTCCTATAACTACTGTTTCTGATGAGTTGTATGTAGACAGGACACATGTCTCCATAACTACTTTTTCTGATGAGTTGTATGTAGACAGGACACATGTCTCCTAACTACTGTTCTGAGAGTTGTATGTAGAAGGAAATGTTCCAAACTACTGTTTTCTGATGAGTTGTATGTAGACAGGACACATGTCTCCTAAACTACTGTTTGATGAGTTGTATGTAGACAGGACACATGTCTCCTATAACTACTGTTTCTGATGAGTTGTAGTAGACAGGACACATGTCTCCCATAACTACTTTTTCTGATGAGTTTATGTAGACAGACAAGTCTCCTATAACACTTTTTCTGATGAGTTGTATGTAGACAGGACACATGTCTCCATAACTACTTTTCTGATGAGTTGTATGTAGACAGGACACATGTCTCCTATAACTACTTTTTCTGATGAGTTGTATGAGACAGGACACATGTCTCCTAAACTACTTTTCTGATGATTGTATGTAGAAGGACACATGTCTCCTAAACTACTTTTTCTGATGAGTTGTATGTAGACAGGACACATGTCTTCTAAACTACTTTTTCTGATGAGTTGTATGTAGACAGGACACATGTCTCCTATAACTACTGTTTCTGATGAGTTGTATGTAGACAGGACACATGTCTCCTATAACTACTGTTTCTGATGAGTTGTATGTAGACAGGACACATGTCTCCTAAACTACTTTTCTGATGAGTTGTATGTAGACAGGACATGTCTCCTATAACTACTGTTTTGATGAGTTGTATGTAGACAGGACACATGTCTCCTAAACTACTTTTCTGATGAGTTGTATGTAGACAGACACATGTCTCCTATAACTATTTTTTCTAATGAGTTGTATGTAGACAGGACAATGTCTCCTATAACTACTTTTTCTGATGAGTTGATGTAGACAGGACACATGTCTCCTATAACTACTGTTTCTGATGAGTTGTATGTAGACAGGACTCATGTCTCCTATAACTACTTTTCTGATGAGTTGTATGTAGACAGGACACATGTCTCCTATAACTACTTTTCTGATGAGTTGTATGTAGACAGGACCAATGTCTCCTATAACTACTGTTTCTGATGAGTTGTATGTAGACAGGACTCATGTCTCCTATAACTACTGTTTCTGATCAGTTGTATTAGACAGGACACATGTTCCTATAACTACTTTTTCTGATGAGTTGTATGTAGACAGGACACATGTCTCCCATACTACTTTTTCTGATGAGTTGTATGTAGACAGGACACATGTCTCCCATAACTACTTTTCTGATGAGTTGTATGTAGACAGGAACATGTCTCCTATAACTACTTTTTCTGATGAGTTGTATGTAGACAGGACACATGTCTCCTATAACTACTTTTCTGATGAGTTGTATGTAGACAGACACATGTCCCTATAACTACTTTTTCTGATGAGTTGTATGTAGACAGGACACATGTCTCCTATAACTACTGTTTCTGATGAGTTGTATGTAGACAGGACACATGCTCCTATAACTACTTTTCTGATGAGTTGTATGTAGACAGGACACATGTCTCCATAACTACTTTTTCTGATGAGTTGAAAGTAGACAGGACACATGTCTCCCATAACTCTTTTTCTGATGAGTTGTATGTAGACAGGACACATGTCTCCCATAACTACTTTTTTGATGAGTTGATGTAGACAGACACATGTCTCCTATAACACTGTTTCTGATGATTGTATGTAGACAGGACACATGTCTCCTATAACTACTTTTTTGATGAGTTGTATGTAGACAGGACACATGTCTCCTATAACTACTTTTTCTGATGAGTTGTATGTAGACAGGACACATGTCTCCTATAACTACTTTTTCTGATGAGTTGTATGTAGACAGGACACATGTCTCCCATAACTACTGTTTCTGATGAGTTGTATGTAGACAGGACACATGTGTCCCATAACTACTTTTTCTGATGAGTTGTATGTAGACAGGACAAATGTCTCCTATAACTACTGTTTCTGATGAGTTGTATGTAGACAGGACACATGTCTCCTATAACTACTTTTTCTGATGAGTTTATGTAGACAGGACACATGTCTCCTATAACTACTTTTTCTGATGAGTTGTATGTAGACAGGACACATGTCTCCTAAACTACTTTTTCTGATGAGTTGTATGTAGACAGGACACATGTCTCCCATAAACTACTTTTTCTGATGAGTTGTATGTAGACAGGACACATGTCTCCTAAACTACTTTTTCTGATGAGTTGTATGTAGACAGGACACATGTCTCCTATAACTACTGTTTCTGATGAGTTGTATGTAGACAGGACACATGTCTCCCATAACTACTTTTTCTGATGAGTTGTATGTAGACAGGACACATGTCTCCTATAACTACTTTTTCTGATGAGTTGTATGTAGACAGGACACATGTCTCCATAACTACTTTTCTGATGAGTTGTATGTAGACAGGACACATGTCTCCTATAACTACTTTTTCTGATGAGTTGTATGTAGACAGGACACATGTCTCCTATAACTACTGTTTCTGATGAGTTGTATGTAGACAGGACACATGTCTCCATAACTACTTTTTCTGATGAGTTGTATGTAGACAGGACACATGTCTCCTATAACTACTTTTTCTGATGAGTTGTATGTAGACAGGACACATGTCTCCTATAACTACTTTTTCTGATGAGTTGTATGTAGACAGGACACATGTCTCCTATAACTACTTTTTCTGATGAGTTGTATGTAGACAGGACACATGTCTCCTAAACTACTTTTTCTGATGAGTTGTATGTAGACAGGACACATGTCTCCTAAACTACTTTTTCTGATGAGTTGTATGTAGACAGGACACATGTCTCTATAACTACTTTTTCTGATGAGTTGTATGTAGACAGGACACATGTCTCCTATAACTACTTGTTTCTGATGAGTTGTATGTAGACAGGACACATGTCTCCTATAACTACTGTTTCTGATGAGTTGTATGTAGACAGGACACATGTCTCCTAAACTACTTTTTCTGATGAGTTGTATGTAGACAGGACACATGTCTCCTATAACTACTGTTTCTGATGAGTTGTATGTAGACAGGACACATGTCTCCTATAACTACTGTTTCTGATGAGTTGTATGTAGACATGACACATGTCTCCTATAACTACTTTTTTCTAATGAGTTGTATGTAGACAGGACACATGTCTCCTATAACTACTTTTTCTGATGAGTTGTATGTAGACAGGACACATGTCTCCTATAACTACTGTTTCTGATGAGTTGTATGTAGACAGGACTCATGTCTCCTATAACTACTGTTTCTGATGAGTTGTATGTAGACAGGACACATGTCTCCTATAACTACTTTTTTATGATGAGTTGTATGTAGACAGGACACATGTCTCCTATAACTACTGTTTCTGATGAGTTGTATGTAGACAGGACACATGTCTCCTATAACTACTGTTTCTGATGAGTTGTATGTAGACAGGACACATGTCTCCTATAACTACTTTTTCTGATGAGTTGTATGTAGACAGGACACATGTCTCCCATCACTACTTTTTCTGATGAGTTGTATGTAGACAGGACAACATGTCTCCCATAACTACTGTTTCTGATGAGTTGTATGTAGACAGGACACATGTCTCCTATAACTACTTTTTCTGATGAGTTGTATGTAGACAGGACACATGTCTCCTATAACTACTGTTTCTGATGAGTTGCATGTAGACAGGACACATGTCTGTTTCTGATGAGTTGTATGTGACAGGACACATGTCTCTATAATACTTTTTTGATGAGTTGTATTAGACAGGACACATGTCTCTATAACTACTTTTTTGATGAGTTGTATGTAGACAGGACACATGTCTCCTAAACTACTTTTTCTGATGAGTTGTATGTAGACAGACACATGTCCCATAACTACTTTTCTGATGAGTTGTATGAGACAGGACACATGTCTCTAAACTACTTTTCTGATGAGTTGTATGAGACAGGACACATGTCTCTATAACTACTTTTCTGATGAGTTGTATGTAGACAGGACAATGTCTCCCATACTACTTTTCTGATGAGTTGTATGTAGACAGGACAATGTTCCTAAACTACTTTTTCTATGAGTTTATGTAGACAGGACACATGTCTCCTATAACTACTTTTTCTGATGAGTTGTATGTAGACAGGACACATGTCTCCTAACTACTTTTTGATGAGTTGTAGTAGACAGGACACATGTCTCCTATAACTCTGTTTGATGAGTTGTATGTACAGAACATGTTCCTTAACTACTTTTTCTGATGAGTTGTATGTAGACAGGACACATGTTCCTAAACTACTTTTTCTGATGAGTTGTATGTAGACAGGACACATTCTCTATAATATTTTTTATGAGTTGTATGTAGAAGGACCATGTCTCTATAACTACTTTTTCTGATGATTGTATGTAGACAGGACACATGTCTCCTAACTACTTTTCTGATGAGTTGTATGTAGACAGGACACATGTCTCCCATAATACTTTTTCTGATGAGTTGTATTAGACAGGACACATGTCTCTATAATACTGTTTGATGAGTTGTATGTAGACAGAACATGTCTCTATAACACTTTTTCTGTGGTTTATTAGACAGGAAATGTCTCCATAACTACTTTTTCTGATGAGTTGTATGTAGACAGACACATGTTCCTATAACTCTTTTTCTGATGGTTGTATGTAGACAGGACACATTCTCATACTATTTTTTGATGTTGTAGAGACAGGCCATTCCTTACTATTTTGATGAGTGATGTAGACAGACACTGTTCCTATAATACTTTGATGTATGTAACGAACATGTCTATAATACTTTTGATGATTGTTGTGACAGACACTGTCTCTTATACTTTTGATGAGTTGTATGTACAGAACATGTCTCCTATATTTCTGATGAGTTGTATGTAGACAGGACACATGTCTCTATAATACTTTTTTGATGAGTTGTGACAGGAATGTCTCCTATATATTTTTAGTTGTGAGACAGACACATGTTCTATAACTCTTTTTGATGAGTTGTATGTACAGACCATGTCTATACTATTTTGATGAGTTGTTGGAGGAATGTCTCCTATATTTTTTGATGGGATGTAAGACATGTTAAATCTTTTTCTATAGTTGTTGTAGAAGACAGTTCTAACTACTTTCTGAGAGTTTATGTAGAAGGACTGTTCCTAAACTTTTCTGATGAGTTGTATGTAGCAGACACATGTCTCTAATATTCTGAGAGTTTAGTAGCGGAATGTCTCATATATTTTTGTGAGTTGTAGTAGAAGGAACATGTTCCATAACTCTTTTTCTGAGAGTGTTGTAGACAGGACACATGTCTCTTTATATTTTCTGGTGATAACAGGAATGTCTCAACTCTTTTGATGAGTTGTATGTAGAAGGACAATGTTCCTATAACTACTTTTTCTGATGAGTTGTATGTAGACAGGAACATGTCTCCTTAACTACTTTCTGATGAGTTGTATGTAGACAGACACATGTCCCATAACTACTGTTTTGATGAGTTGTATGTAGCAGGACAAGTCTCATAACTACTTTTTGATGAGTTGTATGTAGACAGGAACATTCTCTAAATACTTTTTTGAGTTGTATGTAGACTACACATGTCTCCTATAACTACTGTTTCTGATGAGTTGTTGTAGACAGACACATGTCTCCATAACTACTTTTTCTATGAGTTGTATGTAGACAGGACACATGTCTCTACTAATACTTTTTCTGATGAGTTGTATGTGATAGCACTTCTCATACTACTTTCTGATGAGTTGTATGTAGAAGGACACTGTCTCCTAACTACTTTTTCTGATGAGTTGTATGTAGACAGGACACATGTCTCCTATAACTACTTTTTTGATGAGTTGTATGTAGACAGGACACATGTCTCCTATAACTACTTTTTCTGATGAGTTGTATGTAGACAGGACACATGTCTCCTATAACTACTTTTTCTGATGAGTTGTATGTAGACAGGACACATGTCTCCTATAACTACTTTTCTGATGAGTTGTATGTAGACAGGACACATGTCTCCTATAACTACTTTTCTGATGAGTTGTATGTAGACAGGACCATGTTCCATAACTACTGTTTCTGATGAGTTGTATGTAGACAGGACACATGTCTCCTAACTACTTTTTCTGATGAGTTGTATGTAGACAGGACACATGTCTCCTATAACTACTTTTTCTGATGAGTTGTATGTAGACAGGACACATGTCTCCTTAACTACTTTTCTGATGAGTTGTATGTAGACAGGACACATGTCTCCTATAACTACTTTTCTGATGAGTTGTATGTAGACAGGACACATGTCTCCTATAACTACTTTTCTGATGAGTTGTATGTAGACAGGACACATGTCTCCTATAACTACTGTTTCTGATGAGTTGTATGTAGACAGGACACATGTCTCCTATAACTACTGTTTCTGATGAGTTGTATGTAGACAGGACACATGTCTCCTATAACTACTGTTTCTGATGAGTTGTATGTAGACAGGACACATGTCTCCTATAACTACTGTTTCTGATGAGTTGTATGTAGACAGGACACATGTCTCCTATAACTACTGTTTCTGATGAGTTGTATGTAGACAGGACACATGTCTCCTATATCTACTTTTTCTGATGAGTTGTATGTAGACAGGACACATGTCTCCTAAACTACTTTTTCTGATGAGTTGTATGTAGACAGGACACATGTCTCCCATAACTACTTTTTCTGATGAGTTGTATGTAGACAGGACACATGTCTCCTATAACAAATCATAAACCTGGTATCTTTTTGAAGTGGAAACATGAATACTCTTAATTGTAAACCTTTTAGTTTTCTGTTCAGCTGACATTTCAACCTTAACACTGTACTAGTAACATTCATAGAATACTGTAACTATTATAGCACTGGACAAATTATACATTAGAATGTACATGATAACAAATGTCATTCATTGTTGAAGCTTTTTTCACTTCAGACATTTTATGTCTATGGAAAGGATTTCTGTCTTCCTTTACAAAATTTAACAAGGAATAGTACTAGGTCATATCAACATGCTAGTAGAAATAAATGGAATTCATTGTAGATAATTATTTGTATTTTTTTCTATTTATAGAACAGCTGATGACATTCCTGCAGCAAACAATACAATATTTTTATCTGTCAGTTTATATTGCATTCTTCTTTCTTTTCCTGGTTTTGTTAAAGAATGTCTCTGTTTAACAGCAATCTGAAAAAGATTACGCATTTAATTTTTTCATATGACAACGTATGATATATATTTCCTTTAGATGTTCTAACTCAAAACTGCAGAATTTAGTGATTTCCAATTGCTTTTTCTATTTACATAAGAAATGATCAACATGATGATCTGAGGCAAATTTCTAGACATGTTTCGAAAGATCTTGAAAATATATGCAAGAAAAATGTTCTACCAATAGCTACAAGTACAAAAAAATAAAAAATTAATAGCCAAATCCTATTTTGTTTATTAACCCTGTTTACAATGTTTAGTTGCAGTGTTTGGTGTTGTAAACTTTTTAGACAGTATTTCATGTACATCTTATTTATTTGTAAACAGTATTCATACAATTATAAGCATAAAAGTTGTCAGACTGTTATCTATACTGTATTTAAATTCAGTTCCTTATCAGATTTAATAAACTTTTAAAGGCTTTAAAGTAGAAGACTAACTAGATCAGACACATTCAACATATATAATTGTGAGCACTTTTTATTCACTTTTTGTAAATTCAGAAAGTTATGCATGTGATTATTATTGCACTACATGAATTTGAGGAACAGACAAAAATGTGAGATTATCATTGCAGAAAAAGAAGCATACAGATATACATTTTGTATGTTGTTATGTCACACTATTGTTTCAGATAAGGCCATAAGGGTGAAGGTTTGGTACCATTTAAACCAGCTGTGATTGTTTGTACCTGTCAGGCATATGATCTTCAGTAGTTATCGTTTGTTGATGTGGTTCATAAGTGTTATTCATTTCTATTTTGATATAGATTAGACCATTGGTTAATTTATCCTGATTGAATAGTTTTACACTAGTAATTTTTTGGGGCCCTTTAAAGCTTGCTGTTCAGTGTGAGCCTATGCTCCATGTTGAAGAATGTACCTACATTTGTAGAACTATAATGGTTCACTTTTATGAAATTTGTGACTTAGATGGAGAGTTGAATCATTGGCACTCATACCGCTTCTTCTTACTTCCTATATCTATGTGTATCAGATATTCAAATAGGAGTTCTCATTATTATGACAATACTTACCTAGATGCATTATTCCCATAAATAAGTATGCAATATCAAATGGAGGGCTTTTTTATACATGTAAAGCATGCTACTACACTACAACTTAGATAGGTTAAACATTAAATATCTCTTAAGGTGGCTCGGGACTATTCGACTGCGCATAATTTCACGCATGAATTACAAAAGTATTTGTCGTAAATTCGATATATTTTTTTTAAATGTTTTGATTGATTAGAAATGTTAAATCAATGTAGTTATGTAACTAATAGAATATTTTCGTTATTATCCGTATCTGTTAAAGGGACAAAATGACATTTCACCCATTTTCACCATTTTCCCGCCAAAATTTGGGTTTTAAGGCAAAATAAGTTTTTTTCCTTATCCGTGACCTATGTTTTTTATTTGCTCATTTTTTGAAGCTATAGTTCAGCTTTTTATATTACAGTTTTGGACCAAGTGTCATAGAACGTTTTTTTGATATTCCGATAAAAATATGTCAACACCTCTATTTTCCCTATCATTTCATTGAAAAATGGTCCTTTTTACATATCTCTTTAAAAGTAAAATTTTTAGCTTAAATGGTCCGTGACCCCCAATTTTTTTTCGACCAATTTGATTCACTTTATGTAAAGAATAAAATAACTAAAAATACGGCACTTCTGATAGAAACTTCGAATAGGCCCCAGCCACCTTAATACTGTTATTGTATATCTAGAATCAGAAGTTTTCTAAAAATAATGGAAAAATTAATTCATTGAAAATGTATTATACCTCTCCATGAACATCCTTACAGTAACCAGTTGCTAGTCCACACACTTCCATGGTGACAGTACAGTTATGGCACATCCAGTTCCATAAGATTTTCATCTGATCATCACCGTTCTGTTTACCATTGCTTGCATAGAGGACAAGACATCCTTTCTCACCGATGTCTTCGTGTATTAGTTCATGTAAATAATGGCAAAATGTAATCACATCTCTTGTGTCAAAACCAAGAATTGTAAGAACAGATATGTTGTCTATGATGATAGTTGGTGAGCTACCATTCTTCTCTTTAAGTTCCTTGTAAGATGTGCTGATGGACTGTAACAAATTAGTTAAAACAGATTTGTCATCAATTGGATTGTCTCCCTTGTCACAATCTTTACAACATGTATTCCCTAAAAGTTTTAGTCCTTCGACAAATACGAGTTTATTTGTTTCCTTTTGCGTTGTCAAATTTGTGCCAAACTTTTGACTTATTGCATTATAATGTCCAAAAGACTGACTAAGTGCAACAAAACAAACAGGAGTCGACGTCTTCAAAGAATGTGACAGAAAATGATGAACTAGAAATGATCCTTCAACTGATGACTCCGATATCCCAGCAAACCAACCATTTAGTCTTTCTGTTTGTTTAACGTCTATTAGATTATTAATTTCGAGAAACATTTTGAATTTTAAACGCGAACGTGAAGAACATGTAAGTGTGGCCGCAACCAAAGTGAAAATGAAAGTTAAAACAAATTACAGAATTTATTTTCAAAAACGAACACCAAAATTATTTTTATTTAGTTATATATTAATGAAATTACTTCAATTTTTTAAATACGAATAAATGTTTTGGGTACTACGTTTATTAAATATTTTAATTACACAATTATTTTTTGTTGTTTAACCATTGATATAAAAATTCGTTTTACAATATTTATATTTTATTTACCGGAAGTAAAATTTATTTGGCGGATGTTTTAAAAATTGTCAACATTGTTACATCTACAGGTAAAACTATAGTATTTGCAGTGTCAGGGCAACGTAGCAAGTTATAATAAATAATAATAAATAAGCTTTATTTAGAGTCGGCATGGTATATAAAACATAGACAAACATAAGCTCTAAATGAGCTTTTAACCGAGTTATCTGTATAAAAATATTCCCAATATATAATCTTCCTTCCAACTCAACAAACCATTTGGGTATGGCACCCCTTTTTCCCAATTCTCCAAGAAGATCAAGACAAAAATATAGTTCATGTAGTTGCAGATAGTCAAGTCTAGTCTAACAGGCACCAGATGGTTAAATCGGCACCCCATGTAGTCATTTGTTGAATTTGCTCAATACATATCTGTTATTGTAGTATGAGGCAGGCATTACCTGTGAATCTTCAATCTGTGAAAGGGGACCAAGTCTGTATGTTTTTTTTTTTAATTCAAACATATTTTAATTTCAAAATCTGAAAGAATTTTTTTTTTTAAAATACCGTAACATTTCCGATTTTGGTTCTGTTGGTAGGGATTTTAGTTGTGACGTTATTTAAGTTATGAAGTCGTTAGTCCGAGATTACTCTGATGTCCAACGGCTGTTTTGCCAGACAAGCTGGGGCCGTGGGACGTCAGAGCTCGTCCCATATCAAAAAGTGGATATTTGCCCACCCAAAATAGATGCGCTGCTTTGTCGCTTCAGGTGCCTATTGAGGGCCTTGGAATTATATAAATCGGGCATCAATCTGTTCATTTTTCATTTATCTCTTCATTTATGTAAGTTTCACCTACCTGCCAACCTTTATTTTCCATATTTTAACAGTTTTCACAGAGACCCATCGATTTCTGCATTTTGACTTTCATTTTCAAAGATTATCAAGTGACCACAAGAAAACAGTGCAAATGACCATAATGTAGAAACCCTATCATCTAGTAAACCATTAAAGGTCAAGGTACAGTCTTCAACACAGAACCACTCCAGGGCTCACGCTACCAGGCGACTTGGGCGAAGAAGTCGCTTTCCCCGATCCCCAAAAGTGAAAACAAGTCGCCCTGTTCTTGACGATACTCGCTTTCAGTCCCTTATTCAGACATAAAAGATTCATTATCTTTAGAAAAGAGGTTGAAGCATTGTCTTCGCAGTGTGTAGCAGGTTATTTGATAAAAATACAACTTTTTATCACTTCGTGCATTTCCGCAAGTACCGGTGCTTGTTACTCGAAAGCGTACATCAACCTAAATTTCGGCGGCAAAATAAGTTTGTTACTTCATTTAAACGTGATAAAAGTTGCCTCCAGTAAATGTTTAATCCATTTATTGCATTAAAAACGTCATGTTCCTTTCCAAATAACTTGTCAAACATCGTTTATTTTTGTAAATTTTCTTGCATTTGTCCGCCATTGACCGATTTCTAAACTACGGATCTGCACCGGACCAGCTATGACCGAAATTCTTACTTTTACAATAATTACTAAGGACGCACGGATGGAACAGCGGATAGAAGAATATTGATCCCAAAGGGAAAAATTACGCATTCCACACTCATTAAGAGACTTTTGGTTACATCTAATTGATTGGTGTATATAATTCCCTATATTTTTTATGGATTGTTTCAAACTATTGATTAAAGTTGTTTAACTCTCAGACTATTATACTAATACATGTATCAATATATTATTGCCCAGCTTAATAACTTTTTTTATTTTTTTATGAGAAACACTGAATTTCATACACAAGATAATTTTTAATTAAATTGTATTTGATATATTATAATTTCTTTACATTTTTTAAAATAATTTTTTTTTTTAGTGCTACATGTAGATATTTAGTTGGTAGTTTCTCACAAGAACCTTAGTAAAACTTTTAACAACTTTTAATTTCAAATGTTACTTTAATTGTATTTTTTTTACTCAGATATGAATTGAACAATATAAAAAGAACATTATTTACATGTACATATGGCCCTTTATACTATTGTAAAATCCAAACATTGTAGCGCACTGCACGAATGAGCACTTCTCTTTCAAATCTCACCACTTCTCCCTATCAGTTTCAAAAAGAGAAGTCACTTCTCCCTATAATTCTGAAGTAGTGTGAGCCCTGCAGAGCCTAAGCTCACACAGAACAGCAAGCTATAAAGGGCCACAAAAATTGCAAGTGTAAAACCATTCAAACAGAAAAACCAATCTGTATTATATCTAAAAACACTTATGAACAACATAAACAGACGACAACCACTGAACATGCATGTTTTAATGGAAGCAAGACAACTCGTCCCACACTAAATCACCCGACATCTTTTGGAGAGTACTTTATTTTTCAAAGCTTAGTTATCACTACAAATAATTGCAAACAAAACTGTTAATTGTATCATAATCCAATATTTTTTCATAACAATTTAAGGATTCCAATTTAACAGCATTTTTTTTATAGCAATTAACAAATGGTATACTAACTTTAAATTGGGGTAAAAGATTATGTAAATAGTCCACCTGTGCAAACAATATGTAATCATTGCATGCCGAGTGAATATTGTATACCATCTGACCATAAAGAGAAAGAAAAAAAACTATTTTGTGACTTAAAATAAATGGTCAATTTTGCTTCTGTGTTTGGCTTGCAAGTGCAACATTTCCCTTTTCTGTAGTTTGAATGTTAGATGTTCAATTCCACACTGCAGGCCCTTTTTTTTTTAATTTTGGCAGAATATTATCCCAATATATTTTTTTGCAGAATGTCTGGTGATGACCAATCATTTCAGTTTCCTCCTTTAGAAATACATGAAATTGTTCGTCAACTCAGAAGTATTGGCAACATTTTGACCGAGGAAAATGACTTCAAAAGACCAGATGTAAGTAAACTTAGTAAAGCAATTAATGCAATTATAAAATTTCAGTGATATCAATGGATATGGAAGAGTAATGACTTTACCCAGCTGCTCACTGGTAATAAAATGTAACTACATGTAAAAGTAATTGCTCCATAAAAACTGTACAGCAAATATACATGATATATAAGTAACCTCCACAAAACATAGTTTAGCAATACAATTAACCTCAACAAAAAATACATGTATAATATATCTATCATTGTGTCTATCCAAAAGAAAAAACCTCCACAAAACATGTTGTGTCTAAAAGAAATAACCTCCACCAAACATTTTATAGTCAAAAGAAACAACCTCTGCAGAAACAGAAAATATAACAGAAAACAAACTAAAAATCAGCATTAACACAAAATCCATCATGTTCATGAAAAGCCTGGAATCAAATGCATACAGTTTTACTTAAACAAACTTGTTTTAATTTGTAAACATCCATTCCATGGCCCTCAAATATTCAGCTTTATGCGTTCCTGAGGAAGGTAAATCCAGAAATACTTTTTGTGCACATGAAATTTATAACATGTCAGAAAGAAATCAACCTTATGTAAATGAAGAATTACGTCTGTGAATCATCTGGGGGGAGAAAACAAATCTGTAAAGAATTACATCTGTGAATCATCTGGGGGGAGAAAACAAATCTGTAAGGACATTTTGTAACTATTAGAAATTGGGATGTTATCAGGTTATAAAAACCCTACAAAATATATCAAAATTCATCGTTGTTTTCACTTTTTAAAACTACTAATATTATATTATTTGATTTGTAGCCTAACAGATGGGCAAAGCTTTACCCACAGATTCTAGAAGCTTTAGAAGGTGTACCATATGAAAGCACATTACAGGTAAAACAACCCAAGACCAAAAAGTGGTTTTCAACACAGCAAGAAAATCCTGTACCCTGAGGCGAGGTTCAGTTGGGCCTTTACGATAATGTATACATGTGTACTTGTAAATTGATGTCACACAAAACTCCAAACATTTGTGTATAAACATGATAAATGAACCAAAAAAAAAATACACATTAAAGACTTACAAAAGCCAGAGGTTCCTGGCTTGGGACAGATGCAAAAAAGTAGTGGGGTTAAACATGGTTTGTTAGATGATATCTCAATCCAACCTCTACACCTCTAGCTGATGTGGAATAAACACACAATCATACTCACAGTAAAACTTAGTTTAAAAGAAGTATGGAGTCAATTTGTTATATTAAATGTAGGTAAAAAAAAGTATAATCACAAAAATACTAAATTCAGAGGAAAATCAAATCGAAAAGTCCCTAATCACATGGCAAAATCAAATGACAAAACACATCAAAAATGAATGAACAAGAACTGAAGATAAGGTAAAAAAAGAAATTAAGCAAAATGATAATGATCAACATAAATTACTGGTAATAAAGAACTACTTGCATTTACTTACATGCCAGCTCCAGACCTCAATTAAACTGGTTGAAAGATTACAATAGTGAAAATCAAGCACAATACCTCCCATAAAGGGTTAAGTACCATATTATCATAAAATAAGGAGAACATAGTTACCTACATATCATGCCAACAACTGGTTTTACAGGTAAAATTATATGAAAAGTTTGTCAGTAGTTTATGAAAGCATGTTACAGTGGAAACGATATGAGAGGTTAATCAGTACTTATATGGGTGCCACATCTTCATGTATTCATGTACTAAAGAAAAAGTCTTTGAATAAGGACTGTAAGAAAGAAGACCTTAATTGCCGGAGACTCTAAATAAATAATTAAATTTAATGTGAGAATTTCAAATGAATTTATGTGTGCAAGTCACTACATGTACTTAAAATGATATGATATTTGTCAGTCATGTCAGTGGAATTATTTTACATATTTATGAAGGTCAGAAAAATATCAAGAAACTCCTTATAGCAAATAGTGTTTATATTAAGACTATAAGTAAATACATGAACTGTTTCATACTAATAACTTGTATACAGTGGAAGACCTTATTTTTACCTCTAAATGTCTTTGTAATGCTGCTACACTTCTGAGATAATACTGTTTTTATGAACTTTTACTTGAAATGTTTTGGTTTTTTTAGAATTCCTTACATTTTGCATCATTTGAATATCCAGAACTGTATGAAGAATCCATGCCAGCAGTTGTACTAACCCTAGCATTGTAAGTACAAGACAGCACTGACACCTGCAAAGTGGAAAGGGAACTATATAAGTTGCAATACTTGTTCCCCAATCCACTTTAAAAAAAAATATGTACAGTACAGTCTTGGTTATGTATGAATAAAACAAAATGTACATGCCACTTCCACTGCTACAAACAAAAATATATAAATTGATGAAAAGAGTTAGTGAGTTTAAAGGTTATTTTAATTGGCAAGCACTTTCTTCCCTGTAAATGTTGTGGGGTTTTATAATGTGTCATATATACACAGAAACATATCAAACCAACAACAATCTACAATCATCAAGATTTAAAGAGTCAACACTGGGATATTATTGGACTGACTGTAAAACTATGGGGGAAGTTTCTGTAAAACAAAAACAGAAAACATAAAACACCTAGAAGAAATTGATGTCACATTTATTCACTGTTTTCAACCAAACGATATTACAATTATGTTACATATTTTTCAAGAATATAATGACAATGGAATCATTCAAACAATCCATCTGAACTTTTTCTGATTTTATTTCAGATCTCGAGTCTTAGGATCATGTGGGATAAAGAACTTCAGTATAGCAGATATACATGAACCAAGTAAGAGCTGTTAGTTATATGTGTTTATTTTCTCTTCTGATTTCATATTATGTTAATGTCTATCTCTTCTTTTTCCAAAATTTTATTGTTCATTTGTATTATAAATGTGCCTTCTACAATTCAAGCTACTGTTCACTTTCTTTTAAATTGTTACATTTGTGTTAAGAGGTTGTAAGAGTACCTGTCTGCACCCCTTTATTTGCCATAGTTGATGCATCAGTCAAAAAACTCGTCTTATTTCATGTTTTTTTAGATTATCTATAAAACTGACTAACAATAGTCACAACTTCTAAATGCTATCATAGATAATGTAACTTCAGAAATTATTGTGTGCATTTATTATTTCGATTATGTCATTTTAGACTAAAATCAAATGAAAATGCAATTTTAATTTTTGCGATATTTAGAAAAATACTGTATAATTCATATAAAAAATTTCAAAATCCAAGTTTAAATCATTGCCTTTATAACCTTGTTGCATTTTTCGCAATGATAAAAACATCCCAATAATGTCTAAATTTCTGAATTTACAGTACTTACTGGATATTGTAGCCAACCACCAGAGAGTATGTTGTTGATATTTAATATTTTCTGTCATTCAAGAAAGTTCTGTGATTTGAGGAACTTTATTTTGTTTGTTATTTTAGAACCTGCCAGATTGAGAAGGATTTGCAGTGCTGTAGATAAATTTTATATTGTTTAAAGGACAACAGTGTGACGTGTACAGAAATCTACGGGAGGAAACAGTAAGTGATTCACTAGCTTTGTTTGGATACTAATATCTAGTGAAAAACTCATATTAAAGGACGATGTGTATGTCTCTCAATAAATATTATTGGCTAATGTGTACAAGGATACATTGCCTTTTCATTATCTTGCTATATCAATGTGACATTATTCTAATCTTTAATACCAAATAAGGAAGAAGGAATTCTAATGTACCTGATGTTTGTTAGACTATTTTTTTAAAACATTTTAAGATTTTTAATACTCTAGTAAATCTATAAAAGGGTTGAAAGAGGCAGTATTTTTAGATTTGATAAATTTAGTATTCAACATTTGGTTTTACTTATTTATTTTTTCAGGAGAGTTCTGTTAAAGAGTTTGAACATGTGGCGAAGATGAATGCTGAACTGAAAATGAAAATAAATGCTATTAAATCTGTACGATCTGAGCAAGAACCAGAAATAATTAGGGTAAGTTACTGTATAAGGGAGGACTTCATTAAAAAATTATGCTATGAAATTTGTTAGAGCTGAGCAAGAACCAGACATATTCATGGTAAAATTATTAGGGCAGACTGCATTATACTCACACTATGAAATAGCCAAGGTGATAGAAAGCCTGCTCTTTTTGGAAATCTACAAGGGTGTGTTTTACGTGCAAGAGATATGACTCTCTCTGAACACTGGTCAGCCATTTATCGTCCCCTTCCAATGGACTATCATCGTTTCCTCAAGACAATACTCGCAAATGGTGTCAAGGGAGAGCCAAAAATTCAGTCCCTGAAATTTTCATCCCGGACCGTGAAAATAACCAGGAACCTTTGTGTTAGTATTCCGATGCACTAACCACTACACCACAGCTTTCATTTCGATTTTGACATCACCTTGTCAAAGATGAAGGTTGTAGTTACTATAAATAGACATAGATTAAGTTTGCGTTGATTATTGGTTCAAGAAGTACGGTACGAAAAAATGTCAGACAAGCTACAAAATTCGCTGTTTCAGAATCTAATGCATCTTGAGTAATATTTCGAAAACCGTACACCATAACTTTGTGATTGGTTTAAAACGTTCTAAACAATGGAAATTCAACCATTGCTGTATTGTTATTTTCATTTTGGTGTACGAACAATGAGATTACCCATAGTCCTTTAGATTTTGAAACAGCTAATTGGCTGAACCATGATGCTTTAATTATAAAAATAAGATATGGTTTAAACCAATATATAAGTATTGACAGGATGAAGGGCTATAAGTGTAAATGACTATATAGTTTGTTTTTTAGGTACAACAAGATATACAGGCTAGAACTGTCACCATGAATGAAATGGAAAAAGTTAAGAATGAGAAGAAAAAGGCCAGTAGTGAAATAAAGGAGGCTGTTGCAGAGAAACAAGCAAATACTGTAGGTATCAGTTTATTCTTACCGTATGTAGAAAGAGTGCTAGTAATTTTAACAATTACCTTGAAACCAATATATAAAGGCAAGTCTATCTCTTGGCTTCCAGTCTAATTTTTTAACATCTGATACTGCATATTTTTAATTTTCATACTTATTAGAAAAACTCAAAGCAAAGTATTTTTTTTTTATAATTCATGGCAGAGGACATAATTGTATTACAAATTTATTGATATAATTCATTAGAAGGATATTTTATATTTTTATGTCTAACTTAAGATAGTAGAGGGGCATTATGTTTTCTGGTCTCTGCGTCTGTTCATTCATCCGTTCGTCTGTTCGTTCCTTGTCCTGCTTCAGGTGAAAGTTTTTTGGTCAAGGTATTTTTTGATGAAGTTAAAATCCAACCAACTTGAAACTTAGTACAGATGTTCCCTATGATAGGATCTTTCTAATTTTAATGTTAAATTAGAGTTTTTATCCAAATTTCACAGTCCACTGAACATAAAAGATGATAGTGCAAGTGGGGCATCCATGTACTAGGGACACATTCTCGTTTTATTCCTGAATCCGATTGATTTCTAGCTGTTTAACATGGCTGGATTTTTAACATGTCTGATATCAAGTTATCAGCACGAAAGAATACTAATTACCATACTTTATTACATTATTCTGACTCCATCTTCTATATGCTGCCTGCTTAATGGAGAAGTACAACCTCCTGCATTTGAGGCAAGCACAAGACCACTAAGGCAGATCTCAAAAAAATGAAATGTGGATGCCATTGATGAACTTGTAGTTTGACATTAAAAATATAGATACAAAAAAATAGTCATACATTGTATCTGTAGAAATTGTAATTAATCATATTCTTTTTGTGTCATTGGGATCATAAATGCAAATATAAGCGTGTTCTTGTCGACTTGAAATGAGTTCAGTTAACTTATAAGTCATAGTTGAACAGTATAACAGTCAATTTGTTTAGTTATTTGGTTTACTCTTTTAGGAAAAGATAAGGGTGATGACACTGAAAACAAAAGAAGAAATGGACAGATTATCACAGAAAATTGTACAGTCACCCGAGAGAGTGAGAGAAGGACAGGAAAATATGAAACAACAACTGGTCAACATGAAATGTGGAATGGATAAGAAATGGGAATCATTACAAGAAATGGAACAAAGATTGGAGACTGTGATTCAGGGCACTACAAAAGTTGATCAAATGTTAAAGTTATTGACAGACTTAAAGAATGACAAAGACAAGGGAAGGTAACTTAAACAAATGAATCCATGATTGGAATGAGAAATAACAATACTAGGTTGGGAATCAATATTTCAATTAAAGGTTCTTTTTTTACATTAGTAAAATTAGCAGAAATGTTGTTCAGAAGATACTTCTCTTATGTGATATTTTTGTTCTGATGAAAAGCCTATATATATAAGATTCTACCACTGTATCGAGTGTGATATTTATCCACTTGAGACAGTTAAATTTTCAAATTTAAAATTTAACTGTCTTGAGTGGATAAATATCTTATTGCACGAGATTTGTTGGTGGAATCTGTTTCTCTAATGATTTTAAACAATATGCAGACAAACTCAGCCTTTTTTTTTTCGATTGATCTGCAAGTAGATGTGTTCTTTTTATGTGATGTCATCTGGCATGGTCACCTTTTTTCATGTCGTCACAATTGGAAAATCAGAGGAAAGCAAGAAAAGTTGATGTCATAATCAAATTTTACCAATAAAGAACTGGAATTAAATGAACCACAGGTTGATTAAATAAAAATAATCAACAGGTCAGGAAAAGGATAAATCATGTCAGAATTAGAGAAATATATATATATCTACTATTTGGCCCAAATAAACTTTGGAGAGCAAATTGGATTCCTGGAAGCTCCAGTTATTATGCTCACTGATCATCAAATTTTTTGTTAATGTCCAATATGAAACTTCTAGTATAGAACCCTTGTTGTTTTTATGAGGTTGTTAATTGATCATTGTCTCATCAGCAATCATACCACATTTCCTTATGTTATATATTGTGTATCTGAAGGTTGATTTCTTTCCTTATATCTTGGCTCCATGAATCAGTTTGCTTAAGAAATGCAGGAAATGTCAGATCAGCTGTATTTTTAACCAATGCCTAGTTTCTATTTTTATGCCCCACCTATGATAGTAGAGGGGCATTATGTTTTCTGGTCTGTGAGTCTGTTCGTTTGTCCGTCCGTTCGTCCTACTTCGGGTAATAGTTTTTGGTCAAGTTATTTTTTGATGAAGTTGAAGTCCTATCAACTTGAAACTTAGTACACGTTCCCCATGATATGATCTTTCTAATTTTTATGCCAAAAAAAAAGTTTTTACCCCAATTTCACGGTCCACTGAACATGGAAAATGATAGTGCGAGTGGGGCATCCGTGTACTATGGACACATTCTTGTTTATTATGTGTACACATTTATAAATTTATTGTAGTGAAATTTCCAATGAAATAAATCATATAGTAGAAAAAAGTCAAGAACAAAGAATGTCACTGACACATCTACGTGCCAAGAAAGACCAATTACAACAGATAATGAATGGAAAGTTAGAAAAACGAGACAAGCTAGACCTACAACAACAAAATAAACACCAAAGTCTGACGGAGGCTGTTAATTCACTTCAACAGTAAGTAGTCTGTACATGTTTGTAGTAAATACACCTAATTCGTAGGTCTGGACAAGCTTGCCCAGTAGTCAAGTCAATCTAGCAGAAATTGAACACTAACCTGAAAGTAACTGCAACAGAAGACTTTTGAGTTTCAATCTTTAGCATTATACCCCAAATATTCACAGAAAAAAGTCTAACAAAATATAACTTGAAGACTAAAAGGATTTTAAAATTTCTATGGAGATTTGCATTGAAATGGGAGATAACTCTGCAAAAAAGGCAGAAATATCAATAAAAATTGATACAAATTATAACTTTACCGCTTCCATTCAGCAGAATGTATTGATTTTTTATATTTTACCCGTCTTTAAAGTATAAGTAAAAACTCTAAATGTGTTTTCATATCTTTTGTCAAGCTTCAACCAAGATTTCGTAATTCATTAATTGATCATTTATTAAATTTTTCAACATGTCAAGGTAAAGAAGCTCAAATTTAATAAGAATATTTAGGCATATATTCTTCTTTTTGTGGTTTAAAGTTTCTAAACAAGGTAAAGTTTGTAAACAAGGTAAACAAATCTAATTTACAGATATAAACAATACCAAATTTTCACATTATTTTTTCAAATTGGTCACAAAGCCACAAATTTGCAATTTATTTAATGAAAAATGTGTAAAAAAAATTAAAAATACCCATTACACTTCCGTTTTGTATATTTCATGAGAGGAAGATGATATAATATAGTCAAATAGGAACTTATAACCCTATCAAAGTATCATGCTTTACATGAATTTTAAGAAAATAAACCAAAAACTGACAAAAAAGACTCATTTTTGCGGTGTTATCTTCTCTTTCGAATGTTAATTTCTACAGGAAATTAAAATTGCTGATTTTGAGTTTTCCTTTTTTTCTGTATATATTTGGGGCTTAATGCTACAGATAAGACCTAAAACATTTTCTGTTGCAATTAGCTTGAGGTTAAACCTTAGTTTGACTGGACTACAGTGATTTTGCTAGCACTTATCATTTTTGTAATTTACAAAATGGGTTTTACAATTTCAAAAGTATTACAAATCAATTTTGTGGCTTAACTTTGGAAAGTGTAAAAACATTTTCATATGAAAATACTGAAATTTTACTTGCCTCATGTTTTTAACAAGTTTCCTGACCATTGGCAAATTTACATTTACAATAGGTGTTATAAGTTGTGGTTGCAGATAATCTGCTTATCGCCATTGGATGGGTAACATACCCGTTAATTATAAACCTTGTGATTGTACATCATGATAATTTTTTTCAGTAAAACTTGTGTTCCCCTGTAGCCAGCCTGTTTCCATTTTAATTTCCATATTTCTGAAACAATATCAATATGTGTGTTTGTCGTAGTTTAGTCATTTGAACGTATTTTAGTCATATTTGATATAAATTTTCATCTAAAACTTTTTACAATTCCAATCAAAAAGATGGACCTGTATTCTTAACATTCAGAAATATTTTCAAGAGTCAAACAGGTGCTTCCTTTACTATGTACTGCACATGTGAGAAAGTATTCCTGTGAATTTAAAGACACTAAAAACGTAAAATATGAAATCATTTAGAATCAAATTCAACAAGAAAGAATAATATTTATAAATTTAATTTTGAAAATTATGTTTTCCTTCCTTTATTTTAACTCGAACCTAACCGAGATCGATCTGTATTCATTATGAATTTTGAAAATCAAGAGTGAACGAATGTGATGATCTAATCTTGATCAATTGACATCCTCTTAACAGTCATTTGAATCGTTCCAATTAGGATTTGTACAAATCCTAGTATCCAACTTTGTAGAAATGAATTCCAAATATCGATTTAAATGGGTTTTTTTACTTGAAATGTATGACATGATTTGTGAAGTACCACAAATGTTATGATGGGCCACAACACTTTCCTTCACGTTCTTTTTACTCAAAGCTTTTTTTTCTCAAAGATAATGATTTGTTATAATATTGGTGTTGTATGATTTTAGACAGAAAGATTTTTTCCGACAAAGATTTGATACAGATGAAGCACAAAAATCTGGTATCAGGAAACAAGAACAACAAATCATAGACAGTATAAATGAAGAATACAGAAAATTTGAGAGAAAGAAAGAAGTAATAATGAGCCTGTATCATCAAATTTTAGAAAGGGTAAGATAAAACTATTAAAAGGGGGTGTCTAACACAAATACCCCTGCAGATCTAGCATGGTGAGAGAGGGTTCACCCCTTATGGATTTTGCTAGCTCTCTAGGAATTTGTAAAGAGTAAGATAAAACTATTAAAAGGGGGTGTCTAACACAAATACCCCTGCAGATCTAGCATGGTCAGAGAGGGTTCACCCCTTATGGATTTTGTTAGCTCTCTAGGAATTTGTAAAGGGTAAGATAAAACTATTAAAAGGGGGTGTCTAACACAAATACCCCTGCAGATCTAGCATGGTCAGAGAGGGTTCACCCCTTATGGATTTTGCTAGCTCTCTAGGAGTTTGTAAAGGGTAAGATAAAACTATTAAAAGGGGGTGTCTAACACAAATACCCCTGCAGATCTAGCATGGTCAGAGAGGGTTCACCCCTTATGGATTTTGCTAGCTCTCTAGGAATTTGTAAAGGGTAAGATAAAACTATTAAAAGGGGGTGTCTAACACAAATACCCCTGCAGATCTAGCATGGTGAGAGAGGGTTCACCCCTTATGGATTTTGTTAGCTCTCTAGGAATTTGTAAAGGGTAAGTATCAAACCATATCACTTGTAATATCTTATGTCGGTAGGTAAAGTAACAGCTCATAAAATCTTACATTACAACTCATAACTAACTTTGAATACAAATTAAATAACTTTAAGAAAAATTATTGTCTCAGCTCTACCTTTCTCATGGGTAATTAATTATAGGAGAGAACCATATAATGTATTTATCGAAATCAAGATTTTTACTGCCAAGTTATGTATAAGAACAAACAAAGACATATAACAACATTAGTAGATGACTTCGTTATTAATAGTAGACATGATGTCATGATACCCTTATGAAATCTATTGACTCCCTAAAATCTATAAGGGATATATCCTGTCAGGTTCTGACTGTGTAAATAATGGGACTTAATGAAATTTTATTAACAATTATCTGTTTCACACTGAGGGCTAATATACCTAATAGTTACAGGTCGCTGAGATCACATGTTACAAGTATTGATATAAATAATTTCTCATGCCATACTCCCTGCTCATTTTATCCTGGTAAGGCAATATATTTGTCATGATAATTTGTAATTATGTTTTCAGATTGACAATAACCATAAAGAATTAGGAAGTGGTTGGGAAGCCTTATGTGAAATTATGCACAAAGTTACAAAGCAACTGGACAACTGACCTTATTCAATGCATATATTTCTTGGAATTATGTTTTGAGATGAAAATAACCATAAAGAATTTGAAAGCTTTAGATTGGGTCATGCACCAAGTTTTACAGCAACTGGACAAATAAAAGTAGACTTATTCAATATATATATATAAGATGGAATTGTGCAATTATTTGTGTTTTTGGAAATTGTATTGTATATATTTCAATGATAACACAGCAATAGTTGTAGAGTTAATAAAGATACAGCCCATGTTTGTTATAACAACTGCCAAATCTCAAAGAAATGAAGAAATAGATGTCTGAAAATTGGATGTTTAGAAAAAAACTATGATCTTGTTGGAAAAAAAACCATTTTAACCTTTATTTTAAGGATAAAGGAAAAAAGTTAGCAGAAAAAAAAATAACATGAATTAGTTTTAAAAATACCATATTTATTATTTGACCACTTGTTAGTGCCAATTACCTCTTGTAAGCATAAATGCAACTGCTCAAATGATTTTGGTCATCACAAATGATATTTATACTTAAATATATGTAAATATAAACTTGCTGAAACAATGCCTCCTAAATATCTTGTCAAATAGAAATAATTAAATACACTCAAATTGACAAAAACACTTACTTAAACTGGAACTTTTATTATCCTACATAATTCACAAATTTGATCTGGGTCTTCAAGACAATAATACAGAAATAAAATTTCTGATGTACAAGGTGCAGTCAGCCTGTATGTGACATTATAATTGTGCATTGTCTTGTTTGTGTTGTTATAGAATATTATATGTATTAGTGTCATTATGTAGAATAAAATGTATAAAATAGAATGCAATGAAACTAAAATAATAAAAAATCAGAACTAATCCATTATTGTCTGTTAGTCTTCTTTATCTTGAATAAATATAAATATTTGGATGTTAAGTGTATACAAAATGTACTGTCAAAAATAAAACAATTAGTAATACATTTGTATAAATGATAATGTCAGTGTATAGTTTGTATATTAGATTATAATTTTTCTAATTTGGAGGACACTTTTGAGGCAATTTCATATAATTTCAATTGGTGATTAAATATATAGCAGGTACATCCATGAATTCTGTTCAATGGCAAACATCTAACAAAAGAGTCAACCTCGATACATGTTCTACCATATATAATTGGATTAATTGGTAGGTTTTTTGGGAAAGAAGATATTAAATCAACAGCTATGTCCAAAACGAAAATAAACATTTTAAAAAAAATGTCTTTCAAAACTTTTGTGCAGAAAATAAAAATTTAGTATTAGGCCACACCAATTTAATTTCTTGTTCTACGGATTTTTGGACTCCAAAATTTGGGGCGAGCGAGCGATTTGAAAATTTAAATAAAAAAATATTTAATTTGCAAATTTTTGAGGCGAAGCTTGAAAAGTAAAGGCGGGCGATTATAATTTTTTTTTGTAAACATAAAATAGTAGGTTTTGACAATATTAAAGCTTGATTTATCACTTGTACTTTGACATTTCTTTAATTTCTGAAGTATTTTTTCCCTGTTCACCAAGAAATAATTAAATCTGGTTTATGTATGTGTGACTGGCAATGAGACAATTCTCCATCCAAGTCATAATCAGTTTGGGGACAACCCCTTAATGTTATAAATATCCCTTTTACATGTTTTATGAGGGATCAATATAAGTTATAATATATTTGTTTGTACAAAAGGGCTCATATTTTCTCAAAGAACTATATATCCATCTGGTATTAAATGGTCAAAACATGTCCAAGAATTTTGTAATATTCCTCGACTTTAACCATGTTAACACATTTACTTTAACAGTTTAATATTATTCAAAATAAGTGGACCCTCTTTTAGAAAAAGTTGTTTGAAATATGATGTAACTCTCCTCTTTTTGAGTACAAAATTCTAAGTTTTCAAAGGTTTTGTATAGAAGAACTATACAAATCCTTGGTAGTTCTATTTTCTTTTCTACATCAGTAAAATGACCTCTTGTCTGAGGGAGGGTTGTTCTCAACCTGATAATAACAAACACAGGTCAAAGTACGGCCTTTTACACAGGGCTTTGATACAGACCAAACAGCAGGCTATATAGGACCCCAAAATTATTAGCGTACACAATTCAAACAGGAAAACCAACGATCTAATTTATATATCATGTATATCCAAACGGGAAAATACCAATGAACAACATCAACAAACGATAACTGCTGAACGACAGGCCCCTCAGTCAATCAGGACAGGTGCATAAACATGCAGCGGCTACGGATAGTTTTGTTTCGCCAGCATACAATATAATTGCAGTTGAAGGCAAATCCTTTAGAAGTTCTTTGTACTTTATTCTAACAACAAACATTTTTTGATAGGGA
This sequence comes from Mytilus edulis, assembly GCA_019925275.1. Classification (NCBI taxonomy): domain Eukaryota; kingdom Metazoa; phylum Mollusca; class Bivalvia; order Mytilida; family Mytilidae; genus Mytilus; species Mytilus edulis. The sequence continues at coordinate 96,115,870 of CM034356.1, read as the reverse complement.
ATATAAGTAAGGGGAAAAGTAACCTTTTTCTTTTTTGTATAAGCTTCCTATAGACAGGAACACCTCTAATAATATTAGAGTATATATGACGGTAATTTTGTGGATACTTTTTTTATTTTTTTTTTTTTTTTTGAACAATTTTTTGTTGTTTATAGGTATTTCCGCTGTTATAAATTTATATCGGAGCACTCCCGCTTCGGATAAATAGGTTTCATCCTGAAACAAATATTCTCACAGATATTTACAAAGTGTGGTGGTGTGCTTTTATGTTTAAAATCGTTATATATACAGGTTAGACTGATTTTAAAAACAAATGTTGATATCTTTTTATAATATTTACAAAAAAACGGTGCGGGAAATGGACATGATTTCATTTCATGATGCGGGAATATAAAAAATATAAAAAAAAATATTGTTTTGAAAAAAATAAGTGCGGGCGGGTCCGTCGAACAAGGAATCAAATTGGTGTGGCCTTATAAAATAAGATATTACACTATAAACATTAGACATATCTTCATTGAAACTATTGCAAGAATGGAAGGCATTAAAACTGAAGTAAGCAAAATGTTACAAAACTTACGGGATAAGGGCCTTTTCCACTTGGGCATATTAGTTTTAAAAAAAATGTTAAAGTTTAAAATTGTAATATTTTGAAATATGATAATTTTTACTGAGATTTTACAGTCAAAAGATAACAAAAATCAATGTATTTTTTTTAATACTGTTTTTTGCATATTTGTTAGTAGGAGATCAAGTACCAAACAAACATAAAAGGTGTTAGTAGATGTTGTTTAATTGACAAAAATGACAATTAAAAATTTGGACTTGTTGGTGATCTATATTTGACTATATGTATTTTTCAAGAAAACACTAGAAAGGACTTTTTTTTACCTGTCCACATCTGTATTTACTGGTAAACACTATGCATTTGGAGTAAATTGACCAAACCATACTCTGCTTAGTATGGCACATTTCAACCTTACTCAAATAAGTGTGCTATAATGTGATCAAAAAGTCTTAAAATTAACAGTTAATGTTCCTGAACTTGGGTAAAACAGACCATAACCAATTTCAAATCAGTGGGAAAATTCTTTTTATATATATGGTTATATTAGATATTCTATCTGGATTATCTGGATAACTACTAAATGTGTCACACAACTATATACACAAATTTGATTTTTTTCTTCATAATATTAGGGTTGGTTTCTCATTTACTATGAAATAGTGTTGAATGATATACAACCAACCCAATAATCATCAAATGTACATGTATTTGTTTTTTAGAAAGGTTTCAATGTCTCTCTGAAATTATCCCCTGACCTGAATATAATTTTCACGTTCATTCACTTTAAATCCATTGAGCACGTGAGATATTTCACAATGCAGTCTTGATGACTCAATTAAATGTGATACAGTATATTTTTGGCTCTTCGTCATCATCAGCTGACATGTCACATCCAATCCACAACTTTCCAGAAGCATCAGTACATATGCTAAGCGGTTTATCTATTCCTACATCATCTACAAAACTACATGTTAAAATCTTAAGTGTCTCCCCAAGCACATGAATAGAATGTTTCCCAATGTCACTTACTAAAAACAAATTGGAATGAGTTTCTGCAATGTCAAAGGGACAAAAATTGAAATCATTGCAATTTTCACATCTACAACCATTATATTCCCGTACAATATTACCTAATCGATTTAAAATTACAACTTTTCCAGCAAATGTACTAAGATTAGAACTGTCTATGATTAATATATCATCTTTTTTCGTGTTTAAAACTCTACTTGGATAGTCAAACATATCAACTTCTTCATCTTCATCGAAGCTGTGATTAATCGTTCTTTTATCAAATGAACATATGGTATTTCCGTCCTCATCTAAAACTAATACAATGCCTAATTCCTCTCCCTCGTTATCCGGGTCTTCGACAATTGCTCCAACAAAAAGTTCATTTTCATAATTTACATGTATGCATAAGGTTATCAAGTCTAAATGAAGAAATGTTTTTAACTGTCCAGTTTTAGTTAAAATTTTTAAATCATCACCTACGGATAATATTGCATGTCCATCTTTTGTCTGTGAAATATCCATTACCCTTATGTCTTGTAAAGTTTTCAGAGTTTGATATGTGTCATAATTCAGATCCTCTTTTTTCAAAATATCTTCAGAATTGTTGCATATCAAGACTGTTTCTGCTTCACAATGGCTTATACAGCTGATGCATTTCATATATGTTGGATAAACGGTAATACTCTCTATTTTGGGTTTTTCAACGAGGTCACCAATAATTCCTTTGGTTTCTATTGTTTTTGGAAAAAACTGAAATAGTCTGGCTCGTTTGCTAAACATTGGTTGGTGTAACTGCTTAACGTCAGTAAGACCTTCATCAAATACAAGTCTTGGATCATGTGACTTGAGGATCTTATGTATATTGTCTTTTCTTTTTAGCAGATCGCTTTTAGTTTTAAGGCACAACTCAATATCCCTGTTTATCGATTGTTCTGTATTATGCCATTCAGTTTCTAGTTCATTTGAAACATCTTTGCTTTTCCTGGCAATTTCTTGTTTTACTTTCTCTTCTCTGTTAAGGATTAATGTTCTGATTTCCATATGATGCTCTTTTCCTTTTAATTCATATTCTTGCAACAGTGTTTCTTCATTTGTCATAAAAGCAATATTACTTTTGATTTCGGCCTTCAATCTTTCTATATGAGCAAGTTTCTCCTCGTAAGCATCGTCAATTTCACAAAATGTATGGTTTTGATGAATATTTAAGATACAGGAAGAACATATTGGCTGGGTACAATTTTTACAGAACACAAAGCATGTTCTGTCATGATGGGTTTGACACTTCATTTGTTTCAAGTCCAATTTTCTAATATTATTGACCGCTTCTTCTGTTCCACATTGATCTAAGTGAATTATTTTATGTTCTACAGATGACATTATTTTAGAATGAATTCTTGAATTACAAATTCGGCATAGAAATAAGTCGCAATTTAAGCATCTCCACTTGATCTCCCTGGACGTTTCACAAAACTGACAAACTGCCGAAATTTGTGCTTCCATTCTAAAAAATAATGAGAATTTCTTTAAAAAAATAATCTTTCAGTATATGTTCAGTGTAAAGTATTGTAATAATGTCCAATTGATATATAATATTTAGTCCAGATTAGATCAGACCAAATTGATTGGAGTGGAACACTAGGAACCACCTGATGTTAACAATTAACATCTGATTGACACTACCTCATCGAAAATCCCATGACGGGTGATGCGTACACTGTCGACGCTCCTGGATTCGCTACTTTTAGAATTGAAGCGATTTTGATTTGTATCTCTTAATCGATTTATGAGATTTAAACATCGGTAAACTAATGCTGCCTAAGTAGTATAAAACCGTTAAAATCGTTTCGTGGATCATTTTGATTCCGAAATGATTGATGCATGATGATTCAGATTAGAATTTACTGCAAAAATGAAAAATCAGTAAAACTTTTTATGAAGAGGGGATATGACACGCTATTTGTATACTCTTTTTTTGTTAATTATATATGAACATTAATTAAGAAAACATATCAATACTTACTTGGGGTAATTTGTTATACATCAGAAGTCACCTTTATTGATTTTCTACCGGAAGTTAACACTTTACATTTACAGAAGGAAAACCGAAAGTAGAATACTCGTATAAGTGATTTTTCAAAAGTAATGAATAAAATGGAGGATGAACAAATTCCTAAGATTTGTGAGTTTTGCGAGGCTTCACGAGAGATTAAAATGAAGTGTATAAACTGTAACTTGTTCCTCTGTCGAGCTTGTCATTTGAAGATCCATTCAAAGATTAAAGCAGCAAATGATCATATTGGAATTGGTATTCAAGACTATTGTACCGAAAGTATCTTTAAATATACTAGAAAGGTTAATCTAAAGCAGATTTCATGTTTAAAGCATAATGATAAGACGTGTTTTTTGTTCTGTAGAGATTGTGAACAGTTGATATGTTCAACTTGTGTCATCAAGTCTCACAAACGACACAAATTTGAAGAGATTGACCTTGCTTACCATAAAAAAATGCACCAGTTAGAACATGAATCGGAACAGATAGATTCCGACATTCCGAATGTCGAAATTCAGGAGACTAAACTTCGTGAAATGAAGTTAGAAGGTGAGAACAATATCAAAGAAATTAAATACAAGATTTTTCAGCATGAATATAAAATTAAAGATGACATTTCGATAGAAGCAAAAACTCTACTCAAACAAGCGGATAACCGATGGGAGTTAACAAAAGACTCTATAATTAAACAGAGAAAACGGATACAGAAAAGTAGAGAGGATTTAGAAAAGCGAAAGGCTCAATTAAATCTAGTTTTACATTCTAGACGAGCAAGTGAGATTTTTGTTACAGCTAAAGAAGTAAAACCCTTGTTACTAAATACATGTTTTAGTTATGTACAAATTGAAACTCTTTTGTTCTCACCACGTAAATGTGATTTAGAGGACATTGGAGTTTATCATAAAAAAGAGAGATTTGCATTTGTTTGTGCTATTCAAACAAACCTTCATGACATTTCCAGAATGCTTGAAATAGATGAAAACAAATATGTGTTATATAGTTCTGTTGAAAAAAAGTTGCAACTTGTTCAATTCATTAGTAATGCTATCAATATTCAGAAAGAAATTATCGATATCGTAGTTTCAGACATTGCAGTTTCTAAAGACAGTCGTATATTACTACTTATAAAGTCGGATTTGTACTGTCTTACTAACACTGGTAAATTAAAGAAACTTGCACTTGGCACGGCTTATGAAGATTTGGATTCTGTACAATGCATTCATTTAAACAATGAAAATCAGATCGTAGTTGGGAGTAAATTTGAGAATGATTACTATTTTGAAGAGGAGAGATATTATGGCATGATTATGTCATTCGATTCAGTAGATCATTTTTGTAACCGAACGCAAGAAGAGTTCGTAGAAGAACCACTTTTCAACAAAATTCTTTACCGTTTCCTTCCAGATAGAATCATATCTACAAATGACAATGATTACTGTCTCATTGTAAGAGAAACGTTATTTGAATCAAAACAGATATCACGCTTTAATCATGAATTTGAATCCAAATGGATATACGATGGTTGTTGTAAACATACTTTTTATCCCATAGACATCGCGGAGTCACCTGCAGAACTGATATGTGTCGTTGACAATTATAAGGGTGGTGTTATACATGTCTTAAATCGGGACGGCAATGTTTTGACCTGTAATCTCCTTGCGAATGAAGATGTTGCATGTCCTATTTCCGTCCATATAACTGTAAGTGGTATGATTTTTATTGGCTCTAAAAAAAATAAGAAAAATCAACAAGCGCATATATACTTATTCAAACTCAAATGACTAGTTTATCATTGCTTCATTTTGAAACAAACGACTTTTTTCTTTCATGAAGTTACATTAATAACGGGTTCGAATTTATTGACTTATTTCTTAAATATATGGAACTTCTAAGGCAAACGATGGTCTGTATTAAAATAAATGTTTGGGTATAAGTGTTCCTAATGAATGTTAATCCAGAAAGGCGCTTCAGACACACCACATTCGTAAGTTGTTATTTTCATTTGTTTGAAAGCAATGTCAAAGTTCAATTTAGATCAGTCTTACTTGGCTTTGTAAAATAAAAAAATGTGTATATGAGCTGAGAAGAATAACAAAATAAAGTTCTTGATAAGTGGTAAAATAAATTTGCTAATGTACTGCGTCCTTAATAGTTTCGACACAGATTAAACGAATAAAGGTTTGTTTTTCTACCTTTTTATATGTGGCGTCACCCCTCGCCCATTGAGTCATAGTGCCTTTTATAGTTTTTCATAAAACCATCATACATTTTACCAAATATGTTAAAACTAGGGTTCTTACAAAATTCTCCTGCATTTAGGACGTCGCAACTTTATCGCACTAATGACGCCATTGGTGAACATCTTGTTTAACTTGAAACCGTTTGACATTTAAACATGTGTTTTATTCAAACTTAATGTTCATAACATTATCACATTAACATTTTAAGTTATGCATTAGTGAGCCAATTCCTTTCAAGTATAAAATAATTATATAAATTACAAAACCGATTTAAGAACAAAGTATAGACTAGAATACCGTCGTTTTGTAGATCTTTATACATGCATACATGTATTATCTAGTGCCATTAAAGGTATGAATGTGAGACCAATCTTTATTTCCGAATCGATGAACATGGTTAATTTCGTTATATATTTGCACTCGTGTATGAAGAATAACGCTATAACAACTAATACAAGTTTGGATGTAGCTGATTATTCTTAATAATACAAAACCACATAACTATGACTTTTTTAAGGTGCATTTTATTTCGTTTGTATTAAAGTACCAACAAACATGTAAAGACGATTATATATTAAAGTCGTAATTGACAACCCATGTACGAAGGAAAAAAGAAATACATTTTAAATATACTTGCCTCATTTATTAAGCTAGTTATATCAGCTAAAGTAAGTATCAAACAGGCTTTGGACAATTACCAGTATAGAGATATATCGCTTTCATTCCTTGCTCGTTGCTCACAAAAGAAGTAAGTCAAGATATGAGGCAGACTTAGCTGTATCTGTAGTATCCTTTATCTTGGATTACATATTGAAAGGAACAATAAGAACAAGTTGATTTTCTGACAAAAGAGTGGAATTCAGCTTCCCAATTGTGAACTTTCTTTTGCTATGTAGCAACATTTCCGGAACTCCCGCATATTGACCATATTCTTTGGTCGATAAACTATTGCAGATTTTGCGTCTCAAATAAAGCTTCCGTTATATCGGATTTCTACTCAAATAGTTATAAAAGGTACCAGGATTATAATTTAATACTCAAGACGCGCGTTTCGTCTATATAAGACTCATCAGTGACGCTCAGATCAAAATAGTTATAAAGCCAAACAAGTACAAAGTTGAAGAGCATTGAGGATTCAAAATTCCAAAAAAGTTGTGTAAAAGTGTGGGATACATCCTTTGTAAAAATCACTCTGATTCAACAAAAAATATCTGAAACTGACATTATCAACTTGAAGATGCTTATAAAAGTATAAATATGCAGCCCATGTATGTAATAACAAATGCCAAATCTCAAAGAAATGAAAAAAAAATATGTCTGAAAATTGAATGTTTAAAACAAAAAACTCTTGTTGGAATGAAACATTTTAAGTTTATTTCGAAGATAAAGGAAACTATATTTAGCAGAACAAATAATTTCATAAAATTAGTTAAATACCATATTTTCTGATTTGACCAATTGTTAGTTACCTCTTGTTAGCACAACTGCAACTGCTCGAATAATTTTAGTCATCAAAAATTGTATTTATACATAGACATATGTAAATATAGACTTGCTAAAATAATGCCCCTAAATTTCTAGTTGTAAGGTTCTGTTTAGTGGATACCGATGGTATGCAGGTCTGTCCAATAGAAGTAATTGAATACACTCAAATTGACAAAAACTCTTTATTTAACTGTAACTTTAATTAGCCTACATAACTCACAAATTTGAAAGGTGTCTTATAGAGGATGTATAAAATGTGTATTTTGAAATAGAATGCAATGGGAAAATAATTTTAAAAAAATCAGAACTAATCCATTATTGCCTGTAAATCTTCTTTATCTTGAATAAATATAAATATTTCGATGTTTAGTGTATGAATAACACAAAACTGTGTTGTCAAATAAAACATTAAGAACAATGCATTTGTATAAAGAACATACCAGTGTATAGATTGTATATTAAATTGTAATTTTCTAATTTTGAGGACACTTTTAAGGCAATTTCATATCATTTCAATTGGTGATTAAATATAGAAGGAACATATATATAAGAAGATGTAGTATGAGTTAAGGACAAACATCATATTCAAAGTTGGAAGTTGATGATTACAACTGTGTATAAAGTTTCTGCAAGTCATAGAAACATATAATATTTTTTTTATGGCTTAGATAAAGAAGATGTGGTATGAGTTCCAATGAGACAACTCTCCATCCAAGTCTATTAAAGTCAAAATTAACATTGAGCCTTGGCTCACATCGTACAGTAAGCTATAAAGGGCCCCAAAAAATTAATAACTAAGTCAAACTCAATACTACAATAACTGAATTGAATTGATTATACATTGACAATTTTTTGTGAGAAGAACATATTTGTACATAAATGAGGCCGTTAGTTTTCTCGTTTGAAATATTTTACATTGTCATTCCGGTGCCTTTTATAGCCGACTATGCGTTATGGGCTTTGCTCATTGTTGAAGGCCGTACGGTGACATATAGTTGTTAATTTCTGTGTCATTTTGGTTTTCTGGTGGATAGTTGTATCATTGGCAATCATATCACATCTTTTTTTTTGTGTAATAACCAACATCTACGTCTAAAACAAAAATGAAGAATTTTAGAACTGTACACATCAAACAAAAAAAATCTTTTAAAGATTTGTGCAGAAAATAAGAATTCAGTATTATAAAATCAGATATTACACAAGACAAGAATGGAAGGCATTAAATCAGAAGCAGGTAAAATGTTCTGCTAAAAACTTGAATAATTGAATAAATAAATATATTTTCCTACAGAGAACATATACATATTAACCAGGACATGTTAGTTTAAAAAATGTTTAAAATTCTTATAATTTTTACCAAGATTTTACAGTCAAAAGATAGCAAAATTTATTTTTTTTTTAAATCTGTGTTTTTGCTTATTTGTAAATAGGAAGTATTGAGCACATCAAGTACCAAATATACATGAAATGGGCTATTCATGTGACAAACATGACAAACACTGTTGTAAATTAATGATAGTTAGAAATTGCATGTATTTATTATGTATTTTTCATGAAACGCTAGAAAGGGTCTTTTTTACCACTCCACATCTGTATTAACTGGTATACATTATGCATTTAGAGTAAATTGACCAAAACATACTCTTGTTTGTGTGGCACATTTCAACCATACGCAAGTGTCCTATAAGTGTCTGTAAGTGTCCTATATGATATTAAATGCCTCAAATCTTAGTCCCTTAACTTAGGAACAACATATCACAATCAATCTAACATCAGATGGAAAATTCTTCCAACGATTATTAGATATTCTGGATAAATTTTCTTAAATTTTATCTAAGCATTCTCTCGCTTTTTACCAAATATGACAAATAAAAACACCACTGTTTACACAACATTGATTTTTCTTCATAATATTAGGGTTGGTTTCTCATTTACTATGAAATATAGTTGAATGATATACAACCAACCCAATAATCATCAAATGTACATGTATTTGGTTAAAAGGTTTGAATGTCAGATATTATCCCCTTAGCAAAACACAATTTTCATGATGTATTCACTTTAAATCAACTGAGCAGTACAAACTCTTTTTTTCATTATAAACAATAATCTGACTACAGAAACGAATCAATTAAATTTGATACTGTATATTTTAGGCTCGCCATCATCATAAGCTGACATGTAACATCCAATCTACTATCTCATCTTCATCAAAACTGTCGTAATAATTACTGTCACTGTGACTAGCAATCTTTCTTTTATCTAAAATAGATTTTATATTTCTATGCTGATCTGAAACTACAACAGTGCCCAATCTCTCTCCCCGTGATTTGGGTCTTTTGCAAGTGCTCCAACAAAAAGTTCATTTTCATTATTTACATGTACGCATAATGTAATCAGGTTTAAATAAAAAAAAATGTTTTCAACTGATCCGTTTTTGTTAAAATTTTTAAATCTTCTCCAACGGATAATATGGTATGTCCATCCTTTGTCTGTGACATATCCCTCACCTCTATCTATGTCTTTTAATGTTTTCAGAGTTATGTATGCATCATAATTCAAGTCCTCCTTCTTCAGAATGTCTTCAAAACTGCTGCATATCAAGACTGTTTATACAGCTGATATACCGTATATCGGTTGGATGCACGGTGATACTCTTTATTTTTGGCTTTTCAATGAGGTCACCAAGAAGTCCGTTGGTTTCTATTTTTTTTTTTTGGGGGGGGGGACTGAAAAAGGCTGGCGCGTTTGGGAACCATTGGTTGGTGTATTTTTTTAATATCAGCAATAAATTCATCTAAAACAAGACTCGGATCATGTGACGTGAGGGTCAAGGATATGTTTTCTTTCCTTTTTAGTAGCGCACTTTTAGTTTTGGAGCACAACTCAATATTACTATTTATTGATTCGTCTGTGTAAAGCCATTCAGTTTCTATTTCATCTAACATATCTTTGGTTTTCATTGCGATACCTTGTTTTATATCATCTTCTCTGTTCAGTATTAATGTCCGGATTTCCATATGATGATTTTTTTCTTTTTAATTCATAAATTTGCAATCGTGTTTCTTCATTTTTCAAGAAAGCAATTTTATTTTCTACTTTCGAATTCAAATTTTCTGTATCAGCAACCTTTTCCTCGTATGCATCGTCAATTTCACAGAGAGTATGGTTTTGGTGTATACTTATAATACAAGAAGAACATACTGGCTGGTCGCAATTTTTACAAAACAAAAAGCACGTTCTATCATTGTGGGTTGTACATTTCATTTGTTTCAAGTCAAATTTCCTAATATTGTTGATCGTTTCTTTTGTTCCACATTGGTCTAGATGAACAATTTTATGCTTTATGGATGACATTACTTTAGAATGAATTTTCGAATTACAAACTCGACATAGAAACAAGTCACAAAGTCCAAGTGATCTCTCTTGAAGTTTCACAAAACTGACAGACTACAGAAATTTGAGCTTCCATTCTTAAAGAGAAATAATCTTTCTATTATTTCTCTTAAGTCTTCTTTCAAAGTATATGTTCAATATGGAGTAATGATCTGCATAATGCCAAATGATAACATGCAATTTATATAAAAAAAATTTAGCTTAAGTCTTAATTGATATTTGCGAGTTTTGCGAAGCTTCAAGTGAGATTAAATTGAAGTGTGTTAATTGTAATTTGTTTCTTTGTCAATCTTGTCATTTTAGTAGAAAGGTAAACATGAAGCAGATGTCGTGTGTTGTGCATATTCAAAGGACGTGTTTGTTATTCTGTAGAGATTGTGAAAGATTAAGCTGTCCAACTTGTATCATTGAGTCTCATAAACAACACAAATTTGAAGAGATCGAGCATGTTTACCGTGAAAAAGAGGTTAAACATTATAGTATAACGGAACAAATAGATACTGAAATTCCAAAAGTCGAAATTGAGGCAACTCTATTGAGTGAAATAAAGACCGAAGGTGAGAAAAATGAAGATCAGATTAAAAAAAACATTTCGATGGAAGCCAAAACTCTACTCAAACAAGTAGATAACCGATGGAATGTAACCAAAGACTCTTTAATCAAACAGAGAAAACAGGTAGAGAAAAGTATAGATGATTTAGAAAAGCGAAAGGCTCAACTAAATCTAATTTTACAATCTAGGCAAGCAGGTGATTTTTTTGTGAAAAACACAGAAATTAAACACCTGTTACCAAAAAAGGGTTTAATTCCTGTACAAACCGAACCGTTTCAGTTTACTCCAAGTGAAATCGACTTCGAGGAAATTGGAGTTTGTCATAAAAGGGAAAGATTTGAATTCAGTCGTGCTTTTCAAACAAACTATGACTTTTCCAAAATGATAGAAATAGAAGAAAACCAATATGTTTTATATAGTTATAAGGAAAGCAAGTTGCAACAGGTTCAATTTATTGACAACACTATTAATATTCGGAAAGAAGTGGACCAAATCTACGCGTGGGACATTGCAGTTACTCAAGACCGTCATATATTACTGCTTATTGGTTGGGATTTGTACTATCCTACTGATGGTTGTAAATTAATGAAACTTCCACTTAAAACGGCTTATCAATATATAGATGATTTGCTTTGCATTCATGTAAACAATGAAAATCAGATCATAGTTGGGAGTAAACTAGACACCTACACAGATGAGGAGGAGGAGTTAGTTTCTGGCATGATTATGATATTCGCACCAGTCGTACATTTTGATGATGATAAGTCTGATGAGATCGATCCACTTTTCAGCATAGATTTGGACAGTTTACCAGATAGACTCATATCTACAATAAACAATGATTACTGTTGCATGCAAGAGAAGGTATATAGGGAAAACAAGGTAGCGCGCTTCAATCATGAATTTGAATTACAATGGACGTATGGCGGTTGTTGTAAAGACGATTTTGTTCCCACAGACATTACGGAGTCACCGTCAGAATTGATTTGTGTTGCGGATATTTATAATGGTGCTGTACATGTCTTAAATCAAGACGGGGACGTCTTGACGTGTAATCTCATTGTGAATGATGACGTTAAATATCCTCGTTCAATTCATATTGATAGTACTGGTATGATTTTCATTGGCTGTGACAAAACAAAGATAAATCAACCAACATATATATACTTATTCAAACTCAAATAATTACATTAATGCATCATTATGAAACAAAGACATTTTTCATTTCGTGCTAGCTTAACCTCTCACTTATTTGACAGTTATATCGCATTCCATCATTTTGGACCACAATGTGTGAACATCTGGCGTACTAAATTATAATCCTGGTACATTTGATAACTATTTACACCACTGGGTCGGTGTATCTGCTGGTGGACGTTTCGTCCCCGAGGGTATCACCAGCCCAGTAGTCAGCACTTCGGTGTTGACATGAATATCAATTATGTGGTCTTTTTTTTTATTAATTTCCTGTTTACAAAACTTTGATTTTTTTGAAAAACTAAGGATTTTCTTATACCAGGCATAGATTCCCTTAGCCGTATTTGGCAGAACTATTTGGAATTTTGGATCCTCAATTCTCTTCAACTTTCGTGTTGTTTATTCTTTAGTTTTCTATGTTGTGTCATGTGTACTATTGTTTTTCTGTTTGTCTTTTTCATTTTTAGCCATGGCGTTGTCAGTTCGTTTTAGAATTATGAGTTTGACTGTCCCTTTGGTATCTTTCGTCCCTCTTGTATTTGTTTGGTTTATAAATATTTTGATATGAGCGTCACTGATGAGTCTTATATAGTCTGGCGTACTAAATTATAATTCTGGTACATTTGATTACTATTTACACCACTGGGTCGATGTCTCTGCTGGTGGACGTTTCGTCCCCGAGGGTATCACCAGCCCAGTAGTCAGCACTTCGGTGTTGACTTGAATATCAATTATGTGGTCATTTTTATAAGTTTCCTGTTTACAAAACATAGAATTTTTTGAAAAACTAAGGATTTTCTTATCCGTTGAGCCGTATTTGCACAACTTTTCGGAAATTTTGGATCCTCAATGCTCTTCAACTTTGTATTTGTTTGGTTTATAACTATTTTGATATGAGCGTCACTGATGAACAGACATAAAAGGAAAAAATGTCAAAACTAGGGATGCAGCAGTCAACATTGAGTTATAATCATAATCACAATAAAAACAAACAAATATGTTACAAAGAAGCACAAAATGGCATATAGACCAAGAATATTAGCAAACATTAAAGACAGATATACACAAAGTAACCATAGTACAATAACGCAATGACGGAATGTTTAAATACAGAGCCACATCATATGTATCAGAGAAACACAAAATGGAATATGGAAAAAGCAAAAATGAAAGACAAGAATACAAGAATGGTCATAGAACAACAACACAATAACGGGATGTAAAAGTACCGAGTAAATGGATATCAACAAAAACAGACTAAACAGTAAAGGAAATATGCATAAAGAAAAATAAAAGAATACTATAACACGTTATTAAGATGATAAACCCCAACGTCAGTAACCACTGTTCTTTTCTGTTATCTAAATGTTTTTACCAAATGTTAAATCTTTAGGAAATTACATGTAAGTTGCAGCTATGTTATCAAAGGAATGCAAAAGTTATATTAAAGTTCTTTTCGATCTATTCTTGCCTCGGGAAGCAGTTGTAGCTTAGTAAAATCAAGAAAACTGCACTTGAACTGAAAAGTTACACAAGCGAACGTTAACTCTTGAGTATTTCAGAAAGCATTCTACTGCAGTCCGCCATCAATGGTTGCAACATAGATTTAGTGAATCAAAGAACAGCGGTATGTTTATAATAGTTTTCTTCCGACAGCTGGTAAAGGCAGATGATAGTTGTTCTTTAAGACTATAGTTCATGCACCATTGAACCAAAAAATAGATATAGCATACAGTTTAAATATTGATTACACCGGGTTAATTCTAAAGACAGTTTTACCCGTTTCAGAAATATACACACAAATAATGCCTATTGAGGAATTTTGGAAACACTCACGTTCTTTTCAGGGAGGGGAAATTCCTTTTGTATCACTAAATTAGTATCTGAAATATCAAATACAACAAGTAATACATTTGATATATGTACAAGGGATTTTACAAATTCCATCTGATAAAATTAAATGTATATGTACTTGGTTCTTTTTTAAAGAAACTGCGTCACGTATGTTTCATATGGCAATTTTTAATATGATCTTCTTTTCAGGATGACAGGAGAAGCAATTATGTGTAAAAAAAAAAAAAAAACTTTACGAAAAAAGAGAGGATTTCATCTTCCCTTTTTTAGCTCACCTGGCCCAAAGGGCCAAGTGAGCTTTTCTCATCACTTTGCGTCCGGCGTCCGTCGTCCGTCGTCGTCCGGTGTTAGCTTTTACAAAAATCTTCTCCTCTGAAACGACTGGGCCAAATCAAACCAAACTTGGCCACAATCATCATTTGGGTATCTAGTTTAAAAAATGTGTGGCGTGACCCGGTCAACCAACCAAGATGGCCGCCACGGCTAAAAATAGAACATAGGGGTAAAATGCAGTTTTTGGCTTATAACTCAAAAACCAAAGCATTTAGAGCAAATCTGACAGGGGTAAAAATGTTTATCAGGTCAAGATCTATCTGCCCTGAAATTTTCAGATGAATCGGTCAATCGGTTGTTGGGTTGCTGCCCCTGAATTGGTAATTTTGAGGAAATTTTGCTGTTTTTGGTTATTATCTTGAATATTATTATAGATAGAGATAAACTGTAAACAGCAATAATGTTCAGCAAAGTTAGATTTACAAATAAGTCAACATGACCAAAATGGTCAGTTGATCCCTTTAGGAGTTATTGCCCTTTATAGTCAATTTTTAACCATTTTTCGTAAATTAAAGTAATCTTTTACAAAAATCTTCTCCTCTGAAACTACTGGGCCAAATTAATCCAAACTTGGCCACAATCATCTTTGGGGTATCTAGTTAAAAAAAATGTGTGGCGTGACCTGGTCAACCAACAAAGATGGCCGCCACGGCTAAAAATAGAACATAGGGGTAAAATGCAGTTTTTGGCTTATAACTCAAAAACCAAAGCATTTTGAGGAAATCTGACACGGGTTGAAAATGTTTATCAGGTCAAGATCTATCTGCCCTGAAATTTTCAGATGAATCGGTCAATCGGTTGTTGGGTTGCTGCCCCTGAATTGGAAATTTTGAGGAAATTTTGCTGTTTTTGGTTATTATCTTGAATATTATTATAGATAGAGATAAACTGTAAACAGCAATAATGTTCAGCAAAGTAAGATCTACAAATAGGTCAACATGACCAAAATGGTCAGTTGACCCGTTTAGGAGTTATTGCCCTTTATAGTAAATTTTTAACCATTTTTCGTAAATTAAAGTAATCTTTTACAAAAATCTTCTCCTCTGAAACTACTGGGCCAAATTAATCCAAACTTGGCCAAAATCATCTTTGGGGTATCTAGTTTAAAAAATGTGTGGCGTGACTTGGTCAAACAACCAAGATGGCCGCCACGGCTAAAAATAGAACATAGGGGTAAAATGCAGTTTTTGGCTTATAACTCAAAAACCAAAGCATTTTGAGGAAATCTGACATGGGGGTAAAAATGTTTATCAAGTCAAGATCTATCTGCCCTGAAATTTTCAGATGAATCGGTCAATCGGTTGTTGGGTTGCTGCCCCTGAATTGGTAATTTTGAGGAAATTTTGCTGTTTTTGGTTATTATCTTGAATATTATTATAGATAGAGATAAACTGTAAACAGCAATAATGTTCAGCAAAGTAAAATCTACAAATAAGGCAACATGACCAAAATGGTCAGTTGACCCGTTTAGGAGTTATTGCCCTTTATAGTCAATTTTTAACCAATTTTTGTAAATTAAAGTAATCTTTTACAAAAATCTTCTCCTCTGAAACTACTGGGCCAAATTAATCCAAACTTGGCCACAATCATCTTTGGGGTATCTAGTTTAAAAAATGTGTGGCGTGACCTGGTCAACCAACTAAGATGGACGCCACAGCTAAAAATAGAACATAGGGGTAAAATGCAGTTTTTGGCTTATAACTCAAAAACCAAAGCATTTTGAGGAAATCTGACAGGGATAAAAATGTTTATCAGGATCTATTGCCCTGAAATTTTCAGTTGAATCAGTCAACCCGTTGTTGGGTTGCTTCCCCTGAATTGGTAATTTTGAGGAAATTTTGCTGTTTTTGGTTATTATCTTGAATATTATTATAGATAGCGATAAACTGTAAACAGCAATAATGTTCAGCAAAGTAAGATCTACAAATAAGTCAACATGACCTAAATGGTCAATTGACCCCTTAAGGAGTTATTGCCCTTTATAGTCAATTTTTAACAATTTTCATTAATTTTGTAAATTTATGTAAATTTTTACCAAATATAGTTCTCTGTTACTAATGGGCAAAGTTCATTATAGATATAATTGTAAGAAGCAAAATCGTTCAGTAAAGTAAGAACTTCAAACACATCACCATCACCAAAATACAATTTTGTCATGAATCCATTTGTGTCCTTTGTTTGATATGCACATAGACCAAGGTGAGCGACACAGGCTCTTTAGAGCCTCTAGTGTTGTTTTTTTTACTATGTAGCGACATACCAGCAGCGCCTGCATACAGAGTATATATCTCCCAATTGATACGATATTCCAGGGCCTGTATTTACTATCATGATTTCCTTGATAGAGGGTTGCTGCTCACAAGGAAGCTATTAAACCAAGAGTTCCAATTGGTGAGGTTGCAATCATCCCTTCGTAAATTTTACAGACGCCATCACGAGTTGGTTAACCGTTAGGGAATATCCGTTTCACAGATGGTATCGGATATGTTCCTTAAGTCGTAACTAAAATCCCGTTCCCTTTAACCGAATGGGACCTACGGAAATAGACTATTTCCCGGGTTTTAAATAACATGAGCAACACGACGGGTGCCACATGTGAAGCAAAATCTCCTTACCCTTCCGGAGCACCTGAGATCACCCCCAATTGGTGGTGGGGTTCGTGTTGCTTAGTCTTTAGTTTCCAATATTGTGTCTTGTGTACTATTATTTGTCTGTTTGTCTTTTTCTTTTTTGGCCATGACATAGTCATCACATTTTCGATCTGTGAGTTTGACTGTGGTATCTTTCGCCCCTCTTTTGTTCTTACAAATGAACAAAAATAACGAAAGAATTTAAAACATATTTAGGTTGAAATAAAATGAATTTGAATGTTTTTGAATGATTAATTGTCTTCTGTTTGCGTTCAGAAGCAAATAGGTCATGCATATTTAGGACGACAAAAAATTAATTAAAAAATCAAAAGTGTAAGCTCTGCAATGGATTGACTCATTGGATTGCTGCTTGAAATGAATATATGTTTTGTAATTACGGAACTTTTGTCTTTAAACAGGTCACCTACAGCAACGGTCAGTGCAGAAGGCATGGCACCAGATTTATTGTTCAAACTCAATGTTCGAAAGAATGCATAATCTTTAAAATCTGCATTTTTGTGCTTGAGTTTCACCATACAAGGCAGTGTTTTTGAGTATCTTCACCTCAATGTCTCAAAGAAATTCTTGGATCTTTACAATCATATATGAATTAGGGCGATATAAGTTTACTGGTGGTAAAATCTGGAAACTTGATTAATAAAAGACAACTCAAATTACAATGAAACAATGAACAAAAAACAACATATTATACAGTAACAAAAGACAACCACTGATCTACCAGCTCCTGATCTTGGACAGACAATACATTTAGTTTTCGCTTAATCGATTTATGACCATTGAACAGCGGTATACTTATGTTGCTTTTATTAACATACAAATAGTAGTTATCAAAAGCACTGTGACGGTGTAAAAAATGTTTGATAACGCCAGACCCTCCCTCTAACCTGGGACATTGGTGTAACAGTGCAAAATGAAACTATAAAAATCATTTGACAAAGAGTTTACTCGTTAGACGTCAGCTTTATCATGTTAATGTTACTTTGAATCTTTTGGGTACTCGAAAAAGAAGGTATTTATGTGTGTACAGTGTGCGAAGGTTTGAACAGCGGTATACTACTGTTGCCTTTATTTAAGTGTTTTATCATAAACATAATTGACAGAGCTGTCATGACCTGGGCATTATCAAATGCGGTTGTCATGCTCATACAACGCCAAATGACGAAAATCAAGACAAATGAGTAATAGATCCTGCCATCCAATCATGAGAGTTCAGTGCTGGCAGAAATTTAAACAATTCAGATATAAAACTGATATGTTGTTTAATACTTTCATTCACTTTAATAGTTTTTGTGAAAATTTCATTCTTTAAAATAAAAAATTTCAAGGATTTTGTAAAAGGCCGAAAAAAAATAGTCAATAAATAAAAAGTCTGAAACTTGTACAAAATACATAATTTTAGAAAATGCATGTAAAAGAGAGGCAAATATACCAAAAGGACGTTCAAAATCATAAGTCGATAATACCCTGACAACGCAATGACTAATAAGAACGCATTCTGAGAGTATTTCATGGCAATACATAGTCCCCTACCAGTTAAAAATCATTGTATTGAAACAAAATTCTAACTCGATCTATAACTTGTTATGGTGTACACTATATACATGTAATAGATAACAGGTCAATATATTTAAGCATGACGAAAAAAAGTTTCTACATAGAAATGGAAAGTTTAAAATATAGAGGCTGGAAGCGTCTCTTTAGTCGATAAGTTTTCAACCGACATTATCTAGATATGAGGCATACTTTACTGTATGTTTTATTCTTTATCTCTCAAGTTCGATGGGATAGATGCGTTCAACATATGGAGTCAGCCTCAAATGAATAAAAAGAACACGTTGGCAAGCAGGACAACACAGTTCATCCCCATGGGAAGGCCGATTGTTTTTTTAGTTTGTTTACTCTCTGTTTTAGTGCTATAAAACCAGGTCCAATCCACCATTTTCTACATTAGAAAATGCCTGTACCAAGTCAGGAATATGACAGTTGTTGTTCATTCGTTTGATGTGTTTTATCATTTGATTTTGCCATTTCATTAGGGACTTTCTGTTTTGAATTTTTCTCGGAGTTTTAAGTGATTTTACTATTTACTAAAATTGTTTGCAATCAATGTACCAATGTCTGTGTGACATTTTGTTTACGAGGGTTTCACCAGGCAAATAGCCAAACACTGGTATGATAATATAAAATATCATTGATACTGTCATTGTTTATTAATTCACTCCTTATAAAAGTTTGAATTAGCACAAAGGTTTTGTGTCCCTCTCCATAGATTGCAATAGCCACAATTGGCATATCCCTTTGGTATTTCAAGTTGTTTTAAGCTCCTGAACATCTTTTTTGATTTAACATATCATAGTCAAAAGTAAAATCACAAAAATACTGAACTTAGAGGAAAATCAATTCGGAAAGTCCATAATCACATGGCAAAATCAAATAACAAAACGTATCAAAAACAAATGGACAAGAACTGTCATACTCCTGACTTGGTACAGGCATTTTCAAATGTAGAAAATGGTGGATTAAACCTGGTTCTATAGCGCTAACCCTCTCACTTTAATGACAGTCTCATCAAATTTCGTTATATTTACATTGATGCGTTAAATAAACAGACACAATAAATAAAATAGTCAAAATATGGGTTCATCAGTCATCATCGTATAACAATTTTAAAAGGGACAATTTAACAGAACACAAAAACATCTACTATCTACGAACACATTCATTGATTTGAGTGCCTGACGTCAGAAAATTTTATACGTCACATAAATTTGTCGTTCAATGTGCATACAAACGATTTTAAAATTTTACATAGGCAATGTTAGCATACAGGGTTAAAAAATCAAAAATATGTAAGAATAAATTTCAGAAATAGACCGAGATTTAAATTAGTCCAAAAGTTATATATAGAATTTATAAGAATCCACAAATAGTTAATTCCACTACGCGATTGAATGATTTTGAGGTTTGTGGTTCAACGTATATAGTAATTTATAATAGAAATATATCATAATGACATATAATAGAACAATATCATACTGACGGGATCTTTTAAAGTACAGAGTCACATTATAAGAACAAAAGAAATACAAAAAGTCGCATATACAAAACAAACAACAAAAAATGAAAGCCAATACAAACACATTGACGAGATGTATAAGTACCGAGCCACGTCAAACGAATATCACATAAAACCATTCAACAGTAAAAGTAATATTAATAATAGAACAAAGACAAATAAAAGAACTATAAAACACGTTGTTAAGATGATAAACAACATCAGTACGCAGAATCTATATATCAAGACCATCGTGTATTATTTGAGAAGTTGATACGGAATATTTATCAACAAGGTCTTGGTACCTTCCGATGAACTTTTTTAGAAAAAGGACGAGACGTTCTTTGACATAACCCTGGTTCATCAACTTTCTACTCAGACACTGATGACGTTTTACAAAGTCGGAGTAGGAGCTGCAAGCTCTTGAATATCGAATAAGTTGGGAAATATATATCCAATATGCAGGTGAAGTTGGTATATTGCAACTAAGGTGGGGGAAATTGATAATTTCAAAATTAAAATCGTCTCGTTTGTCATAGATTCTGGTACTGAGATGACTGTGTAAGTCAAATTCGAGATATGTCTAAAAATGAGGCGGAGGAAGCCGTGTCTGTTGTTTCTTTAATCTCTAGTTCTGGGGGATATATTAATGGAACCCAATCAGAAAAGTTCGGATTGTTTATGGAAAAAACATCATCAATATATCTGAAAGTGAAATTAAATAATCTGGCTTCTTTGATCCTCTTGTTTTTGACAAGTGTCTGGAGGAACTCCGATTCATATGAAAATAAGAAAAGGTCGGCAAGAAGAGGCACACAATTTGTTCCCATAGGAATACCGACAATTTGTTGGAATAGTCTATCTCCAAACTCAACAAATATGTTGTCGATAAGAAACTCAAGCATACTGATCACTTGTTCTTCTGTGTAGCATGTTTTACCTTTTTGTTTGTCACTATTAACGAAATATGCCTTATGAAATCCCAAAGTAATAAATTTATAGCGTATGCTACCATTTTTATGTTGAAAGGCATTGTGGATTATTTCTTTTAGGCGATTTTTCAATTTCACATGGGGAATGGTGGTATACAGGGTTGAAAAATCAAAAGTTTTGATGGAACTAATTTCAGAAAAAGACCGAGATTTAAAATTGTCTAGAAGTTCTTTAGAATTTTTAAGAATCCACATATACCACTACGCGAGTTAACAGTTTCACAGTATTTCTGAAGACCCTCTTTCACTGCGGACAGAATTTTAGTCAATCTAATGGACAATTCTTTAGTGGAACATGAAGATAAGCCAGCAATATACCGTTGTTTGTACGGAATTTTATGAAGCTTTGGTATCCAATACAAACAAGGTAAGTCCTCCGATTTGGTGTTCAATGTAATGTTTATTGAAGACATGAAGGACTTATGATTTGCTCAAATCTCATCCTTGTCAAATGATATGTCTTTGTATGTGGGATTACCTGAGTGCTCCTTTATACCCAATTCTTTTACAAGACATTCGTAGTAATAAGATTTACATACAAAGAACGTAAGTTCAAGTAAATTTTGAAATCAATTCTAAGCTTAATTTACCAGTCTTTTAAAAGTTCTTTATGACTAAAGGATTTGAAGCATTCAAAGACAAAAAATAAATGATAGAACGGTATGTTGCATTGACATCAATATTTCATATAATTATGTTTTACAAAATTTTTATTTCAATTTTCAATATTCAACATATCAAGTAGAAAAAAAAGTTATCAAAGAGCTATTGCTTAAAAAAATTTGGATCATGATAATTAGGGATAGTACAAATTTGTGACAGACAAATGATCTATCAACTTCTACATCATTTGTCTCTGATGGAGAGTTGTCTCAAAACAATCAGTGGGCAATTGAGTTAAAAAATCCGAGTGTTGAATAAAGATAACACTTTGTAAATACAGCTGTTTTACAAGCCATGCCTCTTTTTGAGAGATATAAAATATTCATAGATAAATTGTTTTGTTTACGTACTGGCTGCCATTTATGATCTCTGTGTATCATCTTATAGTGACATAACTTGGGATTGTTACCAGTATAGGAACACATGGTAGCAGGGAAAATTGAATTCCGAGGAAGTTCTGGGCACATAAATGTTGAAAAAATGTTGCACAGCCCTATATTTTGACCTTTAAATAAAATAGAAGTGCATATCAACTCTCCATTCTAGGATATGAATTTTTACTGAACTTCATAATAAAAGTTGCACAGTTTCAGTCACAAAGGGAGTTCCTTAGGAAAATTGCATTGTCTATATTTTCAGACTTGCAACCTAAAAGACAACCAATAGTGAGGTTCCTGACTCAGGAAATACACATACATTCTTAATTAAACTAGTTTTCTATATGTAAACAATCATTATCATGGATAAATTAAGACCTTTGCACACTTATCTGATTTAAGTTGAAATCTTAATTGACTTTTCTTTGTTAAACAGTGTTGTTAAGTAGATGACTCATTCTTTGATATACCCATAGGCGGATCCAGGGGGCCCTGGGGGTCGTCCCCCCCTTTTGTGGGAAAAATTTGGTTGATTATATAGGGAATCACTGAAGCATGCCTGGAGAGGCCCCACCTCCCTTATGAAAAGTTCTGGATCCGCCACTGATATATATTAAGTTATAAAAACCACACACTGCTGTATATCTTTATTACATATCACAGATAAGTCATTATAAATACAATTATAATATTTTACAATATATAAACTTGGTGTTCAGAGTTAAAGATCCTACTTTTCCCATTAAATATAACTACCATTGTTTTGTAAATATAATGTATATATTTTGTGAATGCTTCAAACATGTAGTATATTTTGTTTCAAAAGTTTCAATGTGTTTTTCAAATTTAAAATGCTGCATTATGAAAAAATATTGTACTATTACACAAAAGCTCCTTTGTTTCAAATGAATATCATCTAATTATTTAATTCATAATATATAAAAATAAAAGTAATGATTTTTAAATGGAAAAGTTAATAAATTAAAATAAAGTTCATATCAAGTCTTGTAATAAGAAATTTTACAAACTTTAAGAACCCTCATAATTAAAGAATATTTAAAATATGTAGTCCGGTGGGTTTTTTCCCTCTCAAAGCAGCATCATTATTTTGTGAATGACCCATAAATTTTCGAAATATATAAAACTAATTTCAATTTCAATAAATATTGTTGTAATTTTTATTTTTCACTACATCTACAAGTATTCTGAATGTTCCTCTCAACTGGTCTCAATCTTGAATGACATTTCGACCAGTACTTCCAGATATTCTAATAATTTAAATAATTTGAATATTCCACTTGTCAGCTATTGTCTCCGTCTCTCCAATTATAATTTCTTACATGTTGTTTATTCATAACTTTTTTCTTAGCTGGTTTGACTGAGGGTCTATAAGGCTGGGATTTAGATCTTTGTTCATATGTGGGTTTGGATCCTTGTAAAACAAAGTTGTCTGAACTTGACTTCCCCTCTGCTGATCTTGTGTTTCTTGTATCTAAATACAACATATTAAAAAGTTTTAATTAATTAATCAAAAGTACCAAGGACATTGCTTTTTTATATATTTTTTCACAAAAAGTGTTCAAGTTTGAAGTGATGCTGAAGAAGGCTTTTATGTACAGAAAAAAAGTAAAATGTAAGTTTATAGCATTTTTAAAGACAATCTCTCTTATTTTCTAACAAAGAGATATTATTGGCATCTTTTGATATAAATAATGAAATATAATGTCTAGTTTAATATAATTTCATTGCATCCTGTCATGGAAGAAAAATGAGAAGACATTTAGTAGGGTCTTTTGAATCAAAATTAAGTTTTCTGTGTCTATGTCTAGTACATATCAACATCTAAATTGTTTAAGTTATGCAATACAGAAATACTTTAAAAATCTTCTAAACTTTTGGCCTCAAATGTACATGAGTATCATAGTTGAAGGTGTATTAGAGTAAATACATATATATTGTTTAATATTGAAACACAGAAATATTACAAATGACATACCCCAACTACCTATAACAAGATTTTCTTATCACAATAAAGTGTATGATATATATACCTTTTCTAAGTGGATTTCTGGGTGTAGGAGTAGGTCTGTCTACATATAAAGTGAATGACGTATATACCTTTTCTAAGTGGAGATCTGGGTGTAGGAGTAGGTCTGTCTTCCAGAAGTTTCCATATCTCCTGTAACGATTCCCCTCCAACCGATGACATACTGATCCCTAACTGTTCCCTCTGTGTTTTACCATCAGACTCGGGTATACTGATGTTTGTAGAGGCTAGAGATCTATCACCATAACTACCCCGTACATCCATATATTCATCCTGATCGGCAAAATCTTAAATTAAAAACAAAGCAAATATATAAATTTTAGTTTTGCACGGTGAATTGCTATTTAATTGCACTTTGCTCAAAACACAAAGGCATGAAAATAAAATGACAACTCATTGTATAAAAGAGACCCTTTTACAATTTTTTATTTAATATCTATTTCCTGATGGGTGACATCCTATTTTTTATTTGGTAAACAAATTCACTTTGAAGTTTTACAAGTAATCTAGTAGCATTTGACTCCATAAACCTCTTCAAAATATAAGTGGAGGATTGAATAGTCTATTTCCTTTCTCAATTGTGCCAATCTATTTGTAATGTGAGGGTATGATACACCTACATATAGATATATGTTTTTCAGTCTGAAGGAAATTTTGTATGCCACTAAAGATATTAGATCGAGATCCTACAGTACATATATCATCTCCTAGTTAAATGAGACTTCAGAGCTTTTCAAAATTGATGGAGGTACGAAAATCTCCCATCCTGGTAGACAAGAATAAAATAAATGTACATTTATACTTTTTCAGCATCAATTGAGGTCTATATCCCCCGATCCCCACCTAACTCCAAGCAGGTTGAGAGTGTAATATCTATAGACTATTTCACTATTGATAGCCGTCTAGACCCTCCCACTTGCCTATTCTGTGAAATGAGGTATACAAACCTATAGACTATTTCAGCATCAATTGAGGTCTACTTCCCCCATGTCAACCCCCTACCCCATTCCAAGTAAGAGGAGGGTGTAATAGACCTACCTATAGACTTTTTTAGTATAGATGGAGGTCTATATTCCTCCTGTGTGTTTCCATTGTTGTTGTTGTTAGATGTAGATCCCATGGTACTTTTGCCGTCCTCTGGAAATTTTTGAGCATACTGTAATTGCTAAAATCATAAATAATACTTTACAATATTGAATATCTTCTTTCATTTGATATTTATGAAGTAAGTTCATGACGACCAAAGGAGTAGGTCCAGCCCTTTTTAGCCCCAAAATATAGCAATTTTACAAAATTGTAAAAATAAAAACTTTTAGTTATTTATTGGACAGTAGAATGCTTCTGCTACATAAATATGTGCTGTTTTTGACAATACAATGTACATATATTGGGTACTAGCACCATTAAGTCATGCTAAATAACTGAAATCTTCACAATTTTAGCATTTGGGTTAAATTTTAGACGGTTTCCGTGTAAAAACAAGTGGCCGCATTCGTGTTCATCCAAAATATTGAAATGTAAGTTGTATTTGATGATAATACATAACATATATAAAAGTTGTGGATGAACACGGATGCGGCCACTTTCATTTTTGACAAAAAACATCTGAAAAGTGACATTTTTCAGCATATGTGGTAGATTTTTCATATTTGAGCTTGAATCGGATCGTTTTAAATGACTAAATTAGTTAAAATCTTTCACATAAATTAATTGAATCAAATGAAATAGACACTTAAGGGTTTAAAAAGTGGTCAACATCTTTCGTCAGATGAACCTGAAATTTGAGGCCAAAATCGGTCCTTACCGGACATACTCCTTTGTACTTTAATTAAATACTAGGCCCCTAAATCCTAAAAACTATTGTGACCCCTTTAGAAGGCAATCAAGATTTACATCTATAGAGTCAACTTTTCTGCATAAAATTATTGTTTGTTAGTTACATTTGGGATGTAGTTGTGATCATGCATTATAATGTCATTAAAATTAGATAATTCTCAATGTTTCTATCTTTGTAAACTTGGTACTTATTGAGGTGACGATCATGCATGGGGCCTGTATCATTAAATGCTTTTTATTTGATTTTGTATTGTTGGCTATATTGTGGCAGATAGTTGTTAATGGTTGGAGAAGCTAGAGTGTCCTGAGAGAGCCACTTCGAACGAAGATGCCACATAGTATAAGGATCAACATTGTATTGTAGAACTGTGCAACACATTTATCATTTTGTTGTTGGGCCACTGAGTGAATGCTCACATTTTGTTGAGTCCATACTTTGGCTTCTTGCCATGGGTCAATTAACTGATAATTTTTTTCTCATATGGTCTCTGTTTAACTAGTGGTCACTCACCTGTTTGGTCAGTTCATACTGTAATTTCTCTAGCTGGGTCAGTTTATTTAGAAATTGTTGTGACAGTGGATTAGTAGGATCCTCACTTTGCAAAGATGGTGGAATATGTTTTGTAGTAGGTTGGTTTGATGGTGGAATATGTCTTGTGCTATGTGGATTGGATGGTGGAGCAACACCTGTGGATTAAGATTTATAAATTAAAATATGCTGAAAAGTATAGAAGATGTCTAAGTCTAACACTTGAAATTTTAAGTATGAAATACAAAATTATTTTATTGATGTTATAAAAATGTAAATAAATATAAATCATTGAAAAAAAAAGAAGTGACTCATATTCTTCTTGGAAATGGATTGCTTCAGTTTTAGCAGCTAAAATTATTGGATGAAACAGATCCTTAAAAAACCTTTTCAACACCTTGTCAGCCCTTTATTAAATACTATAATAAAACATCATGTGTGTCATTTTTTGTTATGTCTTTCCTTTATATGCATATTGAAATATCTAAGATATTACACATATAAACTGGAACCTAAACACATACCTGCTTTTTTGAGTTCTGCTCTAAGTCTGTTACCCATCTCTATCAGCTGTTGTCTTTCCTTTGCCAGCTGTGCAATGTGTTTAGCAGCAGACTTCAGTTTTTCTTGTAGTTCCTCTACTTGGACATTAGAAGACTGTTTTCTGATTGGACCAGATGATGTCACATGACTTGCTTGTTGTTTTAATCTAGACATTTCATCCTGTAGTTGTTGTATAACTAGCTCCTATCAATCAATTCAAAAATAATATGTATTTATCTCAAAACCATAGGTAAAGAAGTATGTGTCTGTTAATCTAACTGTAAGTGCTATCATATAAAGAACATTTAATTAAAACCTACATACGACTATAGGTAATGGAAATGTGTGTAAAATTCCTACATTTTGTAATAATTCAATCACTGTTTACTTCATAATGACTTTGTTCTTATGATTTCTCTATTTCCTTCTTGATATGTCATTTTCTTGATGGGTTGATTATTTTTAACATGCCTAAGGGTGTCAGCTAGAAAGAACACATCTTTCTGTGGGTCGTTTGAAAAGAATGATGATTTTTTTTTTCATTAGAGAAACAGATTCCACCACCAAATTTTGTGCATTACGCAAGCCTTGTGTTTTAAATTTTAAAACTAACTGTCTAGAGTTGATAAATATCCTATCACACTTGATGCAGTGGTAGAATCTATATTTATCTTTCTCCCATGTCAAGAACTGTCTACACTTCATCCAATTAAATTTTGTACAAATGAAGTTATAAAATTTCCATATTTTAGTTATTTTTTTATACAACAAAAGTATATACCTGAGCACCAAAGTTAACAACAGGTCTTTTCTCTGATAAATCAATCTTTAGTTGTGATATCTGTAATAGAAATTACAACAACAGTCTTATAGTACAGACATATAATGTTATTTAATTCAACAAAACAAACCATACTGAATGAACAATGTGTAATATGCTTCATTTAATTACAAATATACTGAAAACTTATATGTAATCACGCACTTGAATATTCAAAATATTTATTTCGGAAAAACCTAATAGAGGTTTCTCGACAAATGTCTCCATTTGCATAATATATTCTATCATTGTTTTTCTTTTTAGAAAAAAGACAAAGCTAATGTTATATATCGACTTTTAAAGTTACAAATATATTTTGATTGGCCAGAAAACTTCAAAATGTTTTTTAATAAGCTTTTTTTTTTACAAAATTGAACTTTAAATTAACTGAATGATAAAAGCAGGTTGATTTCAATATTTGTTCTTTCAAATGTTTGAAACAAAAATAAAACATAGGTTTTTTTTCTTAACTTAACTGTCAAAAATATAGCTAATGGTGTTTATTTAAAAAGTTATAGGAAAATCATTAAGTTTTACACCTATAAATCAAAAACACATTTGAAATTCTGAAAATGCAGGGTTCTACAAATGTTTTGATTTTTTTTACTAAAATCTTATAACATAATTTCAATTTCAGGATAATGTTGACAAACTGAGAACAATACTTTTACTTAAATTATATTTCCAAACTGCTTAAGCCTGAGAAATAGTTACTTTAGGATGATTGAAGTTTAAAATCTTTATCTCAGTTTACCCATATTCTGAGGGGTGAACTTTGCCTCCTGCAGATGCTGTTAACACATGGTTAAAAAATATGTTGGTCTATAACTAGAGTTTGTTCTAAGTGGAATTAAACTTGAACTCAGGAAAAAAAATACATGGGAAGGTGTGTTCAAGTAAATATAATAAAATTGAGAATGGAAACAGGGAATATGTCAAAGAGACAACAACCCGACCAAAGAACAGAAAACAACCAAAATGGGTCTTCAACACAAAAAGAAAATCCTGCAGTGTTAATATATAATACCTGTTGTGATAATGAAGATATATCCATGTTTTTCTCCAGATTCCCTTTGTAATATTCATCCGCCTCTTTCCGAGCCTCCACCAGCTGTATCTCGAGGTCTGATACTCGCTGTTTAAGGCTGGCTATTTCTGCTACAGATCGACGACCTTGAGCTCCAACCTCATACTGTAACTGATCTATCTCTATCTGTTTTGTCTTTGGCTGTATTAGAAAATTTAATTCAGTAAGTATTATTTTTGCTTGCATAAGAAGATTTCATAAAATAACACAAAACATTTAAAGCATAATATCAGTTTGGTATCTTTTTATCAATATAGTTTATTTTAGGTTTAACAGAAATACATGTATTTGAAAACAATTATTAGGTCAAAATTTTCTGCAGAGACTTAGTTTGCTCTTAAATTTTACTGCATGTGACCTATGGTGAGTATTTTTTATATAAAATACCACACTTTTTTCTTTTGTTAATTTCACTTAAAAAAAAAAATTCTACACAAAACTGATATAATATTTTGTTAAAAACATTAGTCATTAAACCAAAATTGTAATTCTTTATAAGCATTTTTACTCTGTAGTTTATAAAAAATAACAATTAAACCAGTCATAGCAGCTAGATAAATTACTACATACAAAGAGCACTTAAAAATTAAACCTTCTGTAAAGTAACTCCATGTATAAACTTATCTCACCTCTTTGGATAGTTTGTCTACAAGGTTATCTAGATATATAATACGAGCTTGCTGTTTCTTTACTTGTGCTGATAATTCTATTTTCTCGGTTCTTAAGGCCCCTGTATTGTTAAAATATTTCAAATATGAAATTATATGAATCATTATAAAATGTGCCTGTATAGAGAGAATTGCTATGAAAAATCTTTACAGGTGGCATATGTGTAAATATAGACAATGCAATTTTCCATAGAAACTCCCATTACAGCTAAAACTGTTCCACTTTTACTATGAAGTTTGTAAAAATTTATATCGTAGAATGGAAAGCTGATATGCATTACTTTTTTATTCAAAGGTCAAAACATAGGATTTTGCGGCATATTTTCAACTTTTATATGCCCCAAACTTCTAAGAGTTTAAAGTTATACTAAAATTCTATACTACCCCACAGAATTACACAGAATTTAATTCCACCGACACCATGTGCATTGATACTGATAACATTTCCAAGTTATGTCTCTATGAAATAAAACATAGAGATCATATCTGGGAACCAGTACGTAAACAAAACAAAATATCTATGAATATTATATTTCCCCCAAAGAGGTGTGGTTTTATGAAACAGCTGTTTTTCCAAAGTGCAATCTATAGACCTTTGAATATTACTTTATCATCTTCACCAAACTGTACATTCCTTGGTGGCAATAATTTTCTCATCACAAGCTGTGCTCACTGATATACATTTTAGTTGGACTATCCTATCTTTATTCGTAAACAAAAATAAAAGGAACATCCTGATTTTTATGCAATTTGTAGGTTTTTTAACTTAATTTCAGGATTAACAGAACATTTATTTTTCAACTGGTGGTCATAAATATCCAACTCAGTTTAAATAGGGGATCTAGATAGTACTATTGCAACATTCGGTCCAAAGATGTTCTCAAGATTCATTTAATTACATCAAAAACATCAACTTTCTAAGAAATTAGATGACATGAGAAAAAAAGACAAACAAAATATAGTGGCACGCTTGACTTTTTTTTCCTAATTATGTCTGTTTTGTTTACGCATCATTGTAAATATAATGGAATTTGATGTGACTGTCATACAAGTCAGAGGTTTACCGCTATAAAACCAGGTTCAATCCACCATTTTCTACATTTGAAAATGCCTGTACCACTTCAGGAATATGACAGTTGTTGTCCATTGGTTTGATGTGTTTTATAATTTGATTTTGCCATTTGATTAGGGACTTTCCATTTTGAATTCCTCTCTGAGTTCAGTATTTTTGTGATTTTACTTTTTCTTTTTGAGAATTTTTTTGTCATCAATTATTATCTAGAGTTTTGAGATATCTTTCCTTGAGATCTGTTTTTCTTTACACTCAAAATGTGGAAATAACTGGTGATACATACCTAGAGTTTCATTGAGGGACTGGATGTGACATTTCACAATGTGGTTGTCCTTGACCTGTGACATCACATCATGTTCATTAGTTACCATGGATACAGCAGGAATTTGTCCATGTTTTCTGGTATTACTTATTTGGCTTTCTAAATCTCTTGTTTTCTGTCTTAGTTTCTTTATTTCATCTTCCAAGTCTGTGACATACTCTGCAAGAAAAACAGCTGTGTTCTTTTAGTGTATTTATTGAGAAAAAAGAGAGAAGTTTTAACTTTAACATTCTTTTGAAAAAAAGAAAAAAAAAGTCTTCAAATATGATTTATAAGCCATATTTCCTGTTTAGATTTGAATTCCTTCCTGTATAACTGAGGTAGTGCTATAAGTTTCCTGTTTATGTCATACACTTATAGAGAATGAAACATAGATTTCAATTCCTTCCTGTATAACTGTTGAAGTATTATTTAGTGTTTCCTATTTGTATCCTCCATTACAAAACAAAAATAGAAAAATGAAATCTGATTTCCTGAATGACTGTAATTGTTCTCTGAAGCTTTTTATTTGAGTACCTTTAAATCCAGTGGTTCTTCATTGTAACTGCTAATATAACTGAAATAGTCCTCCCCTTTTCATTATACTATCTATACTGGCTGCCTAAGAAATTTTCCCTTACTGTGTGTGTGAACATATATGCTCCCACAACCCATCTGATGTATCAATTTCCAATGTGTCTGATTATATTTTTCAAATAGCAATCCCTTTAAATAATATAATTTATCATGGGAAATGATAAACCACAAATATAAATATTCCTTTTTCTACAGACATGAATGCAGAAATCCTGAAAGCCAAGAAATTAGGTATCTATGAAAATTCCTTTTTTTCCTGAATCCAAGAAAATAAATAAATACAAAGTATTAACAGAGCTTTATGCGACTTTTACTTATCAAATAGAGTTATTGCAATTCTTTATAACCACCTACCATCTGAAGAATCTTTCTTCACTGGGTCCATAAGTGTCATCTGAGGTAGGTCATGACCTAAATTTTCCATCTGAGTTCTCATTTCTTTGATGACTGATTTTAAACTTTGATTTTGCTGTTTAAGATTTTCAACTTGTTCTTTGTCCACAAAGTTTAAACCTTTCTCAATATCAACCTGTTGTTACAAGAAGTAATAGTTACAGTAGAAATTTACTATTAAATAATGATGCTCATAAATAAGTAGTTGAATTCTTTTTCAAAACAATTACCTCAGTAAACCCAGATCTACCAGATTAGGTTTATTCCATTAAAACTAGTGTTGTCAAATCGTACACTTTTTCCTAACCGGTTACTCGGATAATCGTTCGACCGATTAACCGGTTAACCGGTAGTTTAAGTTGGTGTTTGAAAGTTTATCAATAGTACCCTACACATAGATAAGATGAGGTATGAGTGTCAATTTGACAACCTTTCATCCTAGTCATAAATTTACGCTTATGGAATTAAAGTTTGTCCTTTGGCATTATAAGGCTTGTCTGGGAGGATTCATGGCGAAGTTTGACTTCTAATAATCGAATACACTGTATCAACTATATAGCGATTGTACCAACTTCAGATTGAAAAATAAAAAAACCTTCTTGATCTCATAGAATTGAATATGTCTGAAACCGATTATTCTTTCCTTTTCTCTTGTTGTCTCGGAAAAAAATGTAGAGTGTTTCAATTTGAAATGATTAATCATTAAAAAACAAGAATGTGTCCTCAGTACACGAATGCCCCACTCGCACTTTCATTTTCTATGTTCAGTGGACCGTGACATTGGGATAAAAACTCTAATTTGGCATTAAAATTAGAAAGATCATATCATAGGGAACATGTGTACTAAGTTTGAAGTTGATTGGACAGCAACTTCATCAAAAACTACCTTGACCAAAAACTTTAACCTGAAGCGGGACAGACGGACGAACGAACAGACGGACGGACGAACGGACGGACGGACGAACGGACGCACAGACCAGAAAACATAATGCCCCTCTACTATCGTAGGTGGGGCATAAAAAGATGTGTTATAATTGCCAATGAGACAATTTTCCACAAGAGACCAAAATGACACAGAAATGAACAACTATAGGTCACTGTACGACATGTTTCTTTACTTTGTTTGCTTGTTTCTTTAAGTATGTTACTCGTACTATCACGTATACATTGAGAACATTCACATTGGTTTGCATTTCACAATTTTTGAGTTAGCATTTCGTTTAAAATAAGACTAAGCCTAGCACTACGAAGGTTGCACATTTAGATGTAGGTTTACACAATATTAGATCAAAAACGAAATAATGAAGTAATTAGTAAAATTTAATCGCATCACTGATTTAAAGTTACTGTTAACAAAACATGTATACTAATTATGTTTCTTTAAGATCCTGCTCGAGCTCTAATAAAGTTTATGTTTTTAGGATTAACAATAGCAATCAATATACTGAACAATTGATCTGTCAAATTAATTACCACCACGACATTTTTTTTAAAATAAAACATAACTATTTATTGATTTCAATACAAATTTATATCAAATCTATCAAAATTGAAAAAAAAGTTTGGTTAACCGGTTAGCGTTTTTGGTTTTTCGGTATTCGGTCGTTTAACCGATTAACCGGTTAATCGTTGACAACACTAATTAAAACGTATGTGGAGAGGTAGGAGAGAGTTTAATTATTGAATGTGGGTCATAGGTCTTTTTTCAGTATGTGTCTGTTACTATAATGCAAAATTATCTAAAAAATGGTTCTTGGTTGTAGGGATATTTTGAAAGTCCCTAACTACCCTCCCACATACATTTTAATGGAATAGCCCTTAACCAAGCTGTGTACTCTTTTAACTTGACATTTCCCTGTTGTAAACAGTCTTGCATCTCTCTATTGTTGGAGACTTTTTAGATGTCTTTTGGCTATTTAATTTGCATTGGGTTGCAGCCTCATTGACATTGACCCTACATCTCCTTTATTTATACATTACAATGGATTTTCTAAATGAACTTTCTCATGTCAAAACTATAGCTTATTTGGTTATTGGGACCAATGAAGTTAACAGTTTATAGCATTTTAAAAATTTCATTTGTTTTCATCTTTTTTTATACATCCAGGGAGTTGATAAAGGTTATCAACATTTATAAACTCATATAATCGTCTTCTGAGATCATTGGCAACACACTTTGATTGAATTTTTTTATACAATGGGTTTGGAAAGGGGGGTTAAAGTGCCAAAAAATTAGAGAAATATCACTACAATTGACGTACATTAATATTTTTATCTACTGTTATTCCATGTTTTTTCAGTGTAGAAAGAGCTTGTTCCCTGTCCCTGTATAGTGTCCGTATCAGTGTCTCTCTGTGCTCCAGTTCTCTGTTCTTTTCTTTGACAGTTGCTAAAGCCTGAAAAGGGAACATCACTACACTCAAAATACTTTACTGACTCAGTCAATAGAAAATTAAATGAAATCGTACAATATAATTTTCTTGTTTTGAACTAGTTTTGAAGCTGAATACTCTAAAAAGGTTATCAATTGATTTGCCACTATTACCATCTGTCAATAATAAAGCCTGAATTATTGATTGATTTTATTTTGACAGGTTTATTGCTAAGTCCATATTTAGAAAACACTGAGGAAAAAGGTCATACCCCTATATCTTAAAATGTCAAGACTCATGACCCCTAAAAGAAAACACCAAACACACTCTGGGGAATTAAAACGCCATCTGGTTTTGTCCTGTGCTATTATAAAATACTGGCGTTTTTTTTCCAGTTTTGAAATCAAAACATGATATCTATTATGGTTTACTTTAAATGAAAAATTGTTCATTTGACAATCTGAATCTTGGAAAATGTAATAACATTATTGTCACCTCCCCTAAAACTGGTGGATATTATATTGGCAGTTGCTATTTGTTCGGCTAGCCGGATGAATACTACCAGGACTATTTGTCCGGCCAATACAATGCGCATGTCATTACTTGTGTGTGCGTGAAATATTATCTTCAGTAGCACCAGGGGGTAGCAAGTGTTTGTAATCTTTATTGTTATTATGTTAAGGCCCAATCTTGTTACTGGTAATTGAAATTGTTGTTTTCCTTGTACTAGTATATAGTCCAATGTGGATAATGCATAATCATGATAATTAGAAAAAAATCATATACATTTCCATTTTCAGAAGAGAGAAGAAATTACTTGTAAAACAAACTCGGGTTGTGTTTGATTTATGCATTTTAAGTTAACATAAAGGGTTTTGTATAGCTGAAAAAGGTTGTCTGTATATTTCAAAGAGAATTATAGACACCTTGACATAAAGTTATCCATATTTTGAGTCAGAGGTAGGAGATTTTTCTATAACCCCCCCCCCCTCCAAAAAAAGGAAACAGCACTGTTAAATCTTATTCAGAAATTCCAGGTGGTATTTTATTTAATTTACGTGAGGGGGTCGGGTGACACAGTGTACTCCTTTTCCCTAATTCCTCTTTTCTTTTCTTTTTTTTCCAGATCCCACCCTTGTTTTCCCCCATATTTCATTACCCCACTTTTATTTTCAAAGCACAGGAAGAAATAAACATGTATGCAAAAGAAATGCAGACAGGCCGATGATCATTTATAATAGATTATATAAAATTGACATTTTTTATTTGTTAGAAACATTATTTGATTACATTTATTAACTGTAAATTAATTAATCATCAAATTCACGGTAAAATTTTTAAACGTCTTACGAGAAATCTGATCATCTTTTATACTGCAACTATAGCTGTGTTTATTTATTTAATATATTGTAACATAGCTATATTTCGTATCATGATGTCAATTTCATCATGGAATACTTTCTCCACAATCATGGGTCCATTAAGGGAAGAAAATAAGTTTGACATTTGTGTAACTATTTAAAAAGCTATCAATGTATTAATTTAAGTTGCAGTATAAAAACAATATTAGATCAATGTCATAAAAATGTAAACTTTTTTGTACTCGACGCAAAACTGGGAAAGGGCTCTGTATAACCTCTCCCTTCCACAGTTTCTCAGAGTGATACAAAAAGGTTCATATGTTCCTGACATTGACCTTATATTGTATATTTCAGCAAAGTCATCCAATAACATTCTTTATAGTTTTCTGATTGGCCAACACTCTAGCGTGTGGATATGGATTAATACGCTGTTGCTAAGGACCTTAGAAGGTATCGATAATTTTCATTCTCACTCTACTCGAGTGATATGAAAGTTATCACCAAAATTAAAATAAAAGAAAAAATAGAGATAATAGCAATAATATGGAACATCAGTTGACTCAATCTCAAATGTATGTACATGATGAATTAATCACTGATATAACATCTAATTCTATTCCTAAACTCACATCATCTCTATTTCTAGTTAGTTTCTGTATCAATTCTTCTGATTTCTCATACTGGTTTCTCTCTACATCCTCAAATCTTCTCTGCCAGTCAAGTTCTAATTGGGCCTGACTTCTGTCTAAACTAGCCTCTCTGTCAGCTGCCTGGCTTAACTCTTTTTTGTACCTGAATAACATTCCACCAAACGTGGTCAATTCTTTCACTTATAATGATAATAATCAGACCGTTGGTTTTCCCGTTTGAATTGTGTTACACTAATTAGTTTTTGGGGCCCTTTATAGCTTTCTGTTCGGTGTGACCAAGGCTTTGTAATGAAGACCATACTTTGACCTATAATGGTTTACTTTTATAAATTGTGACTTGGAAGGAGAGTTGTCTCATTGGCACTCATACCACATCTTCCTTTATCTACATACTAATAAGAATAATAATTATACATATATGAATAAATTTGGTGTATTTACTGTCTTCTGATTAGTTAACATTATTAGTTTTATTTTCAATGTTGTCAATTTTGATGATGACACGCCCACTCTGACGTTGTGTATTCATACGCCAACATGTGTGTACGTTGTTATTGTTAATATATATAATATAAAAAGTTCTTTGAGCCTTATTTTTTATAGAAATTTATTTATAATGAATGGCAATAATTTATTTTGATTTTATTGAACCATAAAACTAATTTTTGACTCTTCACATTTTACATAATCCGCTTCGCGGATTATTCAATGTGAAGAGACAAAAATTAGTTTTATGGTTCAATAAACTCAAAATAAATAATAGCCATTCATTAAATGTGTGTCAATGACAGGCAACACCATGACCTGAAGGAAAAAGACGGATTGTAGCTAACAAAACATTGTACCAGTATGATAATAAGATATTTTTCCACCTAAGTCAAAAGGCCAAGTACATAAACAACTGTCAAACTCCTAAAGATTTACATCCTGTTAGTCACACAAACCTTTCTATATCCTGTTTCTTTTGGTTAATTTCTGCCCTTAGTTTTTCTTCATTTTCTCTCCGAGTTTGAACTTCTATGTCTTTATTGACCTGACTTCTCGACACTTCTACAATCTGTTTATCCCATTTCTCTTTTAATTGTACAATCTCATCATTCAATCTTAAAATTAAAAACTTTTTACTTTAATTTGACATCTTAAAATTCCTTAATTAAAAAAACTAGAGGCTCTTAGGAGCCTGTGTCTCTCACCTTGGTTTATGTGCATATTAAACAAAGGAAACAGATGGATTCATCACAAAATTGTGTTTTGGTGATGGTGATGTGTTTGTAGATCATACTTTACTGATCATTTTTGTTACTTACAATTTTCTTTATCTGCAATGAACTTGGCCCTTTAGTTACAGAGGAAAAAACTTTGTAAAAACTTACCAAAATTTACCAAATTAATGAAAAATGTTAAAAAATGACTTTAAAGGGCAATAACTCCTTAAGGGGTCAACTGACCATTTTGCATGGCGGCCATCTTTGTTGGTTTGCCGTGTCACAGCACACAGTTTTTATACTAGATACCCTAATTATGATTTTGGCTAAGTTTCGTTAAATTTGGTCCAGTAGTTTCAGAGAAGATTTTTGTAAAAGATAACAAAAATTTATGAAAAAATTGGTATAAAATGACTATTAAGGGCAATAACTCCCTTTTGATCATGTTGACTCATTTGTAGATCTTACTTTGCTGAACATAATTGCTGCTTACAGTTTATCTCTATCTATAATAATTTTTTAGATAATAACCGAAAACGGACAAAATTTCCTTAAAATTACCAATTCAGGGGCAGCAACCCAACAACCCATTGTCTGATTCATCTGAAAATTTCAGGGCAGATAGATCTTGACCTAATAAACAAGTTTACCCCATGTCAGATTTGCTCTAAATGCTTTGGTTTTAGAGTTATAAGCCAAAATATACATTTTACCCCTATGTTCTATTTTTAGCCATGGTGGCCATCTTGATTATTTTGGCGGGTCACTGGACACAATTTTTAAACTAGATACCCCAATGATGATTGTGGCCAAGTTTGGTTAAATTTGGCCCAGTAGTTTCAGAGGAGAAGATTTTTGTAAAAGTTTACGGACGACGAACGCAAAGTGATGAGAAAAGCTCACTTGGCCCTTTGGGCCAGGTGAGCTAAAAATTAAACACATAAAGTAAATAAATTTTAGCAAAAACTGTTGTGTAAAAAAAAAATTACAAGGTTTTTCACTCATTATTAATTAACATTTAAAATGAAAAAAAAATATTTTTTTAATAGAAAACTAAATTTAATGTATATAAATATAAATAAGTTTTCAGTCACATGTAAAACATTCAACAACAAATTACAATATGGTTATTTCTATCTTTAATTTATCTGTTATCTGTATTTTTTTGTCTGAAGAAGCATGACCAAATGGTTTAATTTAATAGGCTCCACTATATATATGCATGAGTAAATAATCTGATTCCCATAAATACCTGATTTTTTGTATATTAGAGAGATTTGGTATGTAATGAGTATATCCTTACTTTCCTGGTTTTTTTTCAATACTCACTTTTCAGCCTGTATTTCTTTTTCTTTCTGCAGATCAGAATAAGACCATTGTAGCTTTCTTATTTCCACTTGACTGTCTTCTAACTTTGACTGTAGGTCTCTGATTGTATTCTGAAGTGACTGTTCTCTCTCAGCATACCCCTCCTTCACCTTGGCCAGGGCTGCCTCCTTTTCACGCCCATATCTATCCATTTCAGCATGTCTGTAGATAAAGAAGTCATGTGTCATTCCTTTTTTTATTAACTACTTAATAATAACTATTTTTTTTTTGAAGATGGGGAAAATGTCATTTTAACCACATGCATGTTTCTGATATATGAAAATGCCATCATACATTTATATGTACCTCCCACTTTATCCTTTTAGAGCTGTCCTATACTTTAGCGAGAACAAAACAATACATGAGTTTTAAGTTATATATCATTCAAAGGTAAACTGCAATAGATTTTAAGTTTCCCATAATATAAAAATGATGATGTGGTATGATTGAAACAACTGTTCAAAAATGACAAAATGAGACAGAAATAAAAAGCTGTAGGTTATCTTAAGGCCTCCCGGGAGGGTTACTTCCTATATTTTTAGTCGTATGAGTGTGCTGCAAAACAGGGTCGCTTTTTCATGCCCTGCTGGTTAGATCAGGGTCCCTTTTTCATGTCTGC
This sequence comes from Mytilus edulis, assembly GCA_019925275.1. Classification (NCBI taxonomy): domain Eukaryota; kingdom Metazoa; phylum Mollusca; class Bivalvia; order Mytilida; family Mytilidae; genus Mytilus; species Mytilus edulis. The sequence goes on along the minus strand of CM034356.1, from coordinate 96,075,977 downwards.
TGGTTAGAACAGGGCCACTTTTTCATGCCTTTCTGGTGAGAACAGGGTCTTTTTTAAAACAAAGTATTTTGTTAGAACAGGGTCGCTTATTTAACTGTCTAAGATCGAGTCAAGAATTCGGGTCTAGAACAGCATCTATTGTATACAGTCTAGGACAGGGTATACATTTTCTGAGCGTGTCTAGAACAGGGTATGTTTTTCGATATTACTGTTTAGAACAGATTATGTTTTTCTATATTTCTGTTTAGAACAGGGTATGTTTTTCAATGTTTTCTGGTTAGAACAGGGTATGATTTGGCAAGTGCTGTCCGCACAGTAATACCTGAATAGATGGTCAGTAACCCCACCCGGGTATGGCCTTCAATATTCGCAAAACCCATATCTAATAGTCAGCTATAAAAGGCCTCAAAATATGCTGTTCATCATGTTCATTGCAATCAACTTGAACAATTTAGTTCTTAACTTTCTATCCTGTCAAATAGCTTTCAAAATGTATTTAAGGGAAGTCTATTTCATTCATTTCTAAGTTAACTTCCAAACATGTGCTTCAAGTAGAACAACCTATTACTTGAACAAATTGTTAATTATCTATTGGTGTATGACCCTAGCATGATCTTCAAGCTTTAAATCAATATAAATTTTTTTTTAAATAGTTTTATCATAAATAGGCCTGAATATTTGCCTATTAAAATGGAAACAATTCTATCATGCCATGCTCCATGTTCATTTTAACATGGGTAGGCATTAAATTTGTTGCCTATGTCAAGAATTATTTCTTTATTATTTTTGTCAGATTTTGTAAACAAACTTTAAACAAAATCTGAAGATATTCTAGAATGACCTTACACAGCTTAATTTTTTTCAGGTGAAATTTTTCTATTGATAGAAAGAAATTCACCTAAAACTATCTTACAAAAAATCTCTGAAATCTTCTGTTTAGAAATCTAACAAAATCTCAAGATGTTACTTTTTGATTGATTCTCATGATAGCTGCTTTCCTAAACCTGCACTTTTGACTAAACATGTCTTAGCCATTTCTAACTCACTGATAATAAAATGAACATGGAGCATGGCATGATAGAATTATTCCATTCTAATAGGAAAAGTTAGAAATTTGCACTTCAAAGTGGACCTTTAATATATATCAAAAGGCAGCTATTTTGATATTATAAAGCATAATGCGTTACAGGAAATCAACAGTTTCACGATAAAAAATGAAAAGATATGTGTAAAGTTACTTTAAGAATGATTTTCTTTAATTTCCTAGCAAGCAACACCAACACAAATGTTCATTTTGATCTACTGCTTTGTTAAAACAAAAACTAACGTTGCAATTTCAATGCAGCCCATGTTTTATTATAATAAGAATACTTCTGTGTTTCTCTCTCTACAAACATGCAGCCCATGTTTTATTATAATAAGAATACTTTTGTGTTTCTCTCTCTACAAACAGAATATACTAACTGACCAACTGACCCCAAAACATAATAGTGGCTGTGCAATTAAGTGTATGAACAAGGAAATATGAGAAAAGAAAGGACACAATTGTCACATATGTGTTTCCTATATTAGACGGAAGAATGTGAATGAGATCAAGTGTTTATCTTATTACTTTATAATTAAAATCACTAGCTTATGACTGATGTACAATAATAGCCTATTAACTAGGACAACTTACTTCCTTTGAAAGTCTTCCTTCATTCTGTTCATAGACAATTCTGTCTGTTGTAATTTATTCTCTAATTCTGTTGTTCTGAAGTAAAAAAAAGTATTGTTACTATAAAAAAAAAAACTGAACCTGATTTGTTTCTTCTCTTTGGTTAGCATGTTGTCTCTTTGACACATTCACCTTTCCGTTAATCCTACTGTGTATGTACTTAAAACCTTCTGTTTAAACTAACCCAAAACCATTAAACTGTCTGTTTGTCTGTAGTATGTGTGTCTGTCGGTCGGTAAGTTGTAAGTTGGTCATTCGGTCAGTCAATCTGTCTGTCTGTCTGTCTGTCTGTCTGTCTTTCGGGTTTTTTTTATCTAGCTGTAAGTTTGTCAGTTTGTGTGTCTGTCTGTATGTTTGTCTGTACTTACTTAGCAGTATACATAGCTTTACAATCAGCCAGCTCCCAGTCTTTCTCTTTCAATATTTTATCAAGCTGTAAGTTGTTTGTCTCCACTTGTTTATATTCATCTGAATTCTTTCTTTGCATTGACTTCATGATTTCTAGTTCCTTTGCAAGTAACTTGGCCTGAAAAAGTATTTTGTTTTAAAATAGTTTTGAACTGATAGGTTCTGTGAAGGGTTAAAGAAACTAATATGTAAGGGTATAATTTGACCTATTGCTTATAGTTCCTGAATAACTGACAAAAATTAAGAAAACTAATCATTGACTAATAAACCAGGAAAAATAAGGTCAAAGTTCAAAATAACCCTATCAAACAAACATTGACCCCTCACAATTGTTCCATACTCTAAATAAACGTATTGCTTATAATATCTGAAACAAAGACCAAACCTAAAAAAACTGCAATCATTTCATATACCAAATATAGTTGTCCTATTGCTTATAGTATCTGTAAAATTGACTAATACACAAACTAGACAAAGTGATGCCCCCGCACTCCTCTCTGTAGTAACTGTATAATAAAAAATAAAGTCAATGTAGGTCTTTCTTTCTTAGAACTAACATTATATTAAACGTTAATTCATTCTCATCATTCAAAATGTGTTTTTTTTTTAATTCATTGTAATCAGATGTAATCATGATTACTTTGCCAATGTAATCATTAATTTAATCAGACGCTTACAGAAATGAAGTAATCATTAATTTAATTTAATCGTACAAATGACAAAGTAATTGTAATTTAATCAATTACATTGAAAGTAATCGGACCCATCTCTGCATATTATTGTGTCTGGGAGACACAACTGATGCCCCGCAGATGCAAAGTGTTGTTTTAAAATGACTATAACATTTAATCGCTTATAACAAAAAATTACAAAGTCTTACAATCTCCCAAAAGAGCATATATTAATACGAGAGTGCACAAGCTGAAATGTCTCCCCTTCTTTACTAACCATTGATATTATGTCATTAGTCCTAAATATAAAGATGATCCAAGAAAATGAGGTCAAGGTCATACCAAACAAACAAGAAATACATGTTCACCTTACAATCATTCAATACACTAAATATAGTTGACCTATTGCTTATAGTTCTAAGAAACATACTTAACCATGAAAACTAAACATTGACTAAAGAACCAGGAAAATGAGGTCAAGGTTAGATGACCCATGCCATCCAGACATGTACAGTTTACAATTCTTCCATACAACAAATACAGTTGACCTTTTGTTTATAGTTTAAGAAAAACTGATCAAAACACAAAAACTTAACATTCAGCAATGAACTGTGAAAATAAGGTCAAAGTGAAATAAAACCTGTGAGACTGACATTTCCATCATAAAATATTTCCATACACCAAATGTAGTTGACCTATTGCATATAGTATTAGAAAAATATCCAAAATCAAAAACTTAACTTTGACCACTGAACCATGAAAATGACGTCAAGGTCAGATGACACTTGCCAGTTGGACATGTACACCTTAAAATAATTCCATACACCAAATATAGTAGACATATTGCATACAGTATAAGAAAACAGACCAAAGCACACAAACTTAGCTATAACCACTGAACCATGACAATGAGGTCAACGTCAGATGACACCTGGCAGTTGGACATGTACACCTTACAATCCTTCCATGCACAAAATACTAGTATACTAATAAAATTGAGAATGGAAATGGGGAATGTGCCAAAGAGACAACAACCCGACCATGGAAAAAAAAAAAACAGCAGAAGGTCACCAACAGGTCTTTAATGTAGCGAAAAATTCCCGCACCCGGAGGCGTCCTTCACCTGGCCCCTAAACAAATATATACTAGTTCAGTGATAATGAAAGCCATACTAATTTCCAAATTGTACACAAGAAACTAAAATTAAAATAATACAAGACTAACAAAGGCCAGAGGCTCCTGACTTGGGACAGGCGCAAAAATGCGGCAGGGTTAAACATGTTTGTGAGATCTCAACCCTCCCCCTATACCTCTAGCCAATGTAGAAAAGTAAACGCATAACAATACGCACATTAAAATTCAGTTCAAGAGAAGTCCGAGTCTGATGTCAGAAGATGTAACCAAAGAAAATAACCTATTGCTTATAGTATCTGAAATATGTATGGACTTGACCATCAAAACTTAACCTTGTTCAATGATCCAAGAAATGAGTTATACAAGATGGGTTTTTTTCCATAAAAAATTGAAAAATATATTTTAGGATATGGCACTTGTAATTAACAAGTGGTGTAAATCCAAGTGACTTATACTCTGATATGACTTGTGGCCGGAAAAAACTCTTAATATCACTAAAAATAGGCATAAGACACCTTTCCTTTATCTCATTGGTTATGAGATTTTTTTTCTTTCCTTGGAAATGTACATATCTATTCATTTCCATACATGAAAGAATGTCGACTAAAATGTCATCGGAATTTACTAAATTTATTTTAAAGCTATCAAACATGTTAGACGAACAAGATGTTTCTAAAATAAAGTTAGTGATACAATTGGATTGTGGAGAATTTACGGAGGATGAAGAATTTTTACATCTCAAGTATCCATCTCATTTGTTACGATATTTATGGAAAAGAAATTATTTCTCCAAAGAGGATATGGATCCATTAATCCATCTTCTGGATACCATTGAACAATATGATATTGTCCGTCTAATACATCAACATACAGGAGAGGCTATCTAAGGTTACAAAATACATTTAAGTGAAACTTTGGAATGTAAATAATTGTACATAATTTGTTATTAATTATTTATTGTGACAAGCTTATTGTGATTAACTACAGAAGTGAGAAGACTAGAAACCTCAAACAAACAGATATGAGGAGAACAATCATCAACTGTAAAATAACTGTACATGTATTGACTATTTACGTAAAATTCCTCTTCACCAAATGATTACGTTATGCACTAAAAACAGTTTAAAACTTAAAGGACTTAAAAATAGAAATAAAAACAGTGTTGACAGTTCCTTAGAAGACATTTCCTCTTAACGGGAAACATTATTCTGATAATTAGCAGACCTATAGCTATCATGTCATGCAAACATAGCTAACAATTATACACTTAAAGGATTTGAAAATAAAAATGAACAGATGACCGCTTATGAAGGTAATATTAATCACTGAACATTAAGTAACTAGTTATCATTTATTTATCAAAAGGAACTATAAAATAACTCAAAATATTAATGTTCACTCATTTTGTGATTTGCCATAAAATATGTATTTATAGACACAAATGATGAAATAAATTTGTTTTTGTTTGCACTTGTATGATTTATCATATGATGGAATGATATTATGCTTTGCACTGTAAATAAAGGTACATTGAAAGTAAAAAGTATGCACAAATCTGAATGAAAAGGCTACATTATCATTTTCGACAAAGACGAATAGCCTGTAGAAAGGAAAATAAAAAAGTTGTTAGAATTAATTAAACTACAATGAAATCTGTAAACATGATCTGTGATATACAACTGTCCACAAAAGCACAACATTGCATGAAAGACTAAACATCTACACAACAGAATAAAGTTTTAAAAAATGGACCCATCATATAAGGTAAGCTCAAGCTCTATGATGAAAAGCAAGAGTATTTTGGATCAGACAGAAATTTAGTCATGAAATAGGTAACATACAGAAACATCATAAAATTAAATTTGTTGAAAAGATCTTTAACAAGCACAGTTTGACACTCTCCAAACACAGCATTTCATGATTCAATGTTCCAAATCTGACAAAATTAGGTAAGCTGTTTAAAGGATCCTTTTTTAATTTTGTATAGGGGCTAGCTGAAGCCCGCCTCTCAGTGCGGGATTTTCTCACTGTGTTGAAGACCCATTGCTGGCCTCAGTCTGTTGACAGACAGAAATGTTTACCTTGCATTATTTTACATACAAAATATGTTACTCATAATAAGTGAGAACATTATATGGTAAGTTACCACTGGTAACTGTATAGGTAATTAAGCACTTGATTAACCATGAAATTTGTTCATGGACCAGACTGAATCTTTACAACAAATGGCATCTGTATACAAGATATTAAGTCATCAACTATCTAAAACAAGTAACTTTCATCAATATAAAAAAAAGAAGATGTGGTATGATTGCCAATGAGACAACTCTCCACAAGATACCAAAATAACACAGCAATTAACAACTAAAGGTCACTGTATGGCCTTCAACAATGAGCAAAGCCTATACCGCATAGTCAGCTATAAAAGGCCCTGAAATGACAATGTAAAAAAGTTCAAACAAGAAAACTAATCAAGGTCACTGGATTGGCATCACTATGTGAAACAATGACAAGTAAAGGAGCTTATTGATAGAAGTTCAAGTATAAGAACATTACTAGCCTGTAACGTAATCTTGTCTATCTGTAAGTGTGTGTTGTATTAGTGTCAAGAGTGGCTGCACAACAACAATAGCCATTTTAAAGAGCCCATTTCCTTATAAAGGAAATGTTAAGTGACAATCTGTCAAAGTGTTTCAAATTATAAAGTGAGAATCTTTGTGGTCTCCTGGTTGTTCAAGAGGTTGATTAAAAAAAGACATTTTCTTCCTGTATGATTTATCATTTCAATTTTCCTTTCCAAAATTGGGCAAAGAAATTAAATCTAAACTGGATTTTTTTTTTTTTTTAATTTTCCAACAAAATGATGATAGGTGTGCTCACTTTATGCAAGTTTTAAACATCTTAGTGCATCCTTGTACTCACCAGTACTTAAAATTAATGATGAGTCCAGAAAGAATTGTTGACTCGCCTTGGTGAGAACCCTGCCCATATTTTTATTTTTATTTTTTTTAACCATAAAACAAATAATAAACTTTATCTTACCTCCTATACATTTCCAGTAATATGATTGGTTAAAAGCGTCCACGTGCAAACAGTGTATATTTGATATTAGGTTAGTAGGGAGGCGGGGCTTATCTCATACACGGTTAGTAGTGGAGTTACGTCCCTTTATATTCCTTATTACGTAAGAAGGGGCGGGGCTTATTTCATACACTGTTAGTAATGGTGTTATGTCCCTTTATAAAAAACAAAACGGTACTGAGAAAAAATCTTAAAAGTTCCAACAGACGAAGAAATTGATGATTAAGATTGAAACAAATTCATAAAACACATTTAAACCTTACAAGTCGTTATTGTTGGCATCTATTTTTGTAGGATCAATGGAAGTATTTTCTTAGTGCTAACAGTATTGACGACTTGCTCATTTTGAGAATCACTAGTCTTACCTTCACACGTTAAGATAGTCCGTAAGATAAATTCGTTTCATAGTGTGCTAGTGACGTATTACGGTATATATAGGGTCAGTAAATTCCATATATACCTTATTAGGTGACTAGCACACTATGTAACTAATAATACTGTTATATCTTACCTTAAGTTCATATTCCAGAACTTTACTGTTCATTTCATTACTGTTAATTCTGAACTCATGTTCTCTCTTTTTCAGTACATCTTCATAACCTGTTGTTTAACCAATATAAATATTTTAATTAATCTACTGAATTTTTTTCTATGTATTTCCTCTTTTCAATGTCTAAAGCCTTGTCAGTGTTCATACAGGTATTATTTTAATATTGACTTGAGAAGAAATTTTCCAGATGTTTTTTTTTTCTCACAAAATCCCCAGGTAGGTTGTTAAGAAATGACAATTTATACACAGGTACTTTTGCCTGACCACATGAAATATTTTTGTTCTTTGTCCACATAATGTGACATTCCATTTCTATTACAAACTAGAGTTAATAAAAGCCTGTGTTGCTCACCTTGGTGTATTTGCATTTTAAACAAATGACAAATATAGAAAGGAATAGAATTCATGTCAAAATTCTCTATTTTGGTGATGATGACTTGTTTATAGATCTTACCTCACTGAACATTCTTGCTGCTTACAATTATCTGTATCTTAATGACTTTGGCCTAGTATTTTCAGAGGAAGATTTTTGTAAAAATTTAGAAAAATTGTGTAAAATTAACTTTTTAGGACAATTTTTGGTCATGTTTGATTTATTTGTAGATCTATCTTTGCTGAACAATTTTTCTTTTTACAGTTTATCTCTATCTATTATAGTATTCAAGATAATAACCAAAAACTGCAAAATTTCCATTCAATTACCAATGTAGGGGCAGCAGCCAAACAACAGGTTGTCTGATGCATCTGAGAATTTGAGGGAAGATACAGCTTCACCTGATAAACAAATTAACCCCATTTCGGATTTGCTCTAAATGCTTTAGTTTCAGAGCTATAACCCAAAAACTGTATTTTACCCCCATGTTCTATTTTTAGCCATGGTGGCCATCTTGGTTGATGGACAGGGTCATCAGATACATTTTCTAAACTAGATAACTTAAGGATGGTTTAAGCCAAGTTTGGTTTCATTTGGCCCAAGAGTTTCAGAGGAGAAGATTTTTGTAATTGTTAACGGACAACAATGAGGGGCCAGGTGAGCTAAAAATTATCTCCCTTGTACTTTTTTGTCAATATATAAATTATGATGTCAATTTAATTCCAGATCTATGAAATAGAAAACATCAATAATTTACTTGTTTCTAACTCCCTTCTCTGTGTATCAAGCTCTTCTTCAACTTCTGTCATTTTCCGCTGAAGATTTCTTTTAAACTGTTCAAATTCTTTTCTTTCATCTTGTAACTCAGCATCTTTATTGCTATAGTAAAGGAAATGAAACTGTTTTTATCTGGATTTAATGAACAACAATTCCTTTTTTAAGCTTCAGTTACATGACAGTGTATTTTTACCAAAAATAATCTTAAACCAAATGCTGAAATAACCAAGAAACCAGAATTGTGAAGGTTTGATCTATAAAAACTTATTTAACCACACAAAATCTGCATGTGTTCAAGTAAGGAAACAAGGAGTTATTGTGGGCCACACCTAACTGTTTTTCTTTATTTAAGAGCTTCAGAACTTTTATAAACCATGGAAGATTTAGAGCTTGACATATTGTATAGACCCCTGCAGCTGTGTCAATGAATGTTGTCCTCTAGATGTCTGTTTTGGTTATTTTCAACTTTGGGTTGCTGTCCCTTGTTGACGTAACTCCACAAAAATATTTTAAAGATAAAATTGTATTATATGTGAAATACCATTTAAATGAGTCAACTTCTGCTTGTTTTTCCTTTAGTCTTTGTTGATAATGTTTCTGTAGTTCATCCTTAGCTTGATTATCTCTACCTATCACTGATTTCAAGTCATCTATCTGTATCTTTAGTTCACTTGTCTCACCATTCTTCATGCTCAGTTCAGTTTTTAAATCTAAATAAAACAGGTAAAACAGGTAAAACAAAATATGAGCTGTAGAAGATGTCCTGCACACTATTCACAAATTACCTATAATAAAACAATTTTTAAGTTTTTGTAATTTGAATGTAGTTTCAGTAAGTTATAAATCAAATATGAGAATTTAACACAAATCAGAGAACATACAATTGACAGCTTGGGCCCCTTTATAAGATGTCTATGGGAAACAAGGGAAAGACATACATGTAATTGAATCTGATCAATTATTTCAGCTTATCACAACATTAGATAAATTTGTAATGAGTGTAAATCATGTTGAAAACCCCATTATTTCTGATCGAAGCTCAATGGATAAAGTTGTAAACACCTTTGGAAGTAAATTATTACAGGTGTGCTATAACACGGGATTAACTGTAGCTAACGGTAGACTCGTAAGCGATACAAATGAAAAATTCACGTTTTGTAACAGTAAAGGGACGAGTGTCAACGATTATCTGCTTCTGTCTCCCAACAATTATGGTATTATTAGTGATTTTGAAGTTCTAGAAATGAATGAGTTCTCGAATCATATACCTTTATTTTTTTAACTTAACTTTTCCACTATATGTCAAAAGAGAACAAATACTACAACACGCAATTACATTAAATGGGAAACAAGTAAAAATGATGAATATGCCCAAATGTTTCAATCTCATAGAGAAAAACTATTTTCAGTTGTAAATGATATCACTTTAGATGTCGACATACATAATGCCGTAAAAGAGATAACTCATATTATTTATGATAGTGCTTTCAAAGTGTTTGGACACTCAGTTTCTATTAATAAAAACATAGATTGCCAAAATCATCCGAATAATGAATGGCTCGATGAAAATTGCAAAAAACGCCTGAAAAACATTTCATGTCACAAGAAACTTTTTTCTAAGTCACCAAATGGAAGCAAACAGGAGTGAATATGTTATTGCTAGAAATTCTTACAAAAAAATGAAACAAAAGCTCTGTACAGTTTTAAGAGGAAAAAAGGTTTGAAGCTTTGTAGTATTGCAAAAACGAATCCAAAGATATTTTGGTCAACCGTAAAGCCAAAAAACAAATCAAATCAACGAAGCAATGTTTAGTTATTTTGAAAATATTCCTGGTATGAACCCACCCGAGCTATTTGATACAGTGTTAGATCTTTTAAACAACACTTATTTTGATGGTGTAAATATAGACTTATTAGATACAGACATCTCTGAAGACAAAATTATCAAAGCACTAAAGAGACTTAAATCCGGGAAAAGTGCAGGTAACGACGAAATTGTAGGTGAGATGTTTTCGTCATGTCCTTCTTTGTTCACACCTAATTTAAAAACTTTGTTCAACTCGATATTTGCTATCGGAGTATATCCAGAAAATTGGACTGAATGTTTAGTTATTCCTGTTCCTAAAAGTGGTGATCTTACGAGTCCGATTAATTATAGACCTATAATATTAGTAAGCATCCTGTCAAAGTTGTTCACTAGTATTCTTACTGACCGTTTGTTATCGTGGTCTCAGGACGAAAATCATATACTAGACAACCAAATTGGATTCCAGCCAGGACGGTCTACTGTTGACACTATATTTACACTACAGGGAATTATTTCACATACTCTTAAGCATAAATTAAAATTGTACTGTGGCTTCGTAGACTTCCGAAGGGCGTTTGATAAGGTGGACAGAAGAATTTTGATATACAAACTTCTCAAATCTGGAGTTAGCAGTAAATTCTATTTATTCATCTGTGCATTTACGTGTGCGGTCTGGTGGAGTACTATCAGAGGCTTTTGATAACCATCTTGGTGTAAAACAAGGGAGCTGTTATCTCCCTTACTTTTCTTATTTTTTATAAATGACATTATTCAAGATATCTCCACTGATGTAAACGAAGATGTCATATCTTTGAATGGAATTCTTATATATTTAATACTTTTTGCTGACGACACCGTTTTATTTGGAAAAACACCGACTGTTCTGCAACACTTATTTGATAAACTTTTACTTTACTGCAGTAAATGGAATATCGAAGTAAACGCTGATAAAACCAGAGTGGTGGTATTTAGAAATGGATTTAGACCAGTAGACACTAATTTTTACTATGATAACAAGGAACTGCAAGTTGTTAATTCATATGTGTACCTTAGTGTATTATTGCATTACAACGGAAAGTTTTTACATACTCAAAAATGTCTAGCACAACAAGGATCTAGAGCCATGTCATCTTTAATGAACTCTCTCAAACAATTCTTTATCACTCCAGAAGAACAGATGTTTCTTTTCGACAGTATGGTCGGATCCATCTTAGGCTATGCATCAGAAATATGGGGTTTCCATCGTGCTAAAGATATTGAACTTATTCATAATCGTTTTTGTAGATTTGTGTTAAAATTAGGTCGAAATGTACCAACATGTTTTTTATATGGCGAACTTGGCCTTTTACCTCTTTTTATTGTTAGAAAACAAAAAATAATGAAATATTGGTTACATATTATTACAAATAAACCCAAAGTTGTATATGATGTGTATAAACTCTTGTATGATGATGCTATCAATGGTTATGTAAACTGGGCCTCAAATATACGAGATATATTTTATGATCTTGGGTTAAACTATGTATGGCTAAACAAAGATGCTACCACAATATGTATAAATACTATTAAAACTCGTATCAAATATCAATACTTGCAGAATTGGTCAACTACTATTCAGGAATGTAGTAAACTGTCATTTTGTTGTAGATTTAAATTAACTTTTTATATTGAAAAATATCTTTCTTATATCAATAACGTTAGTCTGTTAACAAAATTATTTAGTGGAACATTAAAGTTAAATATTGAAGGTAGGTCGTTATAATAATATTCCTAGAGAAAATCGTTTATGTGAATGTTGTAAAATGTGTGTTATTGAAGATGAATATCATTTTGTTTTTGTTTGTCCAGCTTATAGATTGTACGAACCCAATTTTTACCAAAGTATTATTGTTCTTGGCCTAATGATTGAAAACTATTAAATATACTACAAGCTTCTAGTAAGTCTGTTACGATTAAATTATGTAATTATGTAAAAGCTGCATGGAATATACGATCAAATATAGTCTCATAACTTTATATGTCATGTCATTGTATTATACTATTGTTCTCTGTTGTCTATTCATAAAACATGAATAGACAGCAGAGAACAATAGTATAATGTAATATATGTTGTTAATTTTGCCATAGCATGTCTATGCTTCTGCAATAAAGATTCATTCATTCATTCATTCAACTGTAGTCAAGTCATAGTTATGGTATAACTGAGCATGCTAGATTTGTTCTTCGAGCAATTAAATACTATTGGAAGAAACCAGTGAAGACAGACCAATCACAACCTCAAGTTTAGGTGGTTTGTTAAAATGTGATCACTTACCTACAAACATTTTATCATATCTGTCTAACTCTTGATCTCTCTCTTCTAAAAGCTTTAAATTATACTTAAAATCTTCCTTTAACTTCTGAAGTTTGGATTTTTCTTCATTTAACTGTTTGTCTTTTTCAACATAAGCTGCTTCTAAGGTTTCCATTCTGCACATACAAATATACAAATAAAGTCTATAAGTTAGAGATTAATTAAATGAGATATTATGTACCTCAATGGGACAACAACCTTTCAACAAGTTTCCTAATATAGAAATGGTAAGAAATCTGAAGGTCACCTTCAACAACAGGTATCCTCCTACCAAAAGCTATAAATCAAGGTCTACATTTGGACAGATTGTGTATGAAGACAAAAGATGACTGAAAATACTGTTTAATCAAGGAAAATAATAATCAATGAATGTGTCCAGTACCTAAAACAAGCATACCACATACGACCACCATATACATGTACATGTAAATGCATGGAAGGGTAAATCTTAATTTTGTTGGTATTTTCATGATAGGTTGTCATTCTTATCAATTCTATAAATTTTTATAATTTCATTTATATTGTATAACCGTAAACCCCTTTTTGCATATAGATATTAAAAGTAAACAGCAAGTGGCTATATTTAGTGACATATAGTTGTATATGGTGCTGAGTTGTCTTAATGGCAATCATACCGCATCATCTTATTTTCATGTACAATAATATAAGTTATACGGTTCGCTACTGACCCCCTATGGATTCATAGAGGGTTAGTAAAATTCATAGGGGATGAGGCCGGATAACTAATTTATCGCACGCTTAACTTATTCTGCTGCGTTTTGTTGAAACAATGAAACACAACAAGAATAATAGATGACGTCACCATTGGCATTAACGCGTCATGAACCCCGTATGAAATTTACTAACCCCCAACAGTCTCATAGGGGGTCACCACATGACGGTGTTAAACCAATCACAGCGTGATTATTTACCTGCAATGCAATAACATAACAAATGAGGCTGTTTATGTCTGAGTAAAATACTGAGCCAATCTATTCTTTCTCTGATTCAGTGTTTTAAGTGTCTTCTAAGTACAATGTAAGTGCTATAATAGTACTAGGTGTAACATGTAATCCATTTATGAGGTGATTTAAGAGGTGGTTTATTTGACAAGGGTTTACACTTTGAATTCGGTAATCAGTCAAAGTATTGATTCTAATAACTAATAAAATAGAACATCTAAGTTTGTTGTAATTAAAATAAAAAAAACATTTACAGTCTGTATCAGACAGTATAACTCATTTTTCAAATATTTTTCATCCTCACCGGCATACTGCATTGTACTTTTCACTAACCTATTTATTTACATGAAAATTTTCAGATTCATCATCATATTTACAATTCAACCCACACACAAATAATTTAAACAACAAGGATTGGTCTTCTGCATTTATAATTTGACTTAAGTTTTACCAACTATTTTTGATGAAATACTTTTATTACACATAACATTTATACTTATCTTTAGAAACCTCGAAGTAGTATATTTAAATGATTGATTGATGTACAATGTTTGATTGATAATTGGCATTATAAACATGTTATAGAATACCAGAAAATTTCTATAGCTGTATTGCATTCTGATTTATAACTGTAATAATGCTTTGGTGACAATTTAATTAGGATTTGTCTTAATACCAATTATCACCAATGACATTTTCAGCAATTGAAGTGCATAAGAACTTGCATTCTCACATTTTCATTTTCAGTAAATGCATTTATCTTTTATATAGATAACTTACAATAAACATTTGTATTAAAAGAGGGACGAAAGATACCAAAGGGACAGTCAAACTCATAAATCGAAAATAAACTGACAACGCCATGGCTAAAAATGAAAAAGACAAACAATAGTACACATGACACAACATAGAAAACTAAAGACTAAGCAACACAAACCCCACCAAAAACTGGGGATGATCTCAGTTGCTTCGGAATGGGTAAGCAGATCCTGCTCCACATGTTACACCTGTCGTGTTGTTTATGTTATTACAAATCTGGTAAATAGTCTAATTTGGTAGGTCAAGTTAAGTTTCAAATTAATGTTGCCACAAATGTAAGCTAAAACTTTAACCTGATAAGAAACAGATGGACAGACAGACGCAGAGTCCAGAAAATATAATACCATATTAACCCAAATGACATTAGGATATAAGTACAGACAATTGTATATGGTCTCTGTCTTCGATAGGTAAATGAACTATTATGAGTTTCTTTAAAATTCTTAAACCAGAAGCACTGCAATATTTGCATTGAAACCTCAAAACAAGAATGAGTCTATAGTACACAGATACAAATGGACAGAGGCACAGACTGAAAATCATAATGCCCCTAGGTGGGGCATTTAAATAGATACAGGTATTCTTTACATAGAAAGTTTACAGAAAGATGAATCCACGACATTAAATAGCTCATATTTACTTTTCAGACAAGAGAGTTGATAATAAAGAAACCTTGTACATGTTGTATAACATACCTGAGCTCAGTTACTTCTTTCCATTCTCTTTCTTTCTGAGCAGCCAGTTCTTTCCAATTACTCTTCCTTTCTGTATTGTCTGCCATTCTCTTCAATTAAAACTTGTTTTCAATCAAGCTGGATAAAATATCTGTAGGCATCTACCAATTGTCCACATTTATCATCTGAGAGACAACAAAACTACTTAAACATATTATCACAATAAAATTTTTGAATCTTTTTTATCATATCATTCAGCAGTTCATGACAGTTGTTTGTATCTACAATGTATTTGAGCAATTCAAATAAATTAAAACTGAAAAAAAAAGATCAGATTTCCCTTTCACATCATCTCATCATGTTGTCTAATTTGCAATAATACCACACTTCCTTTCTTTTTTATCAATTACACAAATAAAGGACACACTGAAATAAGGTATAATAAATACAGATATGCATCAACACACTTCATTTCTCAAAAATAAATAATGAATTGAATAATATTCATCTAAACAAGAGGTTAGGGCTAAGTAAGTTTATACTGAAATATCAGTGAAAGTGAAATCAACCATAGACATGTGTGCATGACCAACCCTATTTAGTTGGGTCAGTTTTTATTGTACATTTCTAATCAATTTTCTAGAATTTAAAATTATTCCTTATTTAAATAATGCCTTGTTTCTAAGTTTTTCTTAATAAATATGACATTGTTTCTTCATGATTATCATGGCAGTCAAATGGACCAATTCTGTTAATTTGATAATCTCTACATTTTTTATTTTTTTAATGTTGAATGAACCAAATCACATAACTGATGAAATGGATCTGGGTTAGTTGGCCCTGAACCTCTTTCTCCCTTAACTGATGAAATGGATCTGGTTTAGTTGGCCCTGAACCTCTTTCTCCCTTAACTGATGAAATGGATCTGGGTTAGTTGGCCCTGAACCTCTTTCTCCCTTAACTGATGAAATGGATCTGGGTTAGTTGGCCCTGAACCTCTTTCTCCCTAGTCCAAATAATTATGATGTCTTAGTTAGAGGACATAATTATTTGGAATGCTTTCTCCCTTGATCCTGTTAGACCAGATCTGAAAATGTTTACTATATGTACATGTAAGAAGCTTTATATTTGATATTCACCGTACAGCCTCCAACAATGATCAAATCCCATACTGTATAGTCAGCTATGAAAGCCACAAAATGGCAAAATTCAAAACAATTTGATGGTGAAATCTTAAGACCTTATCATTAATTGGAAATCTGTACCTCCTGAACAATTGATGTCATATAACAATCACGTTTGCATTGTAGCATCAGACATTTTCTATTGTGACATCAAAATTATACAGGAACCTTAGTGATGTCCAGCAATACATCATTGCTGGAATCATGTCTTTCATCAGGAAAGATCGTCAATTTTGCATGCCTTAATGACATCATTAACCAGATAGTAGCCGTGTCTGTATCCCTGCCCTATTAAAAGTTTCCAGCACTTTTAGAATCTCCATTCTATAGGGCAGTATAGAAATAATTTATGTTTCATAAATACGTAATCTTGATTCCCATATGACAGTCAGAGATATAACTCTATAGGGTTATTACAGAAAATAACTTGTGTGTGTTATTACAGATACTTTTCCTTAAATTTTCTAAATCTGTTATAACATATGTTTGTTATTTGTAAAATTAGTTAATCTATAGTGGATTCTAGGGAACAATTGAGACTTTGCGCAGAAACTAAATGCATAGCCTTGATAATTTATTTTTAAATTGAATTAATACATTTTTGATTATCCATGGTTAATCAATGAGACAAGGCTATTAAGGAATTAACTTAGCTGTGATAACAAGGCTTAGTTATTAAAGGAATGTAACTTATTATATAAGACACTTGGGAATTACTGAGAAACTTGCGCAGAACCTCATTACATGCTCTGGTCATTATTTCTTACAATAAATCTAAATACATTGTAATTAAGCATGATTTATGTCTGAGCAAATGTTTTGAAGTGATATAGAGAAGCTGTGATAACACCCTTTAGTTATTACAGGCATATTTTTTCTGTAATAACATATAGGTGTACTATTGAAAATTGGAATACTATGAACTGCTACATCTTTCAATAGTTAAGTATACATAAAGACAATAGTAATATTAATAGAACTTGTATACATTTTAACTAAACTTATGATGTATATTGTCCCTTTCAAACATGTAACATACATATGTTATCACAGTTCTTTGATTTTTTAGTCCACAATAACAAATGTATGTTATTTTCCTGTAATAACCCTATAGAGTTATATCCCTGACTGTATGACTGAGGGAGGGTGACCATATTATTAGATTTCAATTTCCCAAATATTTTGTGCAGTATCAAATTAAAATTTTTCACCTGAATTCTCAACATGTGTTGGAAGTGACAATGCCTACATTTGGGTCCCATGGGGATGGAAGTCACATGACAGATTCAACTAAAAACTGTATCCTTGAAGTCGGAACTGTGGTATGGCAGACTAATGAGCTATAAGGTGTATTGTTTGACCACGGCTTAAGGGTGCTTATCCTAAATTGTTTGGGATAGAAATATATATGCCAGTCTACTGAAATGCGTTATGAATTGTGTTAATAGCTATATGCCAGTCGACAGGTATGCTCTATAAAAAACTTATGCAGATATTTAACTTCAATCTTAGAAATGAGAAATAATACAAGTAAAAATTGATACAGGTTTTAATGATAACATTTGGTGAAGAGTTATCTTTTTTTTGCCGAACTGAAGACGTCTTATAAACTGTTCTTTTGTTCTTATATGAATCATTTAATTTCATATTATTTCTAAACATGTATTTAAGTTTTTTGTCTATGATTTATTTGTTTGATGCCTATAAGGGCCCTTTGATTAGGAAATAAACATATTTGATATTTGATTTGATTTGATTTGATATTAAAACACAATGTATTATGCATACCAGTCAACTATTAGTAGGTCTCATTGGGGTCTTAGCCTGACGAGGGATTGGTGATTTTTTGTAAGTGTGACACGTGAAAGTTAAATTATTGTGCTGTGAAAACGAGAGATGAGGTCTTGTGGACACAGGAAATTACAAAAAAAAAGAGAATTGCTTACATACATAGTGTAAGCGGGATACAGGAATCTGACAAAACAGTAAGCGAGATCTGGATCAGAATCCCCCCAATGAGACTGCCACTATAGTATTTAGGCAGCAACCATTTGATTTTCTGGGGGGGGGTTTACATTGAATATGACGTCATAACTTAAATGACGTCACAACTAAAATCCCTATCAACAGAACCAAAATTGGAAACGTTACAGTATTTCCATTTCTCTTTTTAACATTGTTGATCATTGTTGATTTAAAAAAAAAAGCATAGACTTCGTCCCCATTTACAGGTAATGCCTGCCTCATATTATTAAGTAGCACTACGTACGATAGGTAGTCTTGTAATGAATGTTTGTATATTTTGATTTATTTAATTTCACACCAGAAAACTCATTTCATTTGATTTTGACACTTCTGTAACTGACAGTTGAAGTGTGAAAATTTAAATATGAGTAAGGATGAAGCTTAATTTGATACAATTAAAATTACGTTAAGTAACTGTGGTTTGGTAATATGCAATCAAATATAGACTTTTCTTGTAGTTTTATATCATTTTCAAGTCAAAACAAGCGCCGTCTAAACACCGGAAATTAGTCTCTTATTTGTCGTAAAAAATTATTAATGATATTATTTCTTATTTAAAGTAATATAAAAGAATTATCGTTTACACCAACGATAAATGTTAATAAAAAACTATTTAACAGTTCTCTTTTTTATATCTGATTTAAATCAAACAGTCGTAAAACTGATATTATTTTTGGTAAAATGTGGATTTCACTTCCGGTGAGTTTCGATTGTTTTATTCTGCCAAATTTTAATTTAATGTCACGTTTCAAGCTCTCCTGCTTTTGATAACAAACATTGAATGAAATGTTTAAATAAATATGGTACAAAAATAATTATTTCTCAGTGAAACGGTTGCTAATTTATAATTAATAGACAAAACTTTAAAGTAGTCTTTTGTGGAAGAGCGCATACATGTATATATGGCCGGTAGGGTTACAAGTCAAATCAGCACCTGGTTTGGTCTTGCATCTTTTTTTTACTAGAAAGCTTGAAAGCATTTTCGAAGCTTCAGCACTGGCTCCTGGGGCTCAATCAATCCAATCACAATTTTATCTCCGTATGCCGGGTATGGTACTGTCTGAGAAACGAGGGCAACATGTTAGAAAGTAACTTTTAAAGTTTATGGTTTTCTGTACCGTATTCCGCACACATAAAAAATAGACCTTGTCAAAAAATCATGCCGTCTTGGGCCTGTTTCAATTTAATGCTCTAACCTTGCCGGGGAAATATCAGAGATGCAACTAATCGTCGGACCTAAGGGGCAGAATTTATGCAGGTCCGGCAAAACTCGTAGCTGTGCAGGACCTGATGGCCGGCAATATTTAAGTCCGCTTGGGTCCGCCAAAACTGAAATCCCCGTCGGCCCCAGCAGAGTATTTTATTTATAAAATTGCGATCATCTTTAATAAAAGTAAATGTCCTGTTCCCCCGCATTTTCTAACTCCGGGAACCAGTATTTTCCGCCCAGTAATAGTCTTTCGTACCTTGTCCATCTCGCCCCGAACAATTCTCCGTATTTCCGTCATGTTTTTTGTTTTAGAAATTCGCTCTCTAGGAAGGAGGTCTATTAAGCATAGTTGATAAGTTCAGGAAATATGTCATGGCCGATAAAATTTGTAAGTGGGTCGAAACCCGGTATAATTTCATTTGATTTTTGAGTGAAAATATGGGTCTGGCAAAACTTGGTACCCTGTAGGCCCCATTGTCTGACAGGAAAAAAAAACTGTTTGCATCTCTGAAATATATGCCCCTTGTTGGTGAACTGTGCTAAAGACTCACATGTACATACTGTAAAAGGAGTATCCACGAAATTAAAACCCCAACGAAAATTTAACTGTAGATTTACATTATTTTATGATCTGACTAAATCTTATTGACATTATATAATTGATGAACATAAATGCAGACAATGAAATAAATAGGTTAATTGATTAGACATCGATATTCAAAGGTTTTCTTTAAGTCAGATGATAATCCTAATCCTTTGTTTGTACAGTAATTAATAATGATCAAGAACTGTCAATCAATGTCATTTAACAGTCTAATGTGTCTGTAATGCCCTCAAGTCGTAATACATTTATCACACAATCATTGTCCTTGAATAAAACATCAAAGGTGTGTAACAGCCAATTAGCGTATGCAGGTTACAACACTTGATTAGTGCTCACTGTTACTATGAAATGCAATTATTGATTTTTCCCAACGGCAAATGTTCACATCAGTTTTATTGAGTATTGTCAATTATAAAGTGACATTTGTATAATTTTTTTCTAAACTTAAAAACCACGAAAATTAATCCCCACGAACTTACTTTTGGATACAAAACCACGAAATTTTAACCCCACGAAAATTAATGTTTATACAGTATATGTGTCATTTTTACTGCTTATATACTTATTCACTAATTTCCTAATCTATTCACTTCGGTATCTGGACATATAGGCACATAGTTGTAATTTAAATCTGGTTTATTTGGTAACCAAGGTATTTTATTTCTGCACCCATGTTAAGGCTCAGCAAAAATAATGCCTACTCATGTTAAAATAAGAATAGAGCTGAGCATGCCCATGACAGTATCAAGTTCCGTTCGCACCCTATACATTTACACCCAATTTTAAATCGAAATTCTAGTTTAATAATTAGAAAATCATGGTTGTTTTTTATGCCCTATTTATGGGCATTATGTTTTCTGGTTGTGCGTCCGTTCGTTCATCTGTTCGTCCGTTCGTCCCAGGTTAAAGTTTTTGGTCAATGTAGTTTTTGATGAAGTTGAAGTCCAATCAACTTGAATCTTAGTACACATGTTCCCTATTATATGATCATTCTAATTTTAATGCCAAAATAGAGATTTCCCACCATTTTCACGAGCCATTAAACATAGAATTTAGAAAATGATAGTGTGGATGGCCATGGGCATCCGTGTACTGGGGACACATTCTTGTTTTAAATTGCTTTGATGTAAATATATAGCAATACACTAACCTAAACATGATTAAAATTTATTCAAGCTAAAAAAAACATTGTAAGAATCTCACTTACAATATTTTGAAACAATGAAAAAAATTATAGCAATACACTAACCAAAAACATGATTATCAGATTTATTCGACACGAAAAAAACGTTGTCAGAATCTTTATTTATTTAGAAGCAATGATTTTTGTCGAGCCTGCAACTTTTGTTGCAGAAAGCTCGACATAGGGATAGTGATCCGGCGGCGGCGACTACTGCGGCGGTAGCGTTAGCTAACTTCTTAAAAGGTTTATATTTTAGAAGGTGAAAGACCTGGATGCTTCATACTTTGTATATAGATGCCTCATGTTACAAAGTTTCCGTCAGTCACATGTCCAATGTCCTTGACCTCATTTTCATGGTTCAGTGATCACTTGGAAAAAAAGTTCAGAATTTTTGTAATGTTGAATTCTCTCTTATTATAAGTAATAGGATAACTATATTTGGTATGTGCGTACCTTACAAGGTCCTCATGCCCGTCAGACAGTTTTCACTTGACCTCGACATCATTTCATGGATCAGTGAACAAGGTTAAGTTTTGGTGGTCAAGTCAATATCTCAGATACTATAAGCAATAGGGCTAGTATATTTGGTGTATGGAAGGACTGGAAGGTGTACATGTCCAACTGGCAGGTGTCATCTGACCTTGACCTCATTTTCATGGTTCAGTGGTTATAGTTAAGTTTTTGTGTTTTGGTCTGTTTTTCTCAAATTTTATGCAATAGGTCTACTATATTTGTTGTATGGAATGATTTTAAGGTGTACATGTCTAGCTGGCAAATGTCATCTGACCTTGACCTCATTTTCATGGTTCAGTGGTCAAAGTTAAGTTTTTAAGTTTTGGTCTTTTTATCTAATATTATATGCCAAAGGTCAACTATATTTGGTGTATGGATATATATTATGATCTATATGTCAGTCCCGCAGGTTTTATTTGACCATGACCTCCATTGCACGGTTTATTGCACAGTGTTAAGTTTTTGTGTTTTGGTCTATTTTTCTTAAACTATAAGTAGTAGGTCAACTATATTTGTTGTATGGAAGCTTTGTTAGCTGTACATGTCTGCTTTGCATGGTTCATTTGATCTTGACCTCATTTTCATGGTTCATTGGTCTTTATTTAGCTATCTTGGTTAATGTTAAGTTTATGTGACAGTTGTAATAAAGCTTTATACTTAGGACTATCAACATAATATCAATGATTAGTAAAGAAGGCGAGACATTTCAGTGTGTGCACTCTTGTTTTTATAGCAATAAACATGATAAACTATCCAAAACATGATAAAGATTTATTCAACACAAAAACAACTGTTGTCTCACTTTATTTTAAGACAATGACAACAAAAATATTTATAGCAATACACTTGCCAAAACTTGATTACAAAAACAAAACCAATATAAAAAGGGTGCGAACGGAATTTGGACGCAAACATGTAGAGCATTGTAGAGTGCGAAAGTGAAAGGGTGTGAACAGACCTGGATTCGGGCATGACATGAAGGAATTAGTTCTTGAGTATGCTTACATGTATATTACAGACTTTAAAAACAAAACACAAATTTTGGTGATTTCTCAACTCATGATTAATATCCATATAATTGCTGTATACATTAGTATGCTAATTTCTTACATTTGTACTATACGACTTCCTCTTTAAAAAATCCATACCTGACTTATTGAGGTGATTGTGCCTACTGTATATTTATCAACAGTTTTGGACCATGAATTAATCAATAAGATGAATGCCACAGTCCAGTATGATTGTGATGCTATCACTTTACACATTTAAATCATTTTGTTGTATACATTTACAGTTTTGGACCATGCATTGATAAGAATGCCACAGTCCAATATGATTGTGATGCTATTACTTTACACATTTAAATCATTTAAATCCATATATTTACAGTTTTGGACCATGTATTGATAAGAAGAATGCCACAGTCTAGTATGATAGAGATGATAGAGAACGATTGTTGTTCACACTCGGATGAATGTGAGGCCCACTGTGTGGATCTCTCAGCAAGAGACTTGACATTGTTTCCTGTGGAAGGGGTCAACTTCTCACAAATCACAAAACTTCTTCTAGATCATAATGATATTGAAAGTATCCCTGATTCCATTGATAGTTTTCCATCTCTCCAGGTATTATCTATGACAGGTAATCGTCTGATTGGACTGCCAGATTGTATTGGTTGTCTCACATGTCTCCAGGAGTTACTTTTAAATGAAAATGAACTTTGCAGTTTACCTGATCGTATTTCAGAGTTATCACAATTACAGATTTTGAACTTGACAGGGAACTGTTTGAAAGAGTTACCAGAAAGTTTTGGTGATCTGATCAAATTAAAAACCTTGCATATTGAGGAAAATAAACTTGAGATATTGCCTTCTACATTAGGACTGTTAGAGAACCTAGAGGTACTAGAATTGTGTGATAATACAATATCTCATTTACCCGTGAGTATTGGACGTCTGAAATCATTGAAGATATTGAACATGTGCAATAACAAACTGGATAGCATACCAGAGACTGTGGGTGATATGCTTTCTTTAGAAACTATTGACTTATCAGGCAATAATATAGAACTGTTACCTACTCACTTCTCCTCTACTGTTACCCTCAAAAGATTATTTTTGGATAGGAACAGGATTACCCAATTACCAGATTGGGTAGCAGAACTTAGTTGTATTGAGGAATTTACAGCTAGTGATAATAAGTTACATGAACAATCTCTAACAGAAAAGTTTGGAATGACATGTAGAATGATAAAACATTTGGACCTAGGTGGTAATTTTATGAGTCAACTACCAGACTCCTTTGGCCATTTAGAAAATTTAGAACAGTTACATTTAGGAAGTGTTATTGATGAATTAGAAAGACGTAATTTTCAAAACGGCAATTGGATTGGATATTTACCAACAAACTTTTGTCAATTGATAAAACTTACTGAGCTTCACTTTGAGGAGAATCAGCTTCATGAATTACCTGATGACTTTGGAAACTTAATTAACCTGGAGTTTATAGATCTTGGTAAGTACATGTAGTTAATTATGCATGGTTAAATGTATTACATTGGAGTATGAACAGTAAGAATCACAACATTGGGATTTTTATTGAGAAAAAAATGATTTTGGGGTCTGGGATGAAAAGTAAATTAAATGTTTGTAATCAAAGCCAAATCAAGTTTTAATCATACTCTACGTGAGGCTTCTGTCCTCACTGAGATCACCCTAGGACACCTGCATTACCTTTTGACGGATGTACCACCCCAGTCAAACTCCCCGCCTGACACTGTCTTCAGAGCGGATCACCCCAGAATAAGGCAGAGGGCTTAATTCCAGAATTGAGGAGCTCACACCCTGCTCTCAGCTGGAGATGAGAACTATGTAGATGCACAAATGTAAATTCTCAAAATTTCACGTTACAAAGATGAAATTTATAAGTAAACTTATTCATAATGAAATTATTGCACATCTTATATTATGAACATGTAAAATTTTAACATGAAATAAATCAAAGTGTTCTTTATTCTTTTTTCACAGGCCAGAATTTACTGTATGAACTACCTGAATCTTTTGGGAATTTAAAATCACTCAGAATTTGTCAATTATCTAAAAATAATCTACAACTGTTACCCTCTTCATTTGGTAATTTAACCTTATTAGAAGACCTTAGAATGGATAATAATTTGGTAAGTAAATAATATCCTTATGTACATTGTACATGTATGTTTATTTAATGTTTTATTAAGTTTGTGTCTTGAGTGTTTACAGAAAAACCCAAAAACCCAAAATAGGATAATTTATACATGTATGTGATTTTATTATTGTACACATCATAAAAGATCTACTCTTTTTTTAAACCAAGTTTTATGAAACTCATATACAATGCTGAGAACCCCAACATGCAGACAGAGTTTGAATTTGGGTTGTGAGTCATTTACCATTCTGGAATATGCCCATTTTTAACTTGGAAACTTTCAAAGCTTGAGTGAGGGGCTTTTGTGTCCTCAGACTCATTCTTGTTTTATTTTTCTATCACTTTGATAATGAATTTTAAAGGAAAATTGAAGGAACAATATACATTCAGAAGAAGCATAGAATATCAATCCAGATTGATTATATTTTATGAAATTAACTGAGGTTGGTAGAAGTTCCTGGCTCCCAAAAGACAGACATGTTAATTAAATCAGATGGATCTGGAAAAAAACACATCAATTTATACAATTGTCTTCAAACACAGAAATATATAAGATTTCTATATAATTTTTTTTCAACGCCAATAAACAATAACTATATTTAGGAACTTATCAATGACCAGTGCATTGTTGTATTATTCTATTAATTTTTAGTTGGCAGAACTTCCAGAATCTTTTTGTCAACTTATTAACCTGAAGACCTTAGATGTATTTAACAACAGACTGACTGAGATCCCATTAGCTTTGATGTATTTAACTAAACTGGTCAGGCTTGATTTAGTAGATGTAAGTTCAAGTAGTTTTAACTGGTTATGCTTTACTTAATAGATGTATACTGAACTCCTAGGAAATTTCAAAACAGAAGTCTAGTCAAACATTTGTCAAATGGCAAAATCAAAAACAGACATCATATAACAGGCTTTTATTTCAACTTTAATAGAATTATTTTAAAAAATGGAATTTGCAAAATTTCTAGTGCATGAAATTTTTTATAAATTCCATGTTTATTCTGTATTTTAGTACTCTACGGCACAAAACACTTTCTATTACAAAGCAGATAGCAGATTTTCAATAGAATGTACTGTGCGGTGCACAACACTATCTATACAAAATACATTGTATAGAAAGTGCTATGCACTGCTCGAAACATTATACAGTATAAATATGAAATTTATGAAAACCTTCAACCACAAAAATTATGCAAATTCCATAATTAGAAATATTTCCAAGTTGAAATAATAGCCAGTTATATGTAAAATAGTCATGACTTTGGTAGTCAACAATGTGTTATATTGTAAACCATCTTATTTTCACGGATACTTTATTTTGCGTTTAGTTCTTTCTAGCTAAATTCATGGCTATTTTAATTTGCTGTTTTTTAATTTACTTGATGTAATTAGGCAAGAAAAGATCCAAGTTTTAAATATGGCAAGGATTTATACGTAAAATAAATCGCTAGCAAAGATTAGTTGGTTTACAACTTTACAGCAATCTTAATCACTGTAAAAACAATCAAAGAAACACAAAAACAGTGTTCTCCCCAGGCCGTTTGAGCGTCGCGGTACCGCGATGCTATAATTTTTCACGGTGATGCTATAATAATTCCCGTGACGCTATTATTATTTTGAAGATGCTATTTTACTTGTCCTCAATTTTGAACTTTCATCTATTATCGATTATACTCATAAAAATTATATCACCTTTAATTGTAATCCCTTTAAGTCGGACACTAAAGGCATTTAAGAGATTAAATAGCCAGGTGTTAATTGCCCTCAGGGTGATAACTGATTGGATGCGAATATCCCAAGCTGACACTTGTGACATGACTAATACCACGTGTCTGCAATCACCAATTTCGACATGGAAAAATGCATTCACAAAACAATTCGAAATCTACGTAATTTCAAAGATTGAAACTATTTTTTTTTTTTTTAAAGGTCGTTTATTTGTGCAACTCTCCAAAAAATACTTTTTCTTACGGCAATACGAGAGCGAGAATTTTGGTTTTGAGCTAAAATAAGTTTTATACTTCTTTAAAAAGTGATCATAATTGGCTTAAGTTTATGTTTAATCCATTTAATGCATTAAAAGCGTCTTATTCATTCTCAATCTCTTGTCAAACAATGTTTATTCTCGGACTCATTTTCGTAATTTTTTCTACGGCCGCCACTGCACATTTTTGTATTAACTACGGATCGGAACCGGACCAGATATGACAAAAATCCGCATTTTCACGATAATGACAACAGATGGACAGTAGACAGAAAAAATATATATACCAATAGAGAAAACTACGCATTAACAGACTATTTGTTAGATAACTTTGTTAAAAATACATATCATTTTGATGTAAAGATAAGAAACAACTGGGACTAATTCACAGAGTGCCATGAAACAATGAATTTCATAAACATGATAAAAAAAAGTTTTTAAATTGATTTTTTTTTTGCTACTTTTGCTGCTTCATCTTTACTTAATATAATATAAAAATAGTTAATTTTGTGTACTAGATATTTAGTTTTGTATATATACAGGTTGCACTATAATGAACCATTCATTCATTTGACTTATTGTTGGGTAACTGAAACCACATATTTATTTTTATTTGGCACAAGAGGAAAACAATAATTCTGTAACTATAAATGAATAAAGAAAACATAAACTGAACACAACTGTTTTTGCGGTTATAATATAATTGTATTCTCAGTTATGAATTGAACAATATAAACTAAAACATATAAAGGAAATGGAGCATTAACGCGACGCGGCAAATGACATTAAAAAAAAAATACAGTTAATTTTTTTTTACACAAAATGTGATGCTATCCAAAATTTCTGGGGAGAACATTGAAAAAGGCATAAGATACAGTTAATCTGGAGTGCCATGATTGTAAAGTGACATAGTTTTTGTGTACATTGTGTTACATGTTTAGAGACAAGCTGGTAAGCAGCAATAAGCTCTCTGTTACTTTGAGATGTTTGAGAAAGACTACCTTTCAACCCCTCAGACTCTTATAAGCTTTGGTATACATGAAGAGGGATTCAACAGGGAGCCTTGTGGAAATTTACAGAAGCTATTATACCATTTTACTTCTTTTAAATGCCTTTATGTATGTATGTTTTGATGTTATTATTTGCTTTTTTGTAAACATTGGAAGAATACAGACAATAACAATCAAAACCAAGGAATAAACAAAGACTCATAAAACCAAAAGACATTTACATCAACAGTTATAAATAATAAATAAGAAACAACTCCACTAAAAACCGGGAGTAAAATCAGGTGCTCCGGAAGGGTAAGCATTCCCTGCACTGTATACCCCACCTGTCGTGTTATTTCTTTGTTCAGTTCGTTAATGATGGAAGGTTATTATGACTGAGGAAGAATATCAGATATGATTTCAGACACACTTTTGTCATAATGGCCAATCAGCTCATGATGGCGACCGTAAAATTTCTTGAGTGATAACCTTAATTTGATTGATTCATAGCCCTGTCTTAGCAACTTTTGAGAAAGCAGTATTCCTCGTTCAACAAAATCACCGTACTTTGAGCTAGCTGTAGTGTAAAGTATCTCTCATCTGATTCAGTATTGTATGACATTATGTTTATACTTATAGAATCAGTTTAACATACCATGGGATGAAGTTCCACAGATTATAAATAGCTCTAAATATCCTGATAGAGATCCAACTTTGAAGAACAACTGGAGAGGAAGACCAAGACAAGATCTATCTATGAATGATGTTCCAACAATTAAGGTATCAGTGCAGTCAGAAGTTAATTGTGTTTCACACCTTGTATATCACACTATACATTTCTGTGATGAAAGTCTCAAAATGTATGACACATGGATGCTAAGACTGCCGTAGCATTAATCCAGCATCCTCCACCAATAAAAACTGACATCCACGAAATAGCCCAAAAGCAGTCCTTAAAAAGTGGCTTTAAGAACACAAACATCAAAATCAAATCATAAACCAGTAAGAATGTTTAAATTGTCATTAACGTAAAACAAAATGAAGACAGATCTCTACAAACAAATACATAAAAAAAAACATATCAAATAGTATTATTTGAAAAAAATAAATTAGTATTTAAGTGATTGTGATTGATTTTATTCTATCAGCTGGAAATGCAGGAAGTAGAAGAATTTGAATTACCTCCGCCATCTCTAAACTACAGTGAAGATGTTTTAAAATCTGCAGCTATAAATAACTTATCTATTTGGAGAAGTCACAATGGGAATCAAAAGAGAGAAAGATTTATCAGGAAGTTTTCCACTATGCCACTATTTGGTCAATGCAACAGGAAGGAGACAGAAAGTGAGGAAGACCAGGATGATAGTGATTATGAGGTGGATGGAGATGAGGATGAAGACTATGAACCGCCAATATTTGTATCTAAAAATAGAAATGGTAATATTAGAAACCAGACACACAAAAAAAACAATGGGGGTATGACTAGGGTCCTCCATTTCTGTTTCTTTCCATTTTTAGGCCATTTCTCTCTATTTTGTTATTTTTTCCCCATCTTTTCTCTTTTCTTTATTATATTTGCCTATTTTAATATGATCTATATTTTTTTGCTGATTAATTTTTCATTTTTTGCCCATCATTCTTTCTTTCTCACATGAGGGGGATTTCTTTTTCTGAGAAAGGGGGTGTTTTTCAGTTGATCTGACCAAAAACCAGAATAATGTTTGCTATCATTATGCATCTGGTCCGAGTACACAGAAAAAGGTTTAAAAATTAGTATTTCGGAAGCTGTCAAAAGATATCAAGACCCCCTGAACATAAAATTGTTCATATTTTGAGTTAGAGCCGATGAAGTTTTCTATAATTTTGATATAATTTGTCCCAAAAGTAGTACATAACACTGTAAAAATGTTATTGAGAAAGCGCAGGTGGGATTTTTTTATTTCCATTTATTGTCTAAAAGAAATGCACTGCGAAATAACTGTGTACTCGTACCATCTGTGGTCTATAGGCTTCTCAAAAACCACTGAACCAAATGGAATAACACTTTACTTTACATGAATTATTATTAGTGTTTTTAGAATTTAGTTTGTTGATTATAACTTAATCAACCAACAGGAACACCATAAATTAAAAATATAATATACACACTTATCTATAGGTCATTGTTTTTTGAAATGTGTATGAAGTAAGGCTATGAAGATCAATATAAATTTAAGGAGATGTGGTATGATTGCTAATGAGACAAATATCCACCAGTGAACAAATGACATGGATACAAACAATTAGAGGTCCCAATGCAATTAAAAAGGATGGCATAGTTTATAACAATACAGTTTACACTAAAACAAAAGCAAACGCTGAACAACAGGTTTTGGCCTTGAATCAGGCTCAGAAAGAATGTAATCATGTTAATCATGTTTGTGATCACCCTCCCCTAGCCTGGGGCAGTGGTGTAACAGTACAACATAAGAATAAACTATAAAAATCAGTTACAAAAGGTTTAACTCAATAGATTGGCAAAAAGCAAATAAAACGAATTACATACATGAAAGAACATTAAGAAAAGAATCTGATATTTTCTAATTTTAAAGAAAGTTGTCTACAATATTACATTATTGTATAATTAATCTCATTACTTATAATTTATTTAGTGTCATAGCCATAACTAGTCATGTTATTGCACTTAATTTTAGAGACAGAAGATAAACCAGTAGAAGCAGCGACATCTGGTGAGAACTGGGATGATGAGATAGAAGATATTGAGATACCAGTAGACAACCCATACAGTAAGATTTGATTACTTTAAGAAATATATTTAGTTAATCTAATGACCATCTAACTTGGCTGCCATTACTGAAAGGAGGGGTAAAAAGGAAAATTTTTATAGGACATCATGCCCAGCTCACACTAGCATGTGTCCATGTTCAATGATCCGTGAAATTCAGGTCAAAATTGTAATATGGTATATGGTTTTAAAATATATAACATCATAATAAACATGTGTACCGTATTTAGTTTACAACGTAATGGATAACTACCTTTACAAAAAGCTTTAATCAGATATAGGACAGGTGGAGATACAGACCAGAACACATCACACCGCATCCTCTCCCGTAGAACTTTTATCAAAAATAGAATTAAACGTAAAAATTGTCTTTTTAATAGAAATTGCATAAGGTTCTTCACAACAAACAAGTTTTTATTTTGCTTTATGTTTCAGAATTCCAGGATATATATGTTCACCCTGCACCAAAGACTTTAGCTGAGGCTGGTTACACTGTAGATAGTCATTTATTTCTGCCTTATGACATGCACTCACAGCCGTTTGTTAGACAGAAATATATATACCCAATAGAGGATGGACAGTTTGATGATAACAGTGATGAAAATACAGAAGAAACATGATTAATATAAGGGTGAAAACAGAGAGCAAATAGGATTATCATAGTGATGAAAATAGAGAGGAAATATGAGTAATATAAGGGTTAAAATCTAGAACAAATATGAATATTATAGTGATCCAAAATACAGATCAAACATGATTGATATAAGGGTTAAACTCAAGAACAAATACAATTATTATAGTGATTAAAATACAGAGGAAATATGAATGATATAGTGGTGAAAATAGAGAGCAAATAGGATTATTATAGCGATCAAAATACAAAGAAAACATGAATGGTATAGGGCTGAAAAAAAGAGAGGATATAGGATTATTATAGTGGAGAGAACAGAGAGGAAATAGGATTTATATAGGGGTGAATAAAGAGAACAAATTGGATTATGGTGGTTAAAATAGAGAGCAAATGATTATTATAGTGGCGAAAATACAGTACAGATATGATCATTATAGTGATGAAGATACAGTACAGATATGATCATTATAGTGATGTATACAGTACAGATATGATCATTATAGTGATGTATACAGTACAGATATGATCATTATAATTTATAGTGATGTATACAGTACAGATATGATCATTATAGTGATGAAGATAGATAGTGTTGACAGCCTTTTATTATCTTAAAACAAAACAAAAATGTCTGTCTTCTTCGTTTGTGGAACTGTTTTTAGAAACAAGCTATTTAGTAAGATCATTTTAAGGCACCTGAATTTGGTTTCTCCTCAATTAAATGGAAAAAACATATCTCTTATTGTATAAGTTTGGTTTAAGTATTTAGTGGATGTAATTCAATGAAAAAAGGAGAATTTATACAGAGTTTCTAGTCAATGAACAAAGTAACTGAAATATATAGTGTTTTCAGTATCAAGGTTAGAATCACCATGTTAAGTTTTGACCTATGATATGATATAAAAGATAATTATAATCCATCAATATCCATGATTAAAAATTATTGTACAAAGTCTCAACATCCTAATAAGTGGTTTCTGAATAAATCTGAATTTTTTGAAACAACAACCTGTCATGTTGGTATGTGGTTGTAATTTATTTTGCCACATTCAACAATGCCACATACAAATCAGGAAGACAATGATAAGGCTTCTTAGCTATATTCGACAAATGTTTTATTTGTACAAATGATGAAAATGAATGTCTCATTAATAAATAAAAAAACACTGCATTGTATATATAAAACATGGTACTGTTCATTGTGTTGATTGATACCTTTTGTGTAAATGGTAAATAAATACAAATTCAACTGTAGATATGAATTAAGAAACCTAAATGTGAATACTTTTAGGAACTATTACTATCAATTGGCTGACCAGTCTGAAAAAAAAATAGTTCAATCTATATCATTAAAGAACTTGTTATTCAATTTGTACAATTTTGATTCAGAAGTTTATTTTTTACAAACCTGAGTATATTTGGTCAGTTGACCTAGTAAAGTTTTAGATTTATATTTGTAAATTGTATTATTTTATATAACACCAGATAGAGGTGTTTAATATTATTTTTCAAATTGAAATACAAGGGAGATAATTATTAAACTGTTTTTAGATTTATCTCCTTTTATAATCAAAACTGACTTTTCAGTTTCATTAGTGGAAAGACCTATTTTTTTTCTTCTGATTATTTTTTTTTTTCTTCCGCCAAATTTTGTTCTTGCGATAAACATTTGTTTCGAAATATGTCGCTTAGATATTTGGTATATGATATTGAACAGTTTATGCGCTTTTGAAATTTACCCTGCGTAACCGATTACTTTTCTTTGTAGGAGTTATCTCCCCAAACACTGTTTTCCTTGTGATCACGACTCCTTCGCAACCGTAAAAGATTACGACAAATTTATTTTATAAAATTGCTCGTTATATCCTTCGCATGATTTGTCCAATTTCGACCGAAGCAATATGAACGCTCCATATGAGAGTTATTTCCCCTTTTGTATTTGAAATTTTGAAATGTATTTTAAACTGGAACACCATAAGTGATAGAGACCTAGGATCTTTTGATTTGAGGTCCTTGGTCCAAAAAAATGAAAATTAGGTCAAGGTCATATTCTAACTTTTGAATTAGGCTTATTTCCACTCATTTCCAAAAACCGTATAAAATATCGACAAATTATTTTGACTAAATTGTTAGTTGCGACATGTCGTAACTTAATAATTTTAGTTGAAAGGGTGCGTAGACAATGAATGGGAGTTTTTGCCCCTATCATATCTAAAATTATGTGTAAAGTGATATAACTTATTAACCATACATATAAGGGACCTAGGGTCTTTTGATTTGAGATTCTCAATTTGTGACCTTGAAATTGAGGTCAAGGTCATAGGTTAATTTGACGTTCTAGATTTTGACCTTTGCTTTAAATTCATATCTATACATCATAAAGCCATATAATCTGACATTTTAGACTGATTTTTAATATTTTAATATCAAAATAGATATTAACTGGTGGAAAGACCTTCAATTGTTCTCTGAACAATTGGTTTTTAATTTTAGATCTTTTTCTTTTTTACTCATTTATGTAGTACATAATAATGTCTGATGTTAGATTTATTTGAAGTTTGGTTGTTTTACATTTTACAATCAGTAGTTTTCACATGTAGACCATATCCAATTTAAAAAAAAACCTCTCTCTTATGAGATGAGCCTCTCCTGTAGATGCATGATTCTTTTATGATTTAACTGTATACCATTGGTTTTCCTTTTCTATAAGTCATTTAAGCAATAAATACAGACTTTGGAACTAAGTATGAATTGTATATAGGCTTGTATGAAAATATTCACAATCCGTGAAATCAAATTTCTCTTCAATGCATTTTTTCTTTAATCCAGAAAAAATGATACCAACCAAAATAAATAAAACTTCATTATATGAAGAATAAAGCCCTTTAATTGTTTTTGATTTTTAAATTCTTGGCTTTCAAATTCTCTGATTTATGCATTCCTGATGAAGGAAATTCCAGAAAAGCGCTTTGGATGCATGAAATTCATATAAACATGTTGTTTTCATTTTATTGTTTAGAGAAAATCATGTAAATATTATGAAAATTCGCTAGACTAAGAAGTAATTTGTACATTTTATTTTTAAGAACACACACACTATAATAGAGTGTATAACATCAATTATAACTCTTGTGTAGATTATGTACACATATTAATGTATTATAGTTGTGTAACAAGAACATGATCATTTCAATTAATGATATGCAAGGCATGCATTTTATAGAATATAGTTTGAAAATTACAATTCTTGTGGAGAATTTGTGAATAATGAAGTAAAATAAAATTATCATCAACTATTGAAAACAAATGTGAATTTTTCATTGGTCACTTGTATCTTTTATGTGCTTGTTTATAACACTGTATTTCTTGTGATAATTTGTACAATATAAGTATTCTGATCTCGTTTTTCACACATTTTCAACATTTGTATAATTTAATATTTCTTATCTCGTTTATCACATGATTATAGCAAAGGGAATCATATTTGAATAAAGCTTGAATATTCCTTCAAAATGTTAATTAATATTAGAATGGTTTTGTATGACCTGTAGATGTGTCATGGAGTTTAATAGGTGTTTCATGGTACCACTTTGTCCAAGACTTGTATTACCTGTGGATGTGTCATGGAGTTTAATTGGTGTTTCATAGTACCACTTTTGTCCATGACTTATATTACCCTTGATTGGCCTTGAACTTGTCATGGCGTTTAATTGGTGTTTCAAAGTACCACCATTGTCCACGACTTGTATTACCTGTGGATGTGTCATGGAGTTTAATTGGTGTTTCATAGTACCACTTTGGTCCAAGACTTGTTTTACCTGTGGATGTGTCATGGAATTTAATTGGTGTTTCATAGTACCACCATTGTCCATGACTATTGTTTTACCTGTGGATGTGTCATTGAATTTAATTGGTGTTTCATAGAACCACCATTGTCCATGACTTATATTACCCTTGAACGTATCATAGAGTTTCATGTGTAATTGGTGTTTCATAATACCACTTTTGTCCCTGACTTGTACTACCTGTAGATGTGTCATGGAGTTTAATTGGTGTTTCATAGTATAACTCATGTCCATGATTTGAATAAACTGTGGATGTGTCATGGAGTTTAATTGGTGTTTCATAGTACCACTTTTGTCCACAACTTGTATTACCTGTGGATGTGTCATGGAGTTTAATTAGTGTTTCATAGTACCACTTTTGTCCACAACTTCTATTACCTGTGGTTGTGTCATGGAGTTTAATTGGTGTTTCATAGTACCACTTTTGTCCAAGACTTGTATTACCTGTGGATGTGTCATGGAGTTTAATTGGTGTTTCATAGTACCACTTTTGTCCACAACTTGTATTACCTGTGGATGTATCATGGAGTTTAATTGGTGTTTCATAGTACCACTTTTGTCCACAACTTGTATTACCTGTGGGTGTGTCATGGAGTTTAATTGGTGTTTCATAGTACCACCTTTGTCCACAACTTGTATTACCTGTGGATGTGTCATGGAATTTAATTGGTGTTTCATAATACCACTTTTGTCCAAGACTTGTATTACCTGTGGATGTGTCATGGAGTTTAATTGGTGTTTCATAGTACCACCATTGTCCACGACTTGTATTACCTGTGGATGTGTCATGGAGTTTAATTGGTGTTTCATAGTACCACTTTTGTCCAAGACTTGTATTACCTGTAGATGTGTCATGGAGTTTAATTGGTGTTTCATAGTACCACCATTGTCCACGACTTGTATTACCTGTGGATGTGTCATGGAGTTTAATTGGTGTTTCATAGTACCACTTTTGTCCAAGACTTGTATTACCTGTAGATGTGTCATGTAGTTTAATTGGTGTCTCATAGTATAACTCATGTCCATGATTTGAATAAACTGTGGATGTGTCATGGAGTTTAATTGGTGTTTCATAGTACCACTTTTGTCCAAGACTTGTATTACCTGTGGATGTGTCATGGAGTTTAATTGGTGTTTCATAGTACCACTTTTGTCCACAACTTGTATTACCTGTGGATGTGTCATGGAGTTTAATTAGTGTTTCATAGTACCACTTTTGTCCACAACTTCTATTACCTGTGGTTGTGTCATGGAGTTTAATTGGTGTTTCATAGTACCACTTTTGTCCAAGACTTGTATTACCTGTGGATGTGTCATGGAGTTTAATTGGTGTTTCATAGTACCACTTTTGTCCACAACTTGTATTACCTGTGGATGTATCATGGAGTTTAATTGGTGTTTCATAGTACCACTTTTGTCCACAACTTGTATTACCTGTGGGTGTGTCATGGAGTTTAATTGGTGTTTCATAGTACCACCTTTGTCCACAACTTGTATTACCTGTGGATGTGTCATGGAATTTAATTGGTGTTTCATAATACCACTTTTGTCCAAGACTTGTATTACCTGTGGATGTGTCATGGAGTTTAATTGGTGTTTCATAGTACCACCATTGTCCACGACTTGTATTACCTGTGGATGTGTCATGGAGTTTAATTGGTGTTTCATAGTACCACTTTTGTCCATTTGATGGCTTGCTCACTAAAGTTCTTTAAAGGAGATCAATATTAGTACTTGGTATAATATACTTGCATAATGTACATGACTACTGCATGACCAGTGAATATGTCACAAAGCTGAATATAGCCAGCAGATGTACATGTGTCATGGGGTTGAATTGACGATTCATGGTATGATTATTATTATACCCCTGCTTTGAAAAAGGGAGGTATACTGTTTTACCTCTGTCTGTCCATCCATCCATCTGTCCGTCCGTCAGTCCATCAGTCACATGAATATTTTTCGTCACATTTTTCTCAGGAACTACAATACAAGGATTTCTGAAATTTGGTTTCAGGGTTTATACAAGTCTGCTATACTGTGTGACATGTTTTCAGATTCATCACTTGACAACTTCCTGTTTACCGAACACTTGTATGATTTAACACATGATAGCCAAGTTGAAAATTTTCGTCACATTTTTCTCAGAAACTACAATACAAGGATTTCTGAAATTTGGTTTCGGGGTTTATATAAGTCTTCTATACCATGTGATGCGTTTTCAGATTCATCACTCAACAACTTCCTGTTTACCGAACACTTTTATCATTTTACACATGATAGCCAAGTTGAAAATTTTTCGTCCCATTTTTCTCAGGAACTACAATACAAGGATTTCTGAAAGGAGTAGGTACGGTAAGGGCCGATT
The DNA here is from genome assembly GCA_019925275.1 of Mytilus edulis. Classification (NCBI taxonomy): domain Eukaryota; kingdom Metazoa; phylum Mollusca; class Bivalvia; order Mytilida; family Mytilidae; genus Mytilus; species Mytilus edulis. The sequence goes on along the minus strand of CM034356.1, from coordinate 96,038,141 downwards.
TTGGCCTCAAATTTCAGGTTCATCTGAAGAAAGATTTTGAACACTTTTTAAACACTAAAGTGTCTATTTCAATTGATTCAATAATATTATGTGAAAGATTTTAACTGATTTTGTCATTAAAAGGCTCCGATTCTAGCTTTAATATGGAAAATCTTTCAAATATGCCAAAAAAGGTCAATTTTCAGATTGTTTTTGTCAAAAATGAAAGTGGCCGCATCCGTGTTCATCCTCAACCTTTATATATGTTATGTATTATCATCAAATACAACTTACATTTCAATATTGTGAATGAACACAAATGCGGCCACTTTCATTTAAGACGAAAACTGTCAAAAATTTAAATAAAATGCTAAAATTGTGAAGATTTCAGTAATTTAGTATGACTTTATGATGCTAGTACCCGATATATGTGCATTGTATTGTCAAAAACAGCACATATTTATGTAGCAGAACCATTCTTCTTTCCAATAGATAACTAGAAGTTTACATTTTAACAATTTTGTAAAACTGCTATATTTTGGGGCCAAATAAGGGTCTTACCGGACCTTCTCCTTTGGTTTCAGGATTTATACAAGTCAGCTATTCGGGGTGATGCTTTTTCAGATTCATCACTCAACACTTTCCAATAGATAACTAGAAGTTTACATTTTAACAATTTTGTAAAACTGCTATATTTTGGGGCCAAATAAAGGTCTTACCGGACCTTCTCCTTTGGTTTCAGGATTTATACAAGTCAGCTATTCGGGGTGATGCTTTTTCAGATTCATCACTTAACACTTTCCTGTTTATCAAACCCTTGCATATTTTTACACTATTAAAATTATCCACTTGTGGTGGGGGTATCATCAGTGAGCAGCAGCTGGCAGTTTCACTTATTTTTCAGGACTTTTATAATCAGTGGATGTGTCATGGAGTTGAGTTGGTGTGGTTCATTATATGATTATTGTCCATGACTTTTATAATCAGTGAACAGGTCATGGAGTTGAGTTTGTGTGGTTCATTATATGATTATTGTCTATGACTTTTATAATCAGTGGATGTGTCCTGGAGTTGAGTTGGTGTGGTTTATTATATGAGTATTGTCTATGACTTTTATAATCAGTGGACGGGTCATGGTGTTGAGTTGGTGTGGTTCATTATATGAGTATTGTCTATGACTTTTATAATCAGTGGATGTGTCATGGTGTTGAGTTGGTGCGGTTCAATATATGATTATTGTCTAAGACTTTTATAATCAGTGGACGGGTCATGGTGTTGAGTTGGTGTGGTTCATTATATGATTATTGTCTATGATTTTTATAATCAGTGGACGGGTCAAGGTGTTGAGTTGGTTTGGTTCATTATATGATTATTGTCCATGACTTTTATAATCAGTGGACGGGTCATGGTGTTGAGTTGGTGTGGTTCATTATATGATTATTGTCTATGACTTTTATAATCAGTGGACGGGTCATGGTGTTGAGTTGGTTTGGTTCATTATATGAATATTGTTAATGACTTTTATAATCAGTGGACGGGTCATGGTGTTGAGTTGGTGTGGTTCATTATATGATTATTGTCTATGACATTTATAATCAGTGGACGGGTCAAGGTGTTGAGTTGGTTTGGTTCATTATATGATTATTGTCCATGACTTTTATAATCAGTGGACGGGTCATGGTGTTGAGTTGGTGTGGTTCATTATATGATTATTGTCTATGACTTTTATAATCAGTGGACGGGTCATGGTGTTGAGTTGGTTTGGTTCATTATATGAATATTGTTAATGACTTTTATAATCAGTGGACGGGTCATGGTGTTCCGTTGGTATGGTTCATTATATGATTATTGTCTATGACTTTTATAATTAGTGGACAGGTCATGGAGTTGAGTTGGTGTGTTTCATGGTATAATCATCGCCCATTACTTTTGTGACCAGTGGATGTGCACTGGAGATTATGCAAAACTAGAGGCTCTAAAGAGCCTGTGTCGCTCACCTTTGTCTATATTGAATATTAAACAAAGGACACAGATGGATTTATGGCAAAATTGTGTTTTGGTGATGGTGATGTGTTTGTTGATTTTACTTTACTGAACATTCTTGCTGCTTACAATTATCTCTATCTATAATAAACTTTGCCCAGAAGTTACAGTGGAAAAAGTATTTATGAAAATGGTTAAAAATTTACTATAAAGGGCAATAACTCCTTCTGGTGTCAATTGACCATTTCGGTGATACACACTTATTCTTAGGTCTTACTTTGCTGTACATTATTGCTGTTTACAGTTTATCTCTATCTATAATAATATTCAGGATAATAACCAAAAACAGCAAAATTTACTTTAAAAAATCAGGGGCAGCAACCTAACAACGGGTTGTAAATTTTAGGGCAGATAGATCTTCACCTGATAAACAATTTTACCCCATGTCAGATTTGCTCTAAATGCTTTGGTTTTTGAGATATAAGCCAAAAACTGCATTTTACCCCTATGTTCTATTTTTAGCCATAGCGGCCATCTTGGTTAGGTGGCCGGGTCACCAGACACATTTTTAAAGGCAGTGCTTTAAGGCCTGACTTTCAAGTCATGAGGTTCATCTTTTCATACGCAATCTATGCAGGGGGTCTTTTGGCCAGGAATAGATCCGGAAATGTTCGAATTTCTCCTCTTCTTTTTATGGTATGATATGGTTTTTGTTTCTTTCATTTACATTGGGGACTAAAGAAACGATCAGTGTGTATTTTTTGTTTTATAGAACTTGTTATTAATGTGTATTTTGCATTATAAGCAGTCAACCTGACTACAAACTATCATTATTTGTATTCCGTGTGGAAAGAGGTCGGGTCAATTTCGAGTGTTATCTGACATCTAAAGATTTTTTAATTAGTTCAGACGTTGATATAACAATGAAAAGTCGACTGAACATGATTAATATTGCATCTTCTGTAATTCAAAGCGGAATTCGGTTTATAAACGAGAAACCGTAAAGCGTTTTCAATTTCGGTATTAGTTATGTATGTTGTCTACGTATTATCCTGGTTCCCGGTACTACGTTCCGGGTATTAGCTATTTGATATATCTGATGTGTAACATTACGATCAGGTACCAGCCAATCTACGTGTGTATGTGTACATGATTTCCCGCCAAAATGACCGACTTACAGCTATGGAAAAATAGTCCATAAACGTTCCGTATAATGATATGCAAATTCATAATAAATCGTAACTTTTTTTATCTTTATATAATAAATATAACAAAATGGATTCCACAAAATTAAAAATAGCATTATTTTACGAGGATTTCTAATATTATTTTCACTTCCGGGCGCAGTAATACGTATGTTTTGAAGAAATTGACAAAGTGAATTGAGAAGGAAACGGATAGATATACGTCCTTGCTATCAGGTAAAACAATTTAAATGTACAGAAAAAAACACATTTACTTCACACAAATAGTACAGGCTTAAGCATTTTATTGTCTTATACACGACTGTAGTCTAGTGTTTAAACGACGGCGGTGACCTACAAGGTACGGGTCATACTGGGTCAAGTCTAAATATGTAAACATATCCACGTGCTATTAGGTAGAAAGCATCGTAATGCAATATCTACAATTTTTTCCTCCTTTATACATCGTTTAACCAGATATATTTCTCTTTCAAATACACTTAAACACGGGTTGTATATACGTATCTTTTCTAGTGTTTTCTTGTCCTTATTAAAGTTCATTTGTTGATGTTTAAATATTTTTGAACGACTGAACACAGGAGTGAATGAATGCAACAATTATATATACTGAAGACTTGGGGTGTACAATGATAGTGTACGTATATCATACTGATAATTATTCTAGCAGTAATTATGTTAATTTAGGATGTAATGACAGGAATTCATGAGCTATGCCTCAGGCTTTCTGAAAAAATATCAATGACAATGTAAACAGGAACAAAACATTGACACGAATGATGCTCTCTTCTATGTTATAGTTATTTAGGTATGTGTGTTGCACAAGTTTAAAAAAAAACTTAAGTTATAAAACTTTTTTTCAGGGCACAAACCCACTTTAAAGAGACTTGTCTACTGCCATACCCATCCTATTTTCATGCACCATTTGCAAGCAAGAGACTGAATGGTTTGCAAAATTAAAAATCAGGACGGTGTCCAATTAAACCAAAAGAACTAAACTGGATGAATATTGTAGGAGAAATCTAGAGGAAAGTTTTGATTTGTGAAATTGGTTTTCCTGAAAAGTCATTCATCCTAGCCTGCAGAAAGGAACTATAACTGTCCACCACCAACTGACGAGCTAATGTTGAGCTTCACATATGGAATTACTCAAATACCATCAATGTCTATGTTTTCAGAACAGATTTCACAAGTTATGACACAGCTGTGCTTTTTTTTTATACCTGTTAAAGAGTTGTATACTAAATTTATTTTTTTATCAATAAATATATCTTGTGTCATTTAAGAACTTGTATTTTGCCAAAAGATGCATACTAGTGAATGAAAGTGGTGCAGTTCATTTTGCTTTGGTATATAGAATTGAATTACAATTGTTCATGTTATTGGAATGCATATAAAAATAAGGAGATGTGGTACAATGTATATACATGATATTTAGTGAGTTTATCAAGCAAAAGTGAATAAGAAATAGGTATAAGCAGTTACAGGTACTACTGTACAATCTCAAACAATGAGAAAAACTCATACCATAAAGAGAATTTCATATTTACAAGTAAGTTTTGTTTTTGCGTTGAATAATTTTCTTCTATTGTTTTAATTGCAAATATGGGAAGTGGTTAAAATGCTAATGAGACAGCTGTTATGGCCACAGAGCCTTAATTGAAAACTTCTTTTTCATTCATACCGGTAGATTTTGCCTGGAGTTAGAAACATATCTGCCAACTTTTCAAAATGCACATGGGGGTTTTACGTGAAAGATGGTTCATATAGTCATACAAAACCTTCAAGGGGGCCTTCAAATGGAAGCAGGTTAAGTCGCCCCACTGGCTAATCGCCCACATTTTAAAAAAAACGCCACAAACTGATTTATCAAATCGCCCCACATGTGAAATTGGTTAAATCATGTTAAATATTACTCCTGCCAACCCGCCCTACTTATAAAAAAACGGTAATATTTAGATTAATATATATATACATGTATATAATTAAAAATAAAAACTCGCACCACTTTAATGAAAACTAATCTACACAGAATACAAACAAACCGAAAATTTATTTAATTACTATTATTGATATACTGAAATTATAATTCTAAAAAAAAAATGTATTGTTGAAGAATAACTAAGTTTTGAAGCTTAGTTATTTGCATAACAATTGAAAAGAAACCTGTTAATTGTATCATAATGCAATATAAGGAATTTAACTTATATTCAACAGGATAACATCTTTTTCCATAAGTGGGGAGAGTTGGCATTACTAAATTCATCCTGGTTAATAAATATATTTATCTAGATATTATCGTTTTCTATTAGGTGGGGCAAGTTGGCAGGAGTAATATTAAGGGATATAACACATTTCACAAGTGGGGCAATTTGGTTATCCAGGTTGGGGCAGTTTTTATTTAAAATGGGGCGAGTTAGTGAAAAAGTGGGACTATTTGCTAATGGGGCGATTTGTCATGGATTCCCTTCAAATATATTCTAATGTGGTTTTTGGCTTCTTCGTGCATAAACAAGCTCATTGCCATTGTTGAATTAATTGTTTTCTTTAAAATAGTCGACAAAATTGCTCTTACAAAATTTCCATTTGGGAGCCTCGAGCTCGATGGGGGAAATACTCTGCAAATACTGACAGTTGGCAGGTATGGTCATCAAAAAAGTTGATGTGTTACTATGTACATTTACCATTATGTTACTTGATGTTCTTGCTATACACACAGTACAGAGACTAGTCAATCTTGGTGAACTATTTTTTATGGGAGTCGTAGAATATGCGTATACAATCAATAATTAAAAATAGTCTATTTATATTGAAAAGGAAAAGTTCTTTTATGTCTAAAGAAGAGGGACGAAAGACACCAAAGGGACAGTCAAACTCATAAATTTAAAGCAAACTGACAAGGCCATGGTTAAAAGTGCATTTCATGGCGAGGCACAGAAAATATACTGTAAACAGTAGACTATAGATATAGGTGAACTAGGTACAAAAGAACTCTAAATCTTAAATTCTACAAACCACCTCTGTTCTATGGAAGATAATGATATAACTGGACTAGAAATACACACAACCTGTAATTAACTGCCTTTACAGCGCTTTCGTGCTTTGATTTAAACTAGATACCCCAATGATGATTGTGGCCAAGTTTGGTTTAATTTGGATTTAATTTAGTTTCAGAGGAGAAGATTTTTGTAAAAGTTAAAGACAACGACAACAGACGACAGACGCCAAGTGATGAGAAAAGCTCACCTGGCCTTAAGAGTAAGAAAACATAGCCAAGTGTCTGTATTTGTTTTTCAGTGAACTAAGGGCCTGCATTCCATGAAACTAGCTGAATTTGCTAGGAAATATTTGTTATATACAATCAGCAAATTTTACTTTTAATTGGCTGTTTAACAAAAAAGAAGAAATAATTTTTACATAAATTTAATGAATGGTATGAATGAATATAAACAAGGTTTTGGCAAGTAGAGATATTACAACACTACACATTAATGCTGCACCAAATATAGAATGTTCAATATGCTGTAATGTAAAGTTGACACCAGAAATTATGTTTTTTAATCGCTGTCTTTCACCTTAACACTTTGAGCAATTACTGTAAAAACTCTTTCCAAATTAACATTTCCTGGCCTTGTAATCAAATAAAAGTGTGAGTCATAGCCTCTTAAATATTCTCTTTTCTTCATACAGAACAAAGTTATATAAATTACAAGGAAATTAAACCAATGTTCATCAAGTAAGAAAAAATAAACATGCATTTCAAAACATTTAGGTACAACACAAAAATGTTAAAGGAGTAGGTCCGGTAAGGACTGATTTTGGCCTCAAATTTCAAGTTTATCTTACGAAAGATTTTGACCCATTTTTAAACACTTAAGTGTCTATTTCATTTGAATCAATTAATTTATGTGAAAGATTTCAACTGATATAGTCATTATAAACAACCCGATTTAAGCTCAAATATGAAAAATCTACCAAATATGCAGAAAAATGTCACTTTTCAGATGATTTTTGTCAAAAATGAAAGTGGCTGCATCCGTGTTCATCCTCAACCTTTTATATTTTATGTATTATCATAAAATACAACTTACATTTCAATATTAAGGATGAACACGAATGCGGCCACTTTCGTTTCACACGAAAACTGTCTAAAATTTAACTAAAATGCTAGAATTGTGAAGATTTCAGTAATTTAGCATGACTTAATGGTGCTAGTACCCGATATATGTGCATTGTATTGTCAAAAACAGCCCATATTTATGTAGCAGAAGCATTCTACTGTCTAATAAATAACTAAAAGTTTACATTTTAACAATTTTGTAAAACTGCTATATTTTGGGGCCAAAAAGGGGTCTTACTGAATCTACTCCTTTCAGATCTCAAAACACATTTTTTTAAATGAAATACTTTAATTTGTAACTGAAGGGATAAATTCACCACAGTAGACAGTTGCTATGAAAAGTAAATAGTAAGCAGGTGGTCTTGGGTGGCTGCACGCCCCCAGAAGATGATTATTTATAGTAAAAAATTCTTATTGAAACAAGATGTTGTTTTTAAATTGTTTTTAAGCTCATGCCTACAAAGCTACACTGGTAGACAAAAATTAAAGCTATAAAGCTTTTTGCACAGGATTTTTAATGAGGGTCAGGTGTCACAATATACATGCATAGAAGGAATGGATTATTCTAAAATCATTAAACAATTTACCCTGACAATACACTCTTTAAAATAAAATTTATTTTAGCATGAAAATTGAGCAAATAAAACATAAATAGACATCTATAAACCGCTGTTGGAGAAGACAAACAATATTTAAAGAAAAGACTAGGATTAACTGCCAGACATTTTAAATCTGATTACATGCACATAAAGAGGACCTTTATGATGGCATTAACATAATGGAAAATAAACATTCTAGTAAAGATAAACTGCTGGAGATGTACAGACAAACTATGTAAAGACAGGGGTAAAACAATATGTTTGTTGCATGGGCCCAAAACAAATAAAATAAACATCAACTTTCTAAAAGTGGCTCAAGACTGTCCCTAAATCTATGGAAAGTATTTTTGAACAAGTAAAAGAGGATTTTCATTATCTGATGGTATGTACATGGTGATTAGCAGATATGCTGTAAAGATGTCATACAAAAGCAATAAGCAAGCTGAAATAACAAATTATACTGGTATTATATAGCTTATTAAACAAATCAACAATATATATTTGTAGTAAATAAATAAATATATTTCTTTATAAACAACATAAACAAAATCCTCTGTAAAGGAAGACTGAGATATTTCATACTCATTTATAAGTTAAACCATTAACTACCATGTCATTTCACATAAGTTCAGGACCATCGGAATTGTCTTGTTCTAAACAAAAATCAAATTGAAAATTTTGGAAAGGGGTAGGGGTTCTGATGATCTCTGATGTACCAGCAGGGCATCCAAGCAAAGTTCCCAAATCCTGGTTTATGGTTATAAACTTCATGATAATGCCAATTTTTAACAGGTACAATATGCTAATGCAGGGCAATTCAAGGGAGTTTTTGGAAAGTTCAATTCAATTTAGACCCACAGTAATAAAGATAAAACCTACCCCTACATATAGTAACTGTTTTTTTCACTCCCAAGACATACACAGTAACATGCCTCACCCTTATCTTCTAGTGTGTATAATTCTTGTGTTACTATTAAACAATATTCAGATCATGCATGGAAAGTTGATTTCCATCATTTAAAAGTGTTAGGTAAGAAAATGTAAAACATGTAATGTGACCAAAGGCACTTGTCTCAGAATTTTTTCCCCTATATACCTTAATATAATATGTTATATTAAGGTGTATAGATGGAAAAAATCTGAGACAAGTGCATGTGAATGTGACTATGAAATACTTCAGTCTTATATTCACACAAACTACATAACAATGAAAAAACACAACCCTTCTTTGGTAAATACACAAGAAATTCAATAAACAATTTTACTAATATACATACATTTTTACAAATGACTATTCAAATACATGTAGTGAGAATTTATACTTATACAAATCTATATCAACATTTTGCAAAAGGTAAATTTTTACATGTCTTTTTTAAAAAGATCAATATAAAATAAATAAGAAGTACACAACAAAATGTAATGCTTTTGAAACTTATATGATCTTTGAGAATTAGATTGCTTTTGAAAAAAAAACATTATGCTGAGCTTTTATATAGTAAAGCACCTTAACAATAAACATCCTCAGCTATAATGTATGTGTACTGGGGCAGAGAATTATCTCCCCTGTCAAACAGGCTAAAGGGAGATAATTGTCTATTGAATGTCAATTTTCTATACGTAGATGGTTTGAAAGAAACATCATTTATAATTCTTATTATAAGAAATATTAGTCAAATGTAAATGTAACGAGTTCTCACTTTGGTTGTTTATATATATGTGACCCTTTTTAATAAGTTGAGCAAAACAAGGGTAAAAAAGTACATTAATACATCAACCAAGCACCAATTTACAAATATCAAATATAACAATATAATACAATAAAAATAATATAACTAAATCTTATTAACAAAGACAGTTGTATATGATATAAACAAACATTCATGAGAACCTTCAGTCTGAAGATCACAATTCTTTTAAAATTTCCTTATTGAAAAATCTGAACTCGTTTAAGATGCCGTACTGAACTTTGAAAGTCCCCATAAAAAAAGCTAACTTATGGATCACAAATTTTAAACAGCAAATTGTGATACATATATTATATCACTGTTGGTGTGTATAAGGAGATTTCAAACATTCACACTTGCTCTTCATCTGTGCCAATCTTCAAGGTCGTTTCATGTTGGCCATTTTTTTAGATTTTAATGAGTCTCCTCATTTGAGATTACTGACTGTCAGAATCAAACGTTGAATTCAGTCACATGCTCATGGATTCTGACACATCATACATTCAAATGTCAAATTAAACATGTAGAGTCCTAGACAGAATGTTGATGGTTAGGTTGTTCTTGTCACAACAAAGAACATTCAATAAAGTATTCTGTAAATTGGATATATCTGTACCAGGTTAGTCTAAAGGCATATCAAACATCTTACAAAACTCACTTCACAAAGTTTATACAAGTATTAGCAGTCAATCAAATCTTTGGTGCAGATCTGTCCTTTGTTTTAGTCTTCCGAAGTTGTATTCCAGCAAACTTAGGATTTTTCTTGAATCTAGTGAAAAAAGAATGAGTAATAAAATATATGACAATAATTAAAACTAAGTATTCTAATTCTATATCTTTAGTTCAATTTTAATATGTTGTTCATAGCTCTAAGATTTTAAACTTGTAATATAAAGTGTACAGTGTATTCTAAAAGTATTTATGAAATAAAGAAAAAGGTATTGTCAGAGACTGTAAAATATTGTTAAAAAGGTCCATAATGGAGGCTACAAAATATATCCTGTATTGTTCATAGCAATATTGTAAAAAAATTGACTTATGGAATTAATAATAATCATTGTTATAAATTGTTTGTAATTATACTGCTCTCTTAGGGCATCCTTGATTGACAATAAAAAGATTGTATTGTATTATATTTAGATTATCAGGGGTTCGATCACAATACAAAGTCGGTTGTTTGCATTTTCCCATTAATACTGCCTTATAACAATATAACTTCAAAAAAAAAAATGATTTTGTTATTTGCATTTGATTTTAACTGAAAAAGAAATTTCCTTTACGAGCAAAAGGTCAAAAGCAGGTCAATCTTACTGCCACTTACAAAGTATGTAAACTACTCACACACATATACACAAAAATTCAATAAAAATTAACTCAATTGTTGTAATGAGGTCAGAAAATAACATAGACAACTCCATTTTACAAGGAATGTTTTGTGATCAAGGGTTGTTTTTGAAGAAAAAAAACTCAATCAAAACTAATGACAGTGTTATAAGTAATAATTTATTACATAATTGACAAATTTAAAAGAAATATCCCCCTTCAAGGTTTACTGGAAACTGGTTAAAAATGACCTTTTCATAATATTTTCCTTAGTCCCATTGCTGTACTTTGTGTAATGTACCTTACATTTAACCCTATTACAGCTATAGGGCTGAGATGACTTACATATAAAGATCTACTTGCTTTTTTATGCTTTTTTATGCCCCACCTACGATAGTAGAGGGGCATTATGTTTTCTGGTCTGTGCGTCCGTTCGTCCGTCTGTTCGTCCGTTCGTCCGTTCGTCCCGCTTCAGGTTAAAGTTTTTGGTCGAGGTAGTTTTTGATGAAGTTGAAGTCCAATCGACTTCAAACTTGGTACACATGTTCCCTATGATATGATCTTTCTAATTTTAATGCCAAATTAGAGATTTTACCCCAATTTCACGGTCCATTGAACATGGAAAATGATAGTGCGAGTGGGGCATTTGTGTACTGAGGACACATTCTTGTTTCTTTTTATTATGTTTTAAGGATACAAAAAACTACACTGTGTAAAGCAGTGAAGATAATTTATATATTTTTTTAATCAAATTTTTCATGAAATCTTCTGAACCCTTTCCTAGCATTTCTAAAATTAAATTTGATTATTGCATTTGAATGCTTAGCTTAAAACATAAATATCTAAATCTAAAATGAAACCATCACCAAACTGCATGATATACCAATGTATAATTACATGCATGTAAAAATTCTCTGATATTAGCACTGACTGGTTTTGGGACATTACAGCCAGGAAAATCTTAGACCAGAAAGTTTATGAGAGGTTTTCAAAAGGTTAGAAAAATTATATTTGGCTAATCCTTAAAACTAATGCTTCAGAGTTTGGAGTAGATGAATGGAGTTTAAAAAAATTTAAAGAATTATAATAAACTTGTACATCGAAGCAACTGTTTCCTCAGTATTGAACTTGAAACAACTAGATATCATTGAGATGGGAGCCATCTCTGTGGGCCCCGCTGTCAATAACGTGGGGTAAATAAGTTGTATGGATAATCTGATATGAAGCATTATTTGAAGTTATTACATAGTCTCATGTGTGATTTTGATCTAAGATTTTAAGTTAAAACTGATAAATATTCTCATCTTACTTTCATAGTATAATAATGATATGACTGCATGATGTGAACTCATTGATTACTACTCTAAGGTGACTTCTGGATATATGGATTGATGTTTGAACAATATGTTTAAAGGTGCTGCCCAATTGATATTTGTCACATATTTTTAGAATTATGACTTCAATATATTATGACCCACCAAGTATAAAGTATGAAATATTAATGGTTCTCGAGAGGTAGAGCGGACACAATTTGTTAAGAACAACGAACAGATGGACAGACCGACAGACTGATCTTAGACCTAGGATGCATACATTATGACACATTCTCTTGTGTTGGTTAATATATATGTTAAGTTGAAAATGTTTGTCAGGTATAAAGTATGAAATAATAACAGCTGTCCTCTCAAAATATAATGTGGATCAAATTTGTTAGCGATGGACAGACCAACAGACAGACAGACCTTTGACCTAGGAAGTGGTACATATATCATGACACACCCTCTGGTGTTGGTTAAAATAGATGTCAAGTATAATATTTGAAATCATAACGGTTTTCAAGATATAGAGCGGACACAATTTTCACCACAGGACACAGGGTTGTCAACTGAAACCAAAGTTTTTTTGACGTTGACCTTTGACCTAGGAAGTTGTACATACATCATACACGCCCTCTGGTGGTGGTTAAAATGTATGACAAGTATATACTTTGAAATCATAACGATTATCTAGATATGGAGCGGACACGATCTTCACCACAGGACACAGGATTGTCAACTCGAAACCAAAGTTTTTGACCTTGACCTTTGACCTAGGAAGTTGTACATACATCATGACACACCCTCTGGTGGTTGTTAAAATGGATGTCAAGTATAAACTTTGAAATCATAATGGTTATCTAGATATGGAGCGGACACGATCTTCACCACAGGACACGGGGTTGTCAACTGAAACCAAAGTTTTTGACCTTGACCTTTGACCTAGGAAGTTGTACATACAACATGACACACCCTCTGGTGTTGGTTAATAATCATGTTAAGTATTAAGTATGAAATCATAACGGTTCTCTAGATATGGAGCGGACACGAAAGTGTTACGGACGGACAGACGGACGGACGGACAGACGGACGGACAGACGGACGGACAGACTGATCACTATAGGGCACCCGCCGTCGGCGGGGCCCTAATGAAGTGCAGAACACAGTAGTAAACTGTACCGGTAATTACTTGATTCCCTCTTTTTTAGCCTGGGAACCATTGGAGTTATGTTAAATTTAAGATCTGTAAAGCGTAAGGAAAAATATCTTATCAAAGTTAGATAAAAATAAAATCTCTATGTACCAAATTAAAGTTTAATTTCTGGCCCTTGGAATTATATTACTAGGAGTTAACTAAATTTAATTTGAAAAAAATAATCTTGTAAGTTTATCCATAGTTTTAGGGAGGAAAACAAATCTTAAAACAAATTATTGTTGGCCTTTATAACTGGTATACAAATAAAATTATTTTCACATCATGCTGTTTCGTGCATCCCATCTCCTGGGTTATATTATATACTATATAGTGATACATCTATATGAATATATTATACTATGTAATGTATTGTAGAAGAATTCAGTTGTATTTTATTGTGGTTCATAATTTACAGTCTGCTTATAACATATTGATATGTAGAACCGTAATGTATTGCCTGATGACTTAATTGTGAAAAAAGATCCACATTGACATAACTGTAGTCAGAAAGAAATAACTTGAAATGTGTTTTACATACTTTTTTTTAAATCTTTGGGTGGGAGTTTAAAAGAAAAACGGAAAAAAAAACCTACACAAAAATAACTCAACAATGAGTATTAGTCTGCTTAGTAATCTTCTTTTATAAGATATGAAACATTACAAAAACCAATTAAGGTGGTACCTAACACTACAGGGAGATAACTCTGTAAAGTCAGCTAAACGTTTTAATTAAGTTCTGTTGTAAAAGGAATATTAAGCTTCTCAATGATCAAAATTGGTGTTTGTCAAACTGCTATATAACCAGTGTAATTTTTCTGACAAAACGGTTGGTTCAAAGTTTTTGAAATTTTTGTATTTTTGTTAAAGGGTCAAAGTAAATACTTTGACAAAATTTTATGAAAATTAAACAACCCAAATTAATTTTAGTGAAAGTGTTAGGTACCACCTTAAGGATCCTCCCTGATTTCTTTATGAAAAATGTGTGACAATTTGTTTCAGACAAAAAATAAACACCTGCTCGAAAAGTGGTTATCCCTTCCCGAAAAAAATCTTTTCTATAAGCTAGCTTTATAAAATGGAATTATTTTTTTCTTCAAATTTATATCAATCAAGTTGTCTTCATTGTAAAATATATCAAAATATAAAGAAATAATCTAACACTGGTGATTTTTCACAAATTTTTTCATCTGTGCAAATTGTAATACTTTGCACTATCTTCTTCTGTGTGGTTGTAGTCTGCTACTGGAGTACTTGGTGGCGCCATCTTTGGTCCTGGTCCAGGAGGAGGTGGTGGTGGAGCTGGGGGCGGCTGGCTCATCTGTTGTCGATTGCTGTAAGCTGCTCCATTCTGAGAAATGACAGAAGATTTAGACTGTGCCCAGGTAGAGGAGGGGGAGGAGGGGCAGTAGGTATAGGAGGTGCTGGGGGAACAGCAGTGCCGTGTGATGGTGCTGGGGGGATAGCAGTGCTATGAGATGGTGCATGGAAGCTTGGTTTACTACTTAGGGCAGGAGAAGGAAGGCGACTGGCAGAGAACAGAGTGGCAAGAGATGTAGCTGGGTTAGAATTAGTAGTGATTGGAGGTGGAGGGGGAGGAAGTGGAGGTGAGGGTGCAGAGTGTCCCATGTTACGACCTCCTTGCTGTAACTACAAAGAAAGAACAGACTATCCTAAACATGCTATAGATCAATAACCAATGTTAATATTGACATGAAATTATACTCCAACATTTATTATTAAAAACAAAACTTAAAAAATATTGAATTGCAGATTAAAATATTTCTAAAGGAATTGATAAATTTGGTTGAATTAACTTTATTGGTTGTTTTCATTCTATTTTTTTTTTTTACTTTCTTGAATAAGTTTATAAATGTAAAAAAAAATCATATTTTGCATAAAAGCATTTTAAATTTAAATTATATTATTTAATACATTAATATACAACGAATTAATTTTACAATACCAAAAGGGAACTCAATTATATGCTTGGGTAAAGAACAACAAAATCATACCTTTATTTCAGACTGAATTACCATGATTAAAAAAAAACTTAGATTTTTACCACAAAACACAATTTTAATAATATATTTGTTAATTTCCCAATCAAAACCAACTCATGCTTTTTGAACGTATCTAAATATATTTGAAGCAAATATATACATTAGACAGAAATGTAAACACCAGATATTTGGACATGCTTGATACAATAGCCATATTACAAACATATACTGAGCATGCCCAGGACTACCTGAGAAAGAGGCGGTTGTTGAGAATAATGGGTATGATACTGTCTGGCATCAGCTGGATGCCGCGGTAGGGAGTAATAACCCTGGTGTACAGGAGGGTAATCAACCCAGTCACTATAAGGCTGAAAATTACAAACGCAGATGAAAGGTAATAAAATGAAGACTTTCTCATCACAGAATTCTAGGATGTAAGTTTCGTAAATGGAAGGCTTTATAAAAGAAATTAACCAAGAAATTTACAGTTGACTCTTTGTAAGACTGATATCCATGCATCATCAGAGACAGAATTAAATAATAATTAGTGTTCAGATGTATAAATTAATTTTGTTTATTATTGAGAGTCAAATAAAATCATATCAGTTAATTCAAAACTATTTAGTGCAATTTTGTTTTGAGAAAGTCTTTTCTAGCTAAAAGAATGGAAAAAGCAAATAAAGTAAACAGATTATAATGAAATGCATTGTGTAAGTAGTATAATGTATATATAGCATTAACAGACAATGAAAATAAAAACTTAGATAGTTATTATTATTTCAAAAGATATTTCAAAGAATCTTAATCATCAATCTTTCATAAACAAACTTTATTTTAACCATAAATGTATTAAATTAATTTCAACTTTCTTGACTAATACAGCTTGATTTAAGATTTTTTTTAAAGTATTGTTAAATGTTATTTTTCATTTAAGCAAAGTACCAGGGCAATAAAAATAAATTCAATAATGCAACAAAATATTCAAAACAATAATTAAACCTGATATATTCATAAAAATAATGAAACTGGACCCAAATTGCCATGCAAGTAAAACACAGCCAATACATACCTGATTTGTGGCGTTAACAAGTCTGAGATTTGAGCCCTCGTACATAGATTTAGGTCGTGAGGTTCTCCCTGGAACATCATCCATGAGGTAATCACCATGGTCTGACAAAGACCTGTTATCTAACAGATCCCCCATACTCTTTACTCTCCCATTTAACCTAATTTAATATAGATACAGATAAATAACAAGATATTGGAATTACTCTTTTTTTAAATGTACTTCAAATGTCCAGATTAGTTATTCAGAAATTCAGTTTAAATCACTTTAAATGCAAAAAAAAAATTATTTTATTCCATCAATTACAAGCCTATGTAATACTATTTAAAAAAAAAAAAAAAACTCTCTTTTTCAGAGCTGCTGAACTGTTGACCACTAATTTGGACAAAGACAGACAAAACTGATTAATCCAAACACAGAAAGAACAGACAATGCATGATTCTAAGGTAAAATAAGTTAATGTATTACTGTGGGTTGTATACTTTCACTATAATACGAATCTTTAAACATTTCATGAATTCATCATTTTCTGATTTTTCAAAATAAGGAGTTCATGGGAGATAGATTGACTTACTGAGGAGGTGGTTCTCTTGGAGGAGAAACAGTAGGTTCTGTGAAGGACATTGGAAACCAACCATATCTGTAATTAAAACAGTGTATAAATATTTTCATTCACTTATGAACAACAGCTAGATACATTGGACATTAAGAACATTTACAATACCAGCAGACAATATTCTTAAATTCTAGTTACTTATTATTTTGAAATTTCTAAAGCAGTATGCTGATGATGACTTGATGAAATCACATTGTCAATTGCCTGGTATGAATTGTTCCACACCACATAAAAACAACCTGAGTTATCTCCCATTGTAGTTACTATACAGATAAATATTTACACCATATTGCCAAAATTTTTATTTATTCTGTTCATTTTAAGCTACAACATATATTGCTATTAATTTATACCATGTTGCAAACAATTAGAACTATTTTCCTTGTACCTTATGTACCCTTTTTAAGTATTTATAGTACATTGCAAATGGTTAAAATTTTCCCTCTGGTTTACAATGATTTTAAATTATTAGAATTATTTCCCTTGTACTTACTGTCCACTACGAGTATTAACACCATATTGCCAACCCTCTGCCGGTTCACCTATCACATTAATCAGATCACCTTCTGTAAAACTTAATTTTTTATCTCCCTCTCCAACATGACTGTAAATTGCACGAACCTGCATGGTACCAGGGGGAGCTGCTGGTGGCACACTTATGCCACGAGAATGTGGCATTGTTTTAGCTGGAATAAGATAATGATACCATTACTAATTCAAAAGAATATTCAACAAGGGACCAAACAATACATTAATTCACAAAGGTGTGTAGCCAGTGAGTTAATCACTAGTGTTGTTTGGACATTATTGAGACTGAATTTCCTCAATGAAAGTTAAAAATAAAAAAATTACTACATTTTGTATTTATAGTGCTTGTGTTTTGAGGGACATAACACAGGTGAATATATCATGTACAAGATTTATTGAAAACGGCTTCTATGATATTTTTTTTATCTTTTTCACAGATATATCATACATTCTGAGTAATACTGTATATTGTTGCAGAGACAAAGTTTTCAGAAGATGAATTATTCTCTCCAATACACAGAGCAGTTTATTTATGTTGTTTTTCTTTCCATAGGAAAATGTTCAACTCTACTTCAAACACTTTCAATAATCATGTGTTTCTAAAATATTACCACCAAAGTTTCCAGCATAAAAGGATTCTGGACTAGCATATTCTGACACAGGTCGCCGCTGCATATCATGAGCACTATTGGACCGTCTGTAGGGACTACCAAGAGATCTGGTCTCATCAGGTAGATGTCCATTTCCCCAGTATACACTGCCATTGCCTACTTCTTCCTATATTTAAAATAAAACAAAATAAGATGTAGTGTGATTGCCAATAAGTACCCACCTGAAATCAAAAGTACTTATATGTTAGACTACCCCATTCAAATATAAGCAAACCAATGCTGACTTTGTGAAGAACTTTTTCAGTCTATATTAAAATAAAAAGATGTGGTATGATTGCCAATGAGACAGCTCTCCATCAGAGTCCAAATGACATGGAACTTCTAGAACAACTATCAGTCAATGTTTGGCCTTAAACAATGAGCAAAAACAATCCTTTTTACAAGAACTTAAGATTATAGTTTGTAACAAAACATACCTTTGTTTGATAAAGAAATCTTTCTGCCTCTGGAGGTAATATCTGAGGTCGTGATGACAACTGTTTCCATTGAGGCAATCCCTGCAGTAAGGTGTCTGCAGACTGAAAGGTCAAGATTATAATAATAATTGTTACCATTGAGGCAATTCAAAGATTCAGATTTCTGCAGACAGCAAAGTCAATGTTGAATGAATGAATGAATTTTTATTGCATTAGTAACAACATTGCCTTAGCATAATACAAGGTATATACATATATGACAAATGTTATTATTTATAGAAAGATTGCTAATAAAAAAATCCAAAATAAGAAAACTACAAAAATTTCATTCAATTTTAAAAACTAAAAGGGAATAGTTATCTCCCTTTTCATATCAAAATTTCTTGAATTAAATGCAAATCTGAAACATTGTTGACCTGTCATGAATATATTATGAGTTTCAGAGGAAGACGTGGAAATAAAGTCAAGGCCATACAATATCTATAATGTCAGATGGACTTGTATCAACATGCTCAACTATACCTGTTTATGATGATTTGCATATAAATAAGCTACTGCACTGAGTCGATCTAATAAGAAACAGTGACATTTTCTGTCCTCTAATAAAGCCTACAAAACAAATAAAAAAACACTTATTATTAGGATATTAAATTATTCATTTAAATAAACTTCTTTTATTATGTAATGCACGCATTGATGCTCTGCTACAAATTGGTTATTAACCAATTTCATTATGCTAAGAAATTGTTGGGTATTTTAAATGTTTTAAATGAAAGAACTTAAGATTTATTTGTTCTTCAATGAAAATTTGATTGGTATTTTTTTATATCATGAAATTTTTTTTAATTTTGATATGAATCATGATTTTTTATTTGATTATTGATGCATTTTATTAAATATATTTATTCAAACACCACTCAAGTGTACGGTTATATTACTCAAATTAAATTAATGTAAATAATAATTTTTATAAAAAAACAGGTTCTATTTAATTTCTTTTTTCTAATTTCATAAGGTAGTTAGTGTTGGACTATGATGAAGTGAAAAAGTGTAAAGAAAGCAGAAATAAATATTAGAGTTATTCATTAAATACCTAAATTACTTTAAAGTGATAAACAGGAGGTAAGATATTTGAATGATATAAAAGGGGGACTGTCTGATTTTCTTTAAATAAAGATTAGTGGCATGCCAATTGTGTGTTGAAATAATACATCCAAACTTGTAGAAAAAAGTTTCACTTACTTATCTCAACATAGAAATTATTACATATACTTGTGAGTCATCAGCCGAAAATGCAAATCTCAAATTAACATAATAATCCATTCCACATGCACTCATGTGTGTCCTTTAATTTGTTTTCAAAATACCTAACCATCATTAGGTATGCATAGCTACCATTGTTTTATTTGTTAATTTTGAAAGGCAAAGGCTTAATTAGCTAAAACAGTGTAAATACCAGAGATGGATCCAGCCATTTAAAAAGGGAGGGTACCTCACCCAAAACCAATTGGGGTGGGGTGGGGTCCTACTACATGTCCCCATTCAAATGCATTGATTGTCCCAAAACCACATCCCCCTGGATCCATCATAAACATTTATCTTGGTATTTTGCCTCTGAGCTAGTGTCATTATAAATTGTAATGCATCATGTTCATACAACGAATATCTCGTCTTTTTCACACCTGTTTCAGTAAACTATCTCCTTGTTCAACTGATCTCTGTCCTTTGAGGTCGTTTACGTTAGAAAAATAAATAGACCGCAGTGGCTGATGAAAAATTTTCAAAAGGCAAATATCAGAAAGAAAAAAAAGTTTAAAAAAACAAGACATGAATTTTCGGCCTCAATGAGTAGCTCGGGTGGTCTCGCTCCCTCGGTTCGCTCTCTGAATCAAACCCTGAATCGCCTATTTGAAGATGTGTGTGTCTCGGTGACTAAAGTGTTACTACAGGATCATCATCGGGTTCTCGGTGTTACAGTGGATCTACAGCTACCTCTAACGGCTGTTTGGAGGGAAACAACATTTCTTTATTTCGACCAATTAAATTATATATGATGGGCATATAAGGAATACGGAAAATGCGACTATGAGACCGCAACCATTGTCAAAACAATTCATATGAACAGAAAATACGCTTTAACTAAATATTGTGTAGCACGAAACCTACTTAAACATATAAACCTTTGTTACAAATGGTGTAAATGGCAGATCAGAAAGTTTTTGTGGCATAAACTTGTTTCGATCAACCACATTTATGCCTGGAGATCCTGGCAGGAAAAAATCTCTGCAATATCCATCTAGAGATATATATATATACTGAATCTGAAAGAACTTTACACACTTTTGATTGAATACAAGTCCAATCCCTAACGTTGTCTTTTCGGGAGACCCCCCCCCCCCCCCCCTCAAAATCCAGGAACCATACCTTATTTTACCAATCTGTACAATTTCTTTTGAAATGTACTTTATTTGTAATTTGAAATTGAGATCGATTGTCATGAAGATAAATCGGTGTAAGTGAAATAGGAGTTTCCGATAATTATAATCCTGTACATGACTTTCTGTACATTTTATATTGGATTCGGGAAGTGATCAGTGAGAATCGCTGTTTATAGGGAAACAATTAAAATTCGCTCTTATTAGTCGTTGGCAACCAGCGGCGAAAGTCGCGACAGATCAAACTATAAATGGGATTGCATATTTTAAAAGTATTTCGTTAGTTATTATTAAAATTTTACTTCGTTGTTATTGAAAAAAATAAATTGCAAAAGACTAAATTTTTATATAATATACATTGTTGCAAATGTGCGAGTAGCCTGCACATATCATAGCATACGTGATGCATGATTTTTTTATTAGTTGTTAAAGGCTTTGATCAAGCTGTCAGTTAACTGTCAGTACTCTCACATCTGTACCTAGTGTTTTTTGTTGTTGTTGGGATGTACAAGTATCCGTCCACGTCCATTTGTATTTTTTTTTTTCATCTGATGAGTTCGTTCTTTTGTTGTACTGTTATACCGCTGTCCCAGGTTAGGGGGGATCCCGCTTACATATTTAACCCCGCCACATTCTGTATGTATGTGCCTGTCCCAAGTCAGGATCCTGTAATTCAGTGGTTGTCGTTTGTTTATGTGTTACATATTTGTTTTTCGTTCATTTGTTGTACATAAATTAGGCCGTTAGTTTTCTCGTTTGAATTGTTTTACATTGTCATTTAGGGGCCTCATGATTATAGCTGGCTCTGCGGTATGGGCTTAGCTCATTGTTGAAGGCCGTACGGTGACCTACAGTTGTTAATTTCTGTGCCATTTTCGTCTCTTGTGGAGAGTTGTCTCATTGGCAATCATTCCATATCTTTTTCAAATGATGGCTCAAAACTGCATTTTTGATAGATTTGGACAAATTTTGAGTATCTATCCAGAACACTTTTAAGATGAAGAAGGAAAACGTAACGTTTTCAGTGCTAAGATACATTGTAAAGACTGTGAATTTCAACTTCTTAATGTACGGCCAGTCTATAGAGAAGGACAGTTCTGTGAAAATGACGGGCAGAATCAAAAGCTTAAACTAATCCATTTACTTACTTAAAGATTATGAAATTACCATTAACCGCTGAATTCGATATTTACATTTTTTTACAAAAAAATAATATGTGGACATAGTTCATACCAGTATGTAGCCTAGCTAATTCAACATGTCTTTATACTGAATGTATGTGATACAATATCTAAACCAATTTTGGAAAAGTGCAGAAAACTTTTAAATCCTTTGAATTTTATATGTTTATTTATTTATGAAATGCACATTTATATCCATAGGGATTGAATGCATATACAAACAATACAATACAATATACATAATGGAAAAATTAACATTTTAAACCTCATATATAAAGTGGTAAAACAGTAATATTTATGCAGGCGTTGTGTCCACTCCCCTCAGTGCAAATGACTTTTTAATTAACGGAACAGTAAGCTGCATAATATCAAATGAAGATAGAATTAATTGTAATATATCTGCTTCAGACAATTTAAAGTATTCTGGACATATATTATTTATTTATTTTTCAAACTGATTACGTAAAGATTTATTAATTTTACATTTTAAGAAAAGTGGGTTTCATCTTCAACCGCATTTATAATATATGACCCGTGTTAATTACATTTCAAAGTTGGAGAAATAATTTAAATATCAGCAAGCTTTTATGGTATTCAAATATTCAATTTTTGCAACAGAAAGATTCTGAAAACTTAATAGAAACAAAGTAAAAGATGAAGTCCACTTCCAGTTATATTGTCCTCTATACAAAAACCTTTTACAGAAGAATTTGATTAAATTGGTGATTTAAAATCAGAAATACATTTACTTAATCGAATGATTTGTTTAATGCCAGAGAGATGAGTAATAAATTAAGTCAATCGTTTCAAGTTCGTTGTCATTTGGTCTACCCATGGAAGTAATAAAGAGAATATAATACTTCCATGGTCTACCATAAGCGGTAATAGGATTGGAATAATTATCACTTTATTTACATTATTTGTCATGGTTTACATGGTGTACACCTAATACGCATTGTATCATATGTGCTTGGGCAACTGATATTTTATTAAATTGAATATCTAAATGGATTGCCACCTCCTCATAAAACAAAACCACAATAAAATGTTCCAAATTGTCAGTTCGTTCTATTAACAATTAGATGTATACCTCCCTAAGCCAAATTTCAATTTCAAGAAGAAGAAAAAAATATCAGAAGAAAAAGGTTGCAAATCGTTGTTTAAAGTAGTTTTAAGATAAATGTTAGAACTTTTCATAACAACGAAAGGTCCGTTTGTTGGAGCATGTACTGTAAATATTAAAATGAAAAAGTATTTATTTTTGTAAGTACTGTTATCGTTTGTTGTATCTGTGAAAAGTATAATATATCATATCCCAGGTTGTATATCATATGCATATAACCTTATATTTGACGTATTTTGAGGACCCTCAGGAAGATAAGCTTTGGCTAATGAGGTTATCTTTTTGAAATAAAGATTGACTTTTCATGAAACTTATATCCCAATGGTCTTGCATTTTTAAAAATGAACAGAAAGCTGACAGACGGAGATATTTCAAATCTTCACCCCCGTTCAGCTACGATGTGGTGGGGCGGTTAACATATAGAAATATAGCCTAGCTATTTGATATGATGACTTTTTAATCAACAGAAATTAATGCCTACCTATATCTTCTGTCCCTCCTTTACATGTAGTCCGGGCGGTCTGTCCTACCCGTAACAACACTTCGTTGTATGTTCTTGCAGCCGCTGCTACACCTGTTAAGAGTAAAAATTGTATGAATAAAAAATATTTTTTCCCGCTACATTAAAACTTATATTGCATTACACGACAGAGGACCAAAATATGAGGGCTGATAAGATACAATGTTAATATTGTTGCTTACTAGAATGTTTTCATATATCAAAACAAATGACAAGTCTTGTATAGCCCAGATTTAAAACTGAATATATAATTATAATCCAAAACCAAATAATTAAAAACTGAGAGTCAACTTTTTACTTTGGTTCTTCGTGCTATCTTTGACTTCACAAACATTTTGTCTCAACCAAACCAAATGAAGATCAATTCTAAAACAATTGTCGTGGGCATCGAAATTCGTATCATACTTTTTATCACATGACGAGTACAAGTGACATAGTACTGGAACATATGCAATCATGGACTGCACCTCCCCATGTTGCACATATATATATATATATATATATACTACACAAACTTTTGGTACAAGGCGTTTAGCAAATGGGCATGGAAAACTTCAGTGGAAAGGATAGTTTTGTAATTTGATTCAACCTTCAAGGCACTGGATAGTTTTTACACAGTATCCCGGCAAATATATATAACCCTTTGTAATACCTGGTTCGAAATTGCATGTAATTACCACGCACGATGCATTGAGATAGACATTTTATTGAAATATTTCTATAGTGTTATTTTTTCCCATATAATTTTTAACTATTTGTTTTTTTCTTCAGTCAATGACACCGAATTTTAAGAGTAGGAGCAATGCATAGAATCAGTGATGGCTAAATAGAACGATCTTCTTGCCTTAACAAAATCACTTTAAAAAGTTCTTGGATGTTCCATATAAAAATACCTTATCTATTTGTGTTTATACCAATCTTTTTATTATCAATTTAAATCTTCCAATCTTCATATTACGTTCCCTATGGATTTATCCGTGGAACATCTTCCTCATTTTTCATTCTATACGTTTTATATAAATATAACAAATGATATTTTGCGGAGGTAAATGTCTTCTTCATTCTAATATAATAACGTGTAATAAAAGAAGATATTAAGTTGGACGGATTACTTTTGTTTACTAATGGGATTAATCTGTAGAAAATGCCGTCAAGTAAGATAGAAGTAAACATTGGGGGTTTATATTATTTCTCTATTATCTTAAGAGCACGGTCAACATATCGGAAAACCAAAGCAGTGTAGGACTATGGGGCTTACTTTTCAGAGTGTTGTGGGAAACAAACAGTGGATACTATATTCTATCAAAATCATACACGATATCTGTAAGGGTTTTTTTCTTTCTCGGGGGCAGTACATATAGCCGGCGAAATGTGGGGTCCATGTTTTGCCCTCTCTCAAATATCTACAAAAAAACTCCCTCTTCTCAAATCATTTTTTTTTTATTACCCGGTGAAAGAAAGTAAAGATAGTCGCCTTTCGCGTTAAAGTCTAAGCGATACGTAATATGAAAAGAATATCCAAGCTTAAGGGAGGAGTAACCAGTTATTTGGGCCGTTTGTTACACAATTTCCAAAAAACAAAAAACAAAAAGTCCAAGATGACTGAAACGTAGCAGTTACTTGATGTGCAGTGACAAATATTTCATGCATATCATTCTTACAGGCGCCCATTTCAGCAAGAAGGTTTGACGGAACGAGAAAACTCAAAAGATGATATAATTTGTATACCCAAGTCAGTCTTTGGTGCCTTACTAGGAGCTTACCGATGTGCTGACCACTTGGAGAATCAACCGCTGTCGTCCTCGAAAGTCCGAATATTTGGTGAATTATAAATCATTAAGGACTCACAGTCGAATTCATAATAATTTTGGTGAATGATAAAATCTTAAGGGTTGTCAGTATTGAAATATTGAATTCTTAGAAGATAACAATCTTAAAAACAGTAGACTTTAGGAAGTTATGGACTACATATACGAACAATAATAATAGAACATTGAAAGAGGCGAGAGTAAAAGTCTAACATGTAACTAACTTCTTTCGGGTATGTTTTGCCCTCCTCGTTTGCCTGAGGCTTGCCTGGGTGATCAGTTGATGATCAGTTAGATACAGTATATGCCTGTGTTGTATTTTTTCTTTGGGATGTCTTGCCTTGGAAAATTAACATTCAAATATATTTTTATCAAAGGAACAGATGTTCGTATTTTTGTATTTGAAAAAAAATCCAAACAAAGTCTAAATTGAATTTGGTTTTTCGCTTTTCGTCCCGATTCGGGCTTTATCATTTTTTTTTAATTTTGGGACCTAACTATAAAAAAAAAAGACATAGCCCTGAGTAAATGTTTATCTGACGCCTAGAGTACGTGTTCACCTCACGCCCTGTGTAGGCCTGTAACCCTTCTTATCCTTCATGTCAAACAACCTGTCACTCAACTACAAGAATGACTAGGGTACTAATTTATAATGATAATCATTTATCTTGAGAGTGTAAACTACATTTAAAACAAACATACCAACCAACGCCTTGTGATAAACTTTCCCTGCTAAAATAATCTGTCGTACACCCGGTGTAAAATTCTCTGTTAAACCCTGTAAATATACAAGAAAATTATAGTTCAGAAAATAATTGAAAGATTGCTTAATTTGGGAATGTAACATGCCATCTTAAAATGAAACTACACCCTCCCCCATACAAGTTTTAATCATATAGATCATACAATTGTAATGACATATATCATTGCTTTATATTCTCTGATCATACCAAGAATATAATAATGATAATTCTTTTATCGTTTTACATTTAAACAAACATGATAAATGAAATAGTAAACTGTGGTAAGATATAACGTTCTACAATATTAATTGTAAGTGACAACAAAATTAACATTAACAACTTTTTGCTGTATTAAATTCAAGAGGAATATGTATACATGTAATTTGTATCTTAAACACTATTTTATTTTAAAATATTGTTGTTATTTGATAGAAGAAAATATTAAATACATTATTAATCGATAATCATCGCTGTCACAATATTACGATTATGCATCTTAAATGACAGGTGTGGCCAGGTGTACCTACCTTATAAATTGTCTCCGTTAATTTGTGGGTCTCGTCGGTGTCCTTCATGTTTCTCTCTGCACTTAAAATCCACAAATAAAATAGATCCTCACATTAAAAACGTGTATCCTTGTTTCCGCAACAAAGACGTATATAAACAGCCAGGTGTATTACCGTTAGACGTCAAAGTTCAGAGGTAACAGGTAAAATCAATAATATGTATTATAGGTAAAAAATGATAAAATTTGTAAAGCTGACGTAATCGGATTATCTTTGTGAGTGTCAGATACATTGAAATGTGAAAAACCAGCTGATAAATAAGAGGTGAACACGTTTATTAAAAATGTTTTATTGCGATTTCATAATTTCAAACATCGCCTTTACATGTAGTTCGTATCATAAAGTCTTTTGTGTATATGATAATTCTTTTGTATAAATACCTCTATCTGGACCAAAATTAACACATCATACACTTATCAGAGTACTTGTGCATGGCAAAGGACTTTTTTAGAAAGAAAAAAAAATATACAGTTGAAAAAAAAGAAGAAAAAAAAGATACTTTTGAATGTCAAAAAGACAACAACCCGCCAATGGGTCTTCTTGAATTTAAGTTAAAATGTAAATTTTGTTGAACTATTCCGAGAGAAAGAAAAATATGATATTCGATAATGTCGACATAGTATTTAAAAAGCCAAGAACTTCGGATAAGATAAAAAGATCAGGATATTCGGATAACAAGAAGAAACAGGAGTTGCTTCAATTCGTTGATCGATATTCTAGAGGTGAATGATATACACAGGAATATAAACTTCTATCTAGAACAAGATTTGTTGTATTTGAGTTCAGAAACTAATGATTCAATTACTAGTAGATGAGATCAGTGTTGTTTTATTTTCGGGGGGATTAAAAATGTCTCTAAAATGGGCATCGATAATCAAAGTTAATTTACGTTAAATATGGATAAAAATCCAGTGCTAAAATGGGATATACTTTGGTGTCACAACCTCTTATTTATTCTCGCTACAATGTCTGACCTCCACCGCATGTGCAGTCAAGGTTATACTCAGTGTTTTGGTAATCACTTACACACAGCAGAACCAGATGCTCCACAGGGCGCAGCTTTATACGACCGCAGAGGTCGAACCCCGAACGGTTGGGGCTAGTATGGACACAACATTCAAACTGGATACAGCTCTGAATTTGGATTGTGATTATTAAATTGTTGATACAGCATAGGTTTCTGACACAGAATGAATGTGGTCTAATGAACTTAAAATGGTTTTTTTTTTTGCTTTTGAGCAATGCACTATGCTGTTGAATATTAATCCTTTGCGGATATTTGAAGAAATTTTCTTTTTCATTTCTGAAATCTGAAATAAGAAAAATTGAACCGCACCAATTTTTTTTCACCTCCCCCATTCCCTTATTCCAAAAACGATCTCAATTCAAAATTCTAATGAAGTTTTCAACATCATAAAATATAAAATGTCATACAGTCATGATTTAAGTTGATTTGACTACTATTCTGGACAAAGAAAGATAACTCCAATGCAACATTTTATATTGGCAAATTTCCAATGAAGTTCATTAAACTAAAGTTTTTGGCAAAGGAGTAAGTTCGGTAAGGGCCATATTTGGCCCCAATTATAAAGTTCATAGTTACAAGACAATAAATGTTTTAAGTTGCCTTAAAGATATGTGAGAAAGTTTAACAGAACTGTTTTTGTAAAAATTTTATTCTAACACGTTGATTTTTACATCCCAAATAGGTCAAAATAAAGGGTTTTGGTGAAATTTGACAAAAAACAACTAGATTTCAACAAATTTAAGGACCAGGAAAGATAGAGCGCAGGCGTCGACAAACTTAATATTCAAATAAAACATGTGAAATGTCTTCACAAACATTATATTAAAAGATCTTTGTTGTCGACGTATGCGCTCTATGTTTCCTGTCTAATAATCTATGGGAAATTTTCCCCATTTTCATTGTTTTTTTCGTGAAAAATCAATATGCGTACAGATTGTGACGTCATAATGAAACGCAAAAACGTAAAATTTTCAACAAAATGGCTTATTTCCTATCTAGTCACTGTATAAGCTATAATTTATTGTGATATTGGTCAATAAATCCGAATTTGAAATTGACGCTAAAAATGGGGGCCATTTTAGGACATACTCCTTTCCAATGGAATTTATTAATAATAAAGTTTTTGGCAAATTTCCAATATACATAATCTAAGAGCAGTTTAGGTGAGCTATTAAAATGAGTTTCAATTACCAACCTTACGCTGCTTTTAAATTATGTTTTGTACTTAAGTAATTGTCCATTAACCTGGAAACCCTCCTCCCCCCTTTTTGCACCTTATTCCTTAACGGTTTGAGCCATAACTCCCAAAGACAATTCTTACCATCCCTTTGTGGTATTCCAATATCCAAAATCTAAATACATGGTAGATTAATCATATCAAAGAACCCAAAAATTAAATTTTTGATGAAATCAAATAAAGTTCAATATTGGACCCTTTAGACCTCAATGTGGACCAATTCGATAACCGGTCCTAAATATTAAAAATCTAAATACATGGTTAGATTCAGCATATTGAAGAACCCCATTTATTGAATTTTTGTTGAAATCAAACAAAGTTGAATTTTGGACCCCGATTTGGACCAACTTGAAAACTGGGCCCATAAAAAAAAAATAAGTACATGTTTAGATTCAGCATATCAAAGAACCCCAAGAATTCAATTTTTGTTAAAATCAAACTAAGCTTAATTTTGGACCCTTTGGACCTTAATGTAAACCAATTTGAAAACGGGACCAAAAATTAAGAATCTAAATACACCGTTAGATTCGGTATATCAAAGAACCCCAATTATTCAATTTTTGATGAAATCAAACAAAGTTTAATTTTGGACCCTTTTGGACCCTAATTCGTTGGGACCAAAACTCCAAAAATCAATCCAAACCTTCCTTTTGTGGTCATAAACATTGTGTTGAAATTTCATAGATTTCTATTAACTTATACTAAAGTTATTGTGCAAAAACCAAGAAATATGTTTATTTTGGGACCTGTTTTTGGCCCCTGATTCATAAACTGTTGGGACTTAAACTCCCAAAATCAATCCCAACCTCCCTTTTGTGGGCATAGACGTTATGTTAAAATTTCATAGATTTCTGTTTTCTTATTCTAAAGTAATTGTGCGAAAACCAAGAAAAATGCTTATTTGGGCCTTTTTTGGCCCCTAATTCCTAAACAGTTGGGACCAAAACACCCAAAATCAATCTCAACCTTCCTTTTAATGGTCATAAACCTTGTGTTTAAATTTCATATTTTCTATTTACTTTTACTAAAGTTAGAGTGCGAAAAACCAAATGTCTTCGGACGTCGACGCCAACGTGATACCAATCAATATACGACCAAAAACATTTCAATTTTTGCGGTCGTATAAAAATTGCAAATTAAGAAATTAAATTATGAAAATGAAGACTTTGTGCCTTTTTTATTTTTATGTAGGCGTCGTGTTGATCAAGTCCGGTATTTTTCAACTGATTTTTATAGTTTGTTCTTACCAGAATAACCTCTGTTCTTTCGTTGTTTTGGTACATCAATGTCCCAGGTTAAGGGATAGTAGTCCACCGCCAACCTGTTTAACCACGCCACATTCTGTATGTACCTGTCTCAAGTCAGGAGCTAATAATTCAGAGATTGCATGTATATTATATCATTTTACGTAAATAGATTTGTATATGAATCAGCTACCGTTAGTTTTCTCGTTTGAATTGTTTTACAGGATTTCTATTTTATTGTAATACTGCATAAAACTAGACCGACACAATAAGCCAAATTGTTAATGAACTGGTTCACAAACCATGGTAAGAGTTCACAGGAATAATGAACTGGTTCACAAACCACGGTAAGAGTTCACAGGAATAATGAACTGGTTCACAAACCATGGTAAGAGTTCACAGGAATAAATGTGACTCGGACACAATATACTTACTCCTAACCCATCTGCCTTTGCTCCGTCTACTCAATGCTACTTGCTTAGTGATTAAGCAGCAAATACCCTTTAACAAGTCTTTGGTTTCATTCGTTAGGAGATCGAAAAACCGACCCACTCCCCCGCACTCGAGGGAAATACGCTGCCAGAAAACAACAGAGGAAGATTGCCTACTTTTGTGGATATTCATTACCCCTTTTTTAAATCTCGAACAAAGGAAAATTCCAGATTCATGCAAAAGCATATTAAACCACAAACAAATACTGAAAGAAGTTTTATTTGTATTATAAACCACTTAAACACAATTAATTATAATTGATTATGTTTTTGCTTGACTTCCAGTGGCAAATATTTGATGCAAACTCAGAACTAGGACCACAATTAAGAGAGGGAACTTTAAATATAACAACAGTTGTACCACAAACTAGCAAAATGGATACTAAGTCAGCATTTAAGCCCTCAATTACTGCCGCATAGAAGATCTCGTGCTGGTTTCTAGGAACAAGTACCACATGAATATTAAAGAAAATAATATATTTATGAGATATGAGTATTCAATGCTTTGTACAAGACAGACACTCTTGAGTAAGTGTTTCAAGTTTGCCTCACAAGAATATTAACAAGATATGAATAAACCCTGCTTTAAGGTAGCTCATAAGACAGTAGTCTTCAGGACACCACCCTACAACACTAGTTTAACTCTTTTAACTCTTAACTGCTAAATGCTGAGTGCTTGGAATTGGAACAGCAAATACCAGTTGCAGTTTCGTTTGACCTGAAATAAAATACGATCTCCTTAGAGACATCCAACTGTTAAACAAGAGGCAGTGGACTTTGGTAAGCAGTCAAGGAGATAAGCATAGGTGGAACAGTAAGCAGTCAAGGGGATAAGCATATGTGGAACAGTAAGCAGTCAAGAGGATAAGCATATGTGGAACAGTAAGCATTCAAGGGGATAAGCATATGTGGAACAGTAAGCAGTCAAGAGGATAAGCATATGTGGAACAGTGAGCAGTCAAGAGGATAAGCATATGTGGAACAGTAAGCATTCAAGGGGATAAGCATATGTGGAACAGTAAGCATTCAAGGGGATAAGCATATGTGGAACAGTGAGCAGTCAGGGGGATAAGCATATGTGGAACAGTGAGCAGTCAAGGGGATAAGCATATGTGGAACAGTAAGCAGTCGAAGGGGATAAACATATGTGGAACAGTAAGCAGACAAGGGGATAAGCATATGTGGAACAGTAAGCAGTCAAGGGGATAAGCATATGTGGATCAGTGAGCAGTCACGGGGATAAGCATATGTGGTACAAATGAGATTGTTATTCAAACATTATACATGCATCTGTATTATTTATAAGTTGGTAGGAATTGCTTCTAGTCATAGATGTATAAACCTATAAGAGTAAGAACTCAGAATATGATCCCCATTGAGCACCATGAAGGTCCCTTTAAAATATAAAATGCAGTGTACTTGGCATGATGGGCCTGAAGATCCTCCCAACCGAGACGTATTACTTATCATAACTAGACATCATTGAAATGGGAGCCATCTTTGTGGACCCCACTGTCAACAAAATTGGTAAACAATGTATCTTTACCCCAGGACATGGGGTTGTCAATTGAAACCAAAGTTTTTGACCTTGACCTTTGACCTATGAAATTGTACATACATTATAACACATTCTCTGGTGTTGGTTAATATACATGTCAAATATAAACTTTGAAAATTGTAATGGTTCACAAGATATAAGAGAGGACATGATTTTTACCACAGACATGGGGTTGTCAGCTGAAAACAAAGCTTTTGATCGTTTACCTTTGACCTAGGAAGTTGTTCAAACCATTAAGACACACCCTCTGGTGTTGGTTTATAAACATCATATCAAGTATAATTATGAAATTATTACCATTCTCTAGATATAGAGCAGACACAATTTGTTACGGAGAGACCGACAGGGACAGACAGTGAAACTAAAGTTTTTGACCTTAAACTTGGACCTAGAAACATGTTCAGTATAAACTTTGAAAATCGTCATGGTTCTCAAGAAATAGAATGGACACAATTTGTTACAGACGGACAGACAGATTTGATCACTATAGGGCAACCTATATGACCAGATGCTCCCCAGGGCGCAGCTTTATACGTAACGACTGCAGAGGTTAAACCTAATGGAGTTTGCAACAATAACTATTCATTTAAATACATCATAAAATATTAAAATGTAAAATAAAGTGCTTGTTATCACTGAATGGTAAAGATTGTTTTAATTTATCGGTTGGTAGTAAAAGTGAATATAAATTGTATATTGTATAAAACAATAATTTAAGTTGATTCAACTACTATCTGGACAAAGAAAGATACTCAATTGAAAATTTCTTGCTATTGCACAATATTGTGCAATTAGATATTACTTGCTATTGCACAATACTGTGCAATTAAAATATTTGCTATTGCACAAATATTGTGCAATTGAAGATTTCTTGCTATTGCTGAATACTGTGCAATTGAAAATTTCTTGCTATTGCACAATACTAATATAATAATTTTGGATCTGATTTGAACCAACTTGAAAACTGGGCCCATAATCAAAATCTAAGTACATGTTTAGATTCAGCATATCAAAAAAGCCAGAATTCAATTTTTGTTAAAATCAACTTAGTTTAATTTTGGACCCTTGACTTTAATGTAACCAATTTGAAAACTGGGACCAAAAATTAAGAATCTACATACACAGTTAGATTTGGCATATCAAAGAACCCAATTATTCAATCTTCGATGAAATCAAACAAAGTTTAATTTTAGGACCCCGATTTGGACCAACTTGAAAACTGGGCCAATAATAAAAAATCTAAGTACATTTTTTGATTCGCATATCAAAGAACCCCAAGGATTCAATTTTTGTTAAAATCAAACTAATTTTAATTTTGGACCCTTTGGACCTTAATGTAGACCAATTTGAAAACGGGATCAAAAATTAAGAATCTACATACACAGTTAGATTCGTATATCAAAGAACCCCAATTATTCAATTTTTGATGAAATTAAGCAAATTTCAATTTTGGACCCTTTGGGCCTTTTATTCCTAAACTCAAAATCAAACCATACCGTTGTTGGTACAAAACCTCCTTTTATTTTACTAAAATTCAAACCAAGCAATTTGCCTTTGGGCCTTATTCCTAAACTGTTGGACCTCAACTCCCAAAATCAACCCAACCTTCCTTTTTGGTCAAAACCTTGTTTTAATTTCATAGATTTCTATTTACTTATACTAAAGTTATGGTGCGAAAACCAAGAATAATGCTTATTTGGGGCCCCCTTATTC
The DNA here is from genome assembly GCA_019925275.1 of Mytilus edulis. Lineage (NCBI taxonomy): Eukaryota > Metazoa > Mollusca > Bivalvia > Mytilida > Mytilidae > Mytilus > Mytilus edulis. Next base: position 96,003,754 of record CM034356.1, on the reverse strand, counting down.
CTAAACTGTTGGGACCTCAACTCCCAAAATCAATCCCAACCTAAGTTCCTTTTGTGGTCATAAACCTTGTTTTATTTCATTGATTTCTATTTACTTATACTAAAGTTATTGTGCGAAAACCAAGAATAATGCTTATTTGGGCCCTTTTTGGCCCCTAATTCCTAAAATGTTGGGACCAAAACTCCCAAAATCAATCCCAACCTTCCTTTTATGGTCATAAACCTTGTGTAAAAATTTCATAGATTTCTTTCCACTTTTACTTAAGTTAGAGTGCGAAAACTAAAAGTATTCGGATGACGACGACGACGACACAAACGTGATAGCAATATACGACTAAAAATTAAAATTTTTGCGGTCGTATAAAAATGATCAGTCAGTCTTATATGCAAGAAAGCAATAAAAAACCTATTTGCTGCTTCTCTGCCAAACATGCAGCATTTAGAAGTAAGAGTAAATGCTGGTTATGTGTCCAGATAAATTAGATTACCACCATTTGACCACTAAGACTTTTGTTAGTAACTTGTTACACTATATGAAAACTGACTACATTTTTTGTACTGCATAACTAAAGAAATTTAAACACAATGAAGTACTGATCCTAAAGCACAGCTATTGTTAATTTGAAGATGAATGCAATAGAAAACATTAACATTAATAATGAAACAAATTTTTATTGTTAAAAATTGTTGAACAATATATCTTCTTTCCAGGCCTAATTCATAGTTGACAAACAAAGCAAGATAAACAAAATAATAAATTAACTATTGTAAAAACAAAAACAAGTTATTTTAGCATGAAAATGTGGTTATTGGAAGCATAATGTCTTGTATCATTTACAATGATAAAAGGTTTTTCTGCTTGATTTTGCTTAAATTTCATTTGAAGTCACTTTTATTCACCACAATTCTCAACACATGTTACCCTTCTTTTACCATAAAAAATCAAGCTCATGTTTCTCATAAAATTTGACCTTGACGCTATAAAAATGTGTAGCTGACTTGACCTAAAGTTGGTACCAAGTTGACTTACCCAATGTACCAAATGTAAAGTCCTTTACTATCAATTTAAGTATAAATATATAATTCTATAAGAGTCCTAATTCTTAAGTCATATTTGGTACTATAATTGATGCAGAAATCAAGATAATTTCAAGGTCATTTGTCAATTTGTATTTGTACATTTTTTTTTTTAATTATCGAACTTGGCATGCTCTTTTAACTTACCTCAGCTTTATCGATAAATTCATATGTCTTTAATGAAATAGTGCATTCAACTTAAACAAAACACACAAAATTATCAAATAAACAAAATTTTCACACTTGCCTGTTTTCTTTTAATCGTGTCAATAAATGGCACAAAGAAATGTGTAATATTCTTGAATGGTGTTGTAACTATAATGATGATGAGTGTATTTGCAGATCTATATAAAGTTAAAGGTAAGTACAGCACCAAACTTTGAATGGAAACACAAAAAATCTACTTGGAGGCAAACTATTTACAGAAAGAAACAAAACTAGGCCTTTCAACTTAAAAAATTGTCAAATGTGAAAATTATATAATTAATATATCATAAATTGTAGAACTTGAACCTTTTTGAAATAAACACACTATTTTTTGTAATTTCCATCCACTAGTTCTTTTAATAAATATGTATGACTTTTGATAAGTCACTTTTAATGCCATTTAAATAATTCCTCTAACTATGAAATGAAAGTTGTGAGAGGAATTACTTGGTTTGTATATGTGTCCCTGTATAATCCCTAACCACCAAATCTACCTCCTTTATCTAACCTACTCCTCACAAAACCTTTGGTAAATTTTTTTATCGTTGTTAATATTTCTCATTTTGTTTAGTAATCTGGACTAAAATATTTTAACATGTTTAAAATTTCGAATATTAACCCTTTTTAAAACAAGATAACACAAATCTAGGAAACCTGTATAATTCTGTATAGCTTCTAGAAATGTTATTGTAAGAAATAACAATAGAGGTTGTTTATGAAGATCCTCTCCAATTTCCCAATTTACAATTGTTTGTGACATTGAAAGAACTTTGTGGACCTACAGAGAGTTTTGCGTCAACAGAATTTATACATCTGTAAAATAAATAAATATATTTGGTAATAGAGACAGAAAACAGACAAATTCACAAGACAGACTGCCATGTCCATCATATAACTTTTATTATATCCCCTTTTTAGACTTGAAAACTTGTGACATATACATGTTCACCAACTCTTGTATAAATACCTAATTTAATGTTAAACTTATCACATAATTTTTTTTATGGTAAATTATTCACATTGACTTCCGGCACAGTAGATATCACAAACAATTCAGTAAGGTAGAAAATATAAGGTATAAAAATAGGTTTAAAAAACAAGTTTGATTCACATCCAAGGAAATCTTACAAAAGTGTGACATTTTGAGTTTTTATAACAAGTGTACATCTGCCCTGCAGTTTATATCTGACATTAAAATAAACATTTCATATAAAGGTATGTACAGAATGAATAGAATTTACAGTTAAAACAATCGATTACAACTACATTCACCCAGCATAATTGATTATTAAAACACCCAAATAGTTGGTATTTATAACGATGGGTCGATATTGTGTACATCAAATATTTTCATTTATCACAAATTCTCTTTTATTTATGATTTTCTACATCCTGATACTGTATTTTAAAGGTTCTAATGTTTTGTTTCCTCATTCTGACAGACTGACAGCTTCGTTCAGAAAAGACGCTAACTGTAATAAATGACTGCGTTTGGATCCTGCCGCTGTGGATGCTGCTGGTTCACGGCCACAATATCTACAACAATAATAAACAAATAATTCATTTGTTCTTTCATAAAATCAGATGACAACATTTCTTTTTTGATATTTTAAAATGTGGCGATTAAAAATGATCATATTACATTATTATATCGAAGATGTGTTTAAATGAAATAAAAGTAACTTACTCAATAGAAGCATCTGACATATCAAGTTTAGTTAGGACAGTCCTGATTCTGGGCTCTACATAAAACCAGGCTCCCATATTTTTGTGTTCCTCCTGTACCCAGTTAATGCTGGCCTTGGGATACTTCTGTATTTCTTCCTTCACAAGATCAAATGGGAACGGTGAAATCTGCAAAATATACAAGATCAAATGGGAACGGTGAAATCTGCAAAATATACAAGATCAAATGGGAACGGTGAAATCTGGAAAATATACAAGATCAAATGGGAACGGTGAAAATCTGCAAAATATACAAGATCAAATGGGAACGGTGAAATCTGGAAAATATACAAGATCAAATGGGAACGGTGAAATCTTGAAAATATACAAGATCAAATGGGAATGGTGAAATCTGCAAAATATACTAAATCAAACGGGAACATTGAAATCTGTAAAATATAATGTCAAGGTCAAATGTGAATGGTGAAATCTGGAAATGATATTGTCAAACTTGTCTTTCAATACATCAGGCACTATTTCAAACACTGGTGAAATCTGAAATACTAGTAATGTAGTGTTCTAGCTGGAATCTGAGGGAAGGGAGAGCAGTCTAGTGACAAGAGTACTTTTGCATGGTGATCATTTTCAAGATTAATTCGTTATATTGATAACATGTGAAGTTCTCTGTACCTTTTTTTTCTTTAATCCAATCACAACTCCCTTATTAAGAAAAATAGGTAGGATGCCAGAAATTTATTGAAATTTTAAATCATTTTCCTTATAACATGTTAATCAGCATTTTAACATGGATTAACAGCATTCAAAAGTAACCTGATACAATAAGAAGCATGCATAGCTTTTCTTTATTCTAAATTGATAATTCATAGTATTACTCAAAAATTTGTCAAATCTATATTGGGCCAATGAGGACACTGTCTGCATTAATGCACCAAACTGCTTATTGATAGTTTAATATCTACCTTTCACAAGATCAGAAGAAAAAGAAGAAATATTGAAGACAGATGTTCTATTTATAGTAAAAGCAGACATGTTGTTTGGTAGACTAGATAATCTGAAGTTGGGTTTTTTAACTTCACATTCATAGATGACTGTAGAAAATTAGGGCCAACTGTTTCAATGATTTCCAGTAAGACTATCTTATTAAAACTCAATGGACTGAAGTATGACAAGCATGATGACAATCTGGGGCCTAAAATGTAGGAGTTTGGTTTACTGAAGGTTAAACAAATTTCAGCAGAGTAAAATAAAATTAAAGAACCTTAGTGAGCACGCTCACATACCCCACGTCCCAACATTGTCATTGGAGAAATTAAATAAGTGTAAGAAAAGAAAATTGTATAAGAAAAAATACTGATTAATAATTTCTTGTCAATATGCACATCTACATGTACATAGTATGTCCTTATTATCTACAAAATTTCATGAAATTCTGTTGTGTGGTTTCAGAGGAGTTGCGATGACAAACTGTTGCAGTAGTACATTAAAGTAAATAAGTTCAAAGGGGCGTAACTCCTAGAAAAAAAATTGAATCGTAATTTCCTGTCAATATGCACAACTACATAATATGTCCTTTTCATCTAAAAAGGTTTCGTGAAATTCTGTTGTGTGGTTTCAGAGGAGTTGAGATGACAAACTGTTTAAGTAGTACATTAAAGCAAATAAGTTCAAAGAGGTGTAACTCCTAGAAATAAATTTGAATCGTAATTTCCTGTCGATATGCACATCTACATAGTATGTCCTTATTATCTGAAAAGGTTTCGTGAAATTCTGTTGTGTGGTTTGAGAGGAGTTGCGATGACAAACTGTTGCAGTAGTACATTAAAGTAAATAAGTTCAAAGGGGCGTAACTCCTAGAAAAAAAATTGAATCGCAAATTCCCGTTGATATGCAAAACTACATAGTATGTCCTTATTATCTGAAAAGGTTTCGTGAAATTCGGTTGTGTGGTTTGAGAGGAGTTGCGATGACAAACTGTTGCAGTAGTACATTAAAGTAAATAAGTTCAAAGGGGCGTAACTCCTAGAAAAAAAATTGAATCACAATTTCCCGTCGATATGCACAACTACATAGTATGTCCTTATTATCTGAAAAGGTTTCATGAAATTCTGTTGTGTGGTTTGAGAGGAGTTGCGATGACAAACTGTTGCAGTAGTACATTAAAGTAAATAAGTTCAAAGGGGCGTAACTCCTAGAAAAAAAATTGAATCGCAATTTCCCGTCGATATGCACAACTACATAGTATGTCCTTATTATCTGAAAAGGTTTCGTGAAATTCTGTTGTGTGGTTTGAGAGGAGTTGCGATGACAAACTGTTGCAGTAGTACATTAAAGTAAATAAGTTCAAAGGGGCGTAACTCCTAGAAAAAAAATTGAATCGCAATTTCCCGTCGATATGCACAACTACATAGTATGTCCTTATTATCTGAAAAGGTTTCGTGAAATTCTGTTGTGTGGTTTGAGAGGAGTTGCGATGACAAGAAACAGGACTGACGGACTGACGGACGGACGGACGGGTCAAAAACATTATACCCTCCGCAACCCGTTGCGTGGTGCGTGGGGTATAATAATCTCTTTAGATCGAAATGTTGACATTCTACCTCAACAAGGGGTATTAAGCTTGTTAGTTTCACCAATGTAGAATATATAATCTTTTCTCAACACCAGTGTTGGGTAGGTGATAAAGCTATGTTTTATTACCTGTTCAATTCTTGCAATAGCTATTTGATCATTTAATTCCTTCTTCTCTCGTTCATAGATCAGATCATAATAGACTTTGCCACTACAGAAGATCAACTTCTTTACACCAGCAGCATTCTGTGTAGCAGCTCCTGACTCTGGTATAACTCGACGAAATTTACTTCCTTCATTCATATCATCAAAGCTAGAAATGGCATCCTTATGTCGTAGCAAACTTTTGGGTGACATGACAATAAGCTAAAAATAATATTGTTATTAATATTTGAAAGAAGTTTTTATATTGGCTGGCCAATGTCTATATCAATTTTCAATTCGGTAAGAATACATTTCCAAACTAATTAACACTGTTTTGACTGAATGCTACTTATCAGTTAAGGGGCTTGTGGGTCTAAATCATTTTTTTTTTCCTAACATAGGATTTCTCTATATTTTTTCACAAATGAACTTTATCATATACTTAATAGAAAAATGGAATAAAAATATGGGGTCACCGTTCATTTAAGCTCACAATATGCCTTCGAAAGAAGCATACATTTTTATTAATGTCCTTTTTTTCTGTTGATCTAATAGGAGAAATAAAGGTAATATCGAATTAAAAAAAGAACTTAATTACAGAAATCGCTAAAATTTTACAATTATTTAGTTTATGTAAAGCTTATTTGAAAACAATAATAAAAAATATAGGTCACCGATGAGTTTAAAAAGTTGTTTAAATTTAAATGCCAAAAAATGGCATTTTTACACCAAAGGGAGATAATTTGGAGCTTTTTCAATGATAAAAACATTTTAAAAGTCATCTGGGGCCAAACCTAATCAATTTTTTTATTTGATTTTTGTACCATATCATAAAGTAATAACTCATAGTGTAATAAATAAAATTTGTAATGAAAAAACAAATGTTTAATTTTTAGCCGAAATTTTTGTACCCGCGAGCCTCCTTAAGATGTAATTTAATGCTCTTCAACATTTGTGATATTTTATATTGTATAAATCACATTTGTTTGTACACCATGATTTAATATAGAAATTAATGTCAGTTTATTGTAAGATTTGTGTTGACTTCTAAATTGACTCTGGACTTACTGGTCGTCTAAATGGTAAAAGTATCTGCCTCCTCATTGCATGGAAGAAATTAGCAGGAGTTGTAAAGTTGCATACAAACCAGTTAATTTCATGAGATTGCTGTGTTACAAAATCTTCATTTTCAGGCTGAAACATAAAATTTAAAAAAAAATCAGTAACTGTCATTTGAATGTGTAGCAATATTTATAAATGATGTAACCCTAATAGCTATAACACTATATATTATCAAAAATAGTGTTTGTCTTTCTGTTGCCATTGCAAATTATATTTCTCAACTGTATAATAACTGTTGATATTGGAGAAATATTGTAACTCACCAGAAAACAGGAGAATTTGATTTTTCCATGTTTTGTTGTACACAGATCAAACTAATGTTGTCTTCCTACAAAACTTGTTTGTGATGTCCTTTTTATTGACTATCATTTTTTTTAAATTTATACATAAAGTTTGCAATGCCTCTGTCAGATTCACATATTAACTATGATCTCACATTCTTTTTAACTTTTGTGACTGTTGAGACACTACTCCCTTGTTAGAGGGCAAACCGGACTTCAGTTTACCAAATAAGACTAGTGAATCTATACTTACAGGGAAATAGACACTACTCCCTTGTTAGAGGGCAAACCTGACTTCAGTTTACCAAATAAGACTAGTGAATCTATACTTACAGGGAAATAGACACTACTCCCTTGTTAGAGGGCTAACCTGACTTCAGTTTACCAAATAAGACTAGTGAATCTATACTTACAGGGAAATAGACACTACTCCCTTGTTAGAGGGCCAACCTGACTTCAGTTTACCAAATAAGACTAGTGAATCTATACTTACAGGGAAATAGACACTACTCCCTTGTTAGAGGGCTAACCTGACTTCAGTTTACCAAATAAGACTAGTAAATCTATACTTACAGGGAAATAGACACTACTCCCTTGTTAGAGGGCCAACCTGACTTCAGTTTACCAAATAAGACTAGTGAATCTATACTTACAGGGAAATAGACACTACTCCCTTGTTAGAGGGCCAACCTGACTTCAGTTTACCAAATAAGACTAGTGAATCTATACTTACAGGGAAATAGACACTACTCCCTTGTTAGAGGGCTAACAGGGGCGTAGCTGCCGTTAGGCACTTTAGGCACGTGCCTACACATAATTTTTTTCACAAATATTTTTTTTTTGTTTGGAAAATTTAATATTATGCCTACTTGTAGAGAGAATACCACTATTTGAGGAGTTCGTAGTTGGTCTACTGAAAGGCAAAGTTTCTGCTCCTTTCCAATAATCCCTCATTTGCCAATGCATGGCATTTTCAAATTTCCAGACCTTCGTCCTGTACAGCACCTATTACAGGACTAAGCTCCCTGTTGTGTTTATTGTAAATAATCAATTTGTTTTTTTTTGTTCTAAACTTGCATAAATATTTTACACTGGATGTTTAAAAATCAATCTATCAAATAGCTTCCAGTAGTCTTGAGTACTCTCAGATCTACGTGTAATGACCACAATTATTCCAATTCCTAAGCCGGTAGGGATTTTACAGTAGAGCGGGATATAAAGAAATACGAATTTCTTGAATTTTGTTACGTTAGTATGAAAAGAACAGAAATTTTGCATTAGGCATTGACTATATGTGCATGTGTTTGTGTGGCTAAGGTGAAGGTTTAAGAATCAAAAGATTGATGGTTGATGTCTTTCTAGCCAAAAGGATAGTGTTATTATATAGTAATATCAGTGTTTACGTGCACGTGCCCATCTTTTTAATGAATGATCGTCAATATGTACTATCTATTAAGTTAAACGTATATATCGATCATAACGGAATAGATTTGAAAATGCCAAACAGGGTGTACTTCTTAATTAAAGGGATACGGGGTTCTATGCTGGGCAGTACATATTGTAAATATTTTTTTTTTTAATATTTGATTTTCCAATTGTACTGCGTTATTTAATTCACCATTCAGATGCTATGGTAAATTATTCTTAATTCTTCAAACTTTTCATCATGTATATTATAATTATCATGATTAAATAACCAGAAAATTTAATATTTTGTGCATAAAATTTTGCAGCTGAAACGCTGAAATCCGTTTTCCGGCGGGGGCTTCGCTCCCCCTGAACCCCTACCGCCCTGGACCTGCTGGGGGCCTAGAGCGGCCCCCAGACCCCCTGCCGATTTGTGCCTACAGTTGAATGAATACCTAGCTACGCCCCTGGCTAACCTGACTTCAGTTTACCAAATAAAGACTAGTGAATCTATACTTACAGGGAAATAGTCTCCATCATCATTAGACATTTGAAGGAACCTTTCTAATCTGCCACTGGAATGTTCGGGTCCCTACAATCAAAATCACAAACTTAAATGTAGATGATAATGAGAATGCTTACAAGGAGTAAATATTCTCAAAATTGCATAATATTTTCGTTAGTAATTACAATAGACATTTCATTATATATTTTTTTAAATTCTGATGAAAATGATATGAGCAATATAGCTCCCCAGCTGTTGTGTACTGTGTAATACAATTCAAGGTGTGTGTGAGGAAGCTGCAACACCCTTATGTACCCTTATGTCAAATAAAATGACTGTAAAGAATATACTTCTGCCTAGCAAAACAATCTCATTAAACTTTATTTTCTATTTTTTTATTTCCAACAATTAAAATATATACACAACATACATTATACATGTAAGATATATACCATGTTATTATCATAAATAAATCATAATTGGAAATATTTGACAAGTTTAAAAATTATAAAAATATAAAGTTATGCCACTTACCATGCCATCATAACCATGTGGTAACAGTAAAGTGATGCCACTTACCATGCCATCATAACCATGTGGTAACAGTAAAGTGATGCCACTTACCATGCCATCATAACCATGTGGTAACAGTAAAGTGATGCCACTTACCATGCCATCATAACCATGTGGTAACAGTAAAGTGATGCCACTTACCATGCCATCATAACCATGTGGTAACAGTAAAGTTATGCCACTTACCATGCCATCATAACCATGTGGTAACAGTAAAGTGATGCCACTTTCTCTTGTCCATTTGTCTTTGCCACTGCTGATAAACTGATCAATTATACATTGTGCTGTGTTGGCGAAATCCCCAAACTGAGCCTCCCATATCACCAATGTATAAGGATTCTCTAAGGAATAGCCTAATTCAAATCCTGAAAATAATATCATCTTGGTTATATAAACAGCCAAATTTTGCTCACGTGAATTTCATGTGAATCTCATTTCACGTGAATTTCACATGAATTTCACGTGAATTTGACATGAATCAGATATTTCACGTGAAATTCACGTGAACTAAGCTTTCACGTGAAATTCACGTAAATTTGTCACATGAAATTCACGTGAAATATTTCACGTGAATTACGCGTATAAGCTCGATTAACGTGAAATTCACGTGAATTTTTTCACGTGGAATTTACGTTAATTTCACGTTAATTTCACGTGAGCAATATTTGCCTGTGTATATTTCTGGATGTATATTTTTTGTTAAATTTGATTTGACAACATAACAAAGTTTATTACTGTAAGCAAAAAGGCACATCTCTTTGAAGTCTCACCACTCCTCACTATCCACTATCAGTTTGAAAAAAAAGAGTAATTTCTACACAAGATTCTGAAGGAATGTCAGCCCTGTGAACTTTTTTTGTAATCAAACTTTGTACCTTTTATGATGTTGGTTGAAATTATCACCATCATTTATTCCAGGGGAACATAAATGTGTTATGTAAAATTTGATTAAAAGAGTGTGCTATCTAAAGAATTTTAATTTTTTGTTTGTTTGATGTTTTACCAATTTATTTTATAGTTACAGTGGCAGCCATGTTGAATACCATCTTCATGTTCACCCATGTACCTATTTGATGTTTTTCCATGTATAAAGGGACATTAATCAAGAACAGTGAAAGTGACACCATCCAAATTTTAACTTTGATTTGTGTTTGGTGGTAATAAGCATTGTCTTTAAGTTTCATGACATTTGGTAGCAGAAGACTCAAGATAGAGTGCAGAAATTGCAAATTCAGCAACATTTCCATTTATAAAGGGACATAATTTAAACAAGAGGCTCTCAAGAGCCTGAATCGCTCACCTTAAATTTTTTGCTTAAATCTTCCATCAATGATTATTTTGGGTTTTCAATTTATATAAATGGTTCTTCGATTCTGTCATATCTTCTTCAAAAGCAAAAACAAGAGTGGACACACTGAAATGACTCGTTTGTCTCGTGTTCATAATATAATTTATGATGAAAGTATAAAAAAAAGCATTGTATACCCCAAGCATTACATTATTGCTGTTTACAGTTTATCTACATCTATAATAATATTCAAAATAATAACCAAAAACAGCAAAATTTCCTTAAAATTACCAATTCAGGGGCGGCAACCCAACAACGGGTTGTCCGATTCATCTGAAAATTTCAGGGCAGATAGATCTTGACCTGATAAACAATTTTACCCCATGTCAGATTTGCTCTAAATGCTTTGGTTTTTGAGTTACAAGCTAAAAACTGCATTTTACCCCTATGTTCTATTTTTAGCCATGGCGGCCATCTCGGTTGGTAAGCCGGGTCACCAGACACAATTTTTAAACTAGATACCCTAATAATGATTTTGGCCATGTTTGGTTAAATTTGGCCCAGTAGTTTCAGAGGAGAAGATTTTTGTAAAAGATAACTAAGATTTACGGAAAATGGTTAAAAATTGACTATAAAGGGCCATAACTCCTAAAGGGGTCAACTGACCATTTCGGTCATGTGACTTATTTGTAAATCTTACTTTGCTGAACATTTTTGCTGTTTACAGTTTATCTCTATCTATAATAATATTCATGATAATAACCAAAAACAGCAAAATTTCCTTAAAATTACCAATTCAGGGGCAGCAACCTAACAACGGGTTGTCCGATTCATCTGAAAATTTCAGGGCAGATAGATCTTGACCTGATAAACAATTTTACCCCATGTCAGATTTGCTCTAAATGCTTTGGTTTTTGAGTTATAAGCTAAAAACTGCTTTACCCCAATGTTCTATTTTTAGCCATGGCGGCCATGTTTTTTGATGAAATGGGAATTAAAACACAAACTTTATTCTAGATACCCTAGGAATCAATCAGATGAAGTTTGGTTTGAATTGGTTCAGTAGTTTCAGAGGAGAAGATCTTTGAAATAGTTTACGACAGACGATGACGACGGACGGACGACGACGGACGCCAAGTGATGGCAAAAGCTCACATTTCCTTTTGGAAAGGTGAGCTAAAAAGGCAAATGATATTTTTTTGGTTTCATAAAATTTGGTTGAGGCTAACCAAAGTTAGAACACAGAAACTAATTTAAGGATATACATTAAGATAGACAAGGGTAACACTTGATGCTCCTTTTGAATAACAACTGGGCCACCTAAAATATAGGACTTATAATACAAAATGACTACTTATACCTACCCAGTACTCCGTATTCTGAGAGTGAGCTGTTGTGAACTTGGAACTTGGCCTGGTTTGGATACAAGTGATTCAGTGGTACAATTTTCTTCTTGTCAACATTCTGATCAAACAACACAGCATGTCGGTGGCTACAATCAAACAAAGAAATATCTACAAAGTCATTATCAATTCTAAGTCTATAACATGTATAGGAATTATATCTTTGATTATATAATCTATCTTTAATTATCTTGTTCTCTTTTTTTCCATCAAAGCAACACAATATTTTTCGAAACCAGGCTTTAATTAAATTAAACATATATTCTAATGACTGTATACTGAAAATTCGGAGTCAAGTATTTGTGTATGTAATGAAGTAGATCATATTTATTCTATATATCTAATAACATCAACCAAAAGTATTCTTCAGTGTACAAGTTTATACACTCTGATTCTCATTTAAGCATATCAATCAGAAGTCCCCCCCTGAAAGAAATGATTTCCTAACCATCATACCTGAATGTTCCTCTCTCTACATCTTGTCCACTAAGTCTGACATGATATCCCTCACTGAGTAAAGATCCCCAGGCTAAGGCTTCACCCAAAGCCCAATCAGCCTGTCTCTTTTCAACCATCTGTTTTCTCATCTTCATTATTCTTTTCAAACCTAGAAAGTAAAAAATAAAGAATAATGGAGAGCTGGACCCCAGGACAAATATAACAGTTTAACATTTAGTAACAATCAACTCCCAATAAATATCCTGGCATTATCAGGTGATATTTTTTATCTATTATACTTTTTTCTCCAAAAGTAGCAAAAATAGGAGGAAAATCATCTTGATAGGACAAAAAAAAATCCTATATATATCTGTCAATTGACAATTACAGCCAAGTTGACCTCTTTGCTAATCATCTATTTTTCTCTCTTCAACTCTCCATATCCATAATAGTTTCTGCAAAGATTAGTAAAATTTATCTTACAGTGGCAATAACTCCTATTATGGATCATTGTGCTGGTAATTTGCACTGTTTAACATTACTCTTTTCAAGTTAAAAAAACCCAAACCTGTGAAATTTGAAATCTTTTTTAGGGGGCAACAACTCTAATCCTTCGTTCAATACTGAAAAATCCACAGATAGTATTTGAACTGCTGATCACTCAATGTAAGATTTGCTCTCATTGCTTTAGTTTTTGAGATATTTACTTTCTTGATTTACATTTGAGGGGCAACAGCTCCAAAAAGACCTGACAGATTTTCAGAAAATTCTACCTGAGATATTGACCTGTGGACCTGTGGATCATTTTACCCCTATGTTTATGCTATTTTTAGCAACAGTAGCTATGTTTGTGAATTGCTAAACTAGAAACCCTATGGAATATTCAGGTATAATTTGGAAACATTTGGTCCATTAGTTTCAGAGAACAGTAGTTTACAATTGAGACAAATGCCATGTGATGACAAAAGCTCACATGGCCATGTGACAATAAAAGGTAATCCTCCAAATTAAAACAAAGTCAACTCATTAAAGGGAAGAATCAAATTTTTCCTAATAAATTTTATGCCCATGTCTGGAAAACCATTTAGATTTAAATGTTTTATTAACCTAGATGAAGGTTGAACTTTAATGTAGTTTTTGTCAGGTAGATGCAAGTATTGTGTATACAGTCGATCCTTGTAGTGTTGAACTCGGTTGTGTTGAAAACTCAGATGAGTCAAAGTAATTTCTTGGTCCCGGCATAATTCCCGTTTGATCAATGCATTTTAACCTCTGATGAGTCAAACTCGGGTGATTCAAATTCTCCGTAAAGTCAAGGTAATTCTTAAGTCCAGTCCATGTAAAATTGATGTAAATTGACCCCGATGTCTCGAAGTTCAAAATTAAAAAAAAAAAATTGAAAGAAATAAAAACTTTAAAAATAAAATTCATAATGGATGTTTTTCTTGTTTAACCTATTCATTTCCATAAGTGACTAAAGCTGTGTAAACATACTTGTTTGTAAAACAGTTAAAATGACATGTTTATGATGACCGCTAATCAACACATTTGTTGATCGTCCAAGCGGAACTTGAATGTGCTGAACCTATTTCACTTGGTATAGAAACGAAACGAATTTTAATGACTCCAGCTGAGATTAAATTAACCATTAGAATAAGAACAATAATTAAAAGGGTTAAAACATTTTATTAGTTATTATGAGTGGGTTTTTTTAATCTATGAACACTGTTCACATTCTTTAAAGATTAGTTATGAAAATATTTAGTGATCACATAATTTATAGTGACTGACCTTTGTAAATATTTATGTATTGATTTCATTTGTGAATGTTGTGTGTTGAATCTTAAAAATACGGAACATAAATACACAATCATATATTATCATATCGAAAAAACACAATGATCAATAAACATGCATCTAGTTTACAGAAATCACATATTGGTATTTCCTACATTTCAAATATATGAAGTCACAATCGACCTCAGATGAGTCGAACCTCGGATGAGTCGAATACTTTCGTCTGGTCCCTTCGACTGCGACACGAGGTTAGACTGTACTTAGACACTGTTTCTTTTACCTGAATGAATGGTAACATCCTCTGGCTCAGAACTAACTTTCATTCCGATGTGATTGAGTTTCTCCTCTGGTACAGCTGTGTTTGGTTTGACCATCATCCATCTTTCCTGACCAGGTCCTTCTTTCTTGAAGAAGTTATCCCATGGTGAATCTAACCACTCCCCTTTCTTATGATCCTTTTTATGAATAAATGCTTCTTCACAGATTTTGTTATATTTCTCTATTTCTTCCTGTCAATAAATTTTAAATCATTCTAATTGATATTTTAAAATTAACATGTTTTTGACTTTTCCAACAATACTGTAACAAAATCGGCGTTCCTCAAGTTAAGTCTTTATTATTTTGTTATTCTTCACGTAGGCTTCGCCAGGTGGAGATATGTAACACCTTGTACGAATTTATAAGTCAACTGTGATTATCGAGTCCCTGAAAGGAAACTTGTCAGGCAATTCCGGTTTTGGTAATTTAGGTATTTTACCTAAATGGTAAATGGTAAACCATTTCGGTAAATGGTTTACCAAAGTATAAATACGGTGGAGAGAAAGGATAAGGTTTTAGTACGACTTTACCCTGGGCAAGTAACACACGCTAATTACCAGACTATTTCCGTATAATGTGGGCTTGTTAGTTCCATAACAAGTTGTATTTAGAGAATAACTTCTCGAGAGAAACGTTGTCTTTTAACATTGAATTCGACTTAACCATTTGCCGATTACCAAACTATAGTTCGTAGACTTTCGGGGCATAATATTTCCGCTATCCATTTTCTTTGCGATATTCTAATAAAGTGTGGTATTTATTTGTTAGACTAGAATACTGTGAAGTTATTTAATATGTGTACGCATTGTTGATATTTAATACATCTTAAAGTAAATACAAGTTGATTTTTATTTAATGAGTCTGTTATTCTTACAAAAACCTAAACAGAACCAAACTAAGATCTACCAGAATACCACTAAGTACCACAAAACCTATACAGAACCAACCTTAGATCTACCCGAATACCACAAAGAACCACGATACCAGAGTACCACGCTACCAAAGAA
The DNA here is from genome assembly GCA_019925275.1 of Mytilus edulis. Lineage (NCBI taxonomy): Eukaryota > Metazoa > Mollusca > Bivalvia > Mytilida > Mytilidae > Mytilus > Mytilus edulis. Next base: position 95,987,934 of record CM034356.1, on the reverse strand, counting down.
GGGTCGCCAGTTACAACTTTAGTTCATATATACTTATACATTGTTATAAAACACATTCTTATAGCAACACACTAAGGTTTACACATTTATAGTTTAACATCAAAGCCTGACCGCTCGGTTTTCGTTACAATATAATTCTGACTTTCTAAGAACCAAAAAATGTATTTCCAATCAACAGTGAATCATTTTCCCTGCTAAACCATAGCCTCAAGCTGTAATAAACTATGTTTACTATGTTTCATATGTTACAAGATAGCACCAGTGCCAAATGGCTATATTTATTGAAATGAACAAAAGTATTTTGTTACACAATAAATTCAACCAAGTTGTAGAACCAGTTTTAATGTACTTTGTCAAAGAAGAGGCAAAAGAAAGGCTATCTCCATGTATCTGGTACTTTATCTTTTCTTAAGATTATATTCTTATATCAAAATCTGCTGACCTCATACGCCTTTGTGGTGACCACTCCTTCTTTGATTAGCTGTTCTGCATATTGGTCTAAAACAGGTTTCTGTACTGCTATCTTCTTGTACATTAATGGTTGAGTAAACATTGGTTCATCTGTTTCATTGTGACCATTCTTACGATAACATACCTATAAAATAAAGTGTGTGGAAATAACATAATGTTGTTAACTTCAAATATTCTAAACCCTGATTTTGATGAGGAATATGATAGTACTGATTTGGTAAACATTCTTATTTCTGTGCACAAAGTCTCCCTAAGTCATTCATAGTTACCTATAGTTAAAACTCACTCAAATTATATGCAATACACACATATACAAACTCAAATCAAAATAATTCTTTTTAGAAACAACACTAGAGAAAATTTAACCAAATCTTATGTTGTTTTTTTTCCTTTCCACCAAATGATCATAATGTGTATTTTTTTCAGGTTGTATATTTTACATTGATTTGTTTTAATTTTGCAGTACATACCAAATCAATAACTACATCTTTTCCAAACTCTGCCCTCCATTCTGCTGCTACTTTGGACACGTAAACTACAGCATCTGGGTCATCAGCATTGACATGAAAGACTGGAGCATTGACCATACGAGCTCCGTCTGTACAGTAGGCTGATGATCTGGCTGATCGGGGGTCGGTGGTAAATCCAATCTACAACAATTTAATGAAAACATAATGCATTATAAAAACAATATCTAATATATGACATACATGCAAGGTTTATATCTATGTTCCATTATATCATATAAAATGCTTTATTCAATCATTGACAAAAATTAAATATATCCTTATCTGCACTCTTCGAAAACCATTGATTGTAAAATAAAATTATCTTTTTTCACATTAAAAATACTGAAAAAAGGTTCTTACTTTTTTTTAAACTCTCAATTATATTTAGGCAAATTGATCAGTAAGACAAAATTGTCCTTCTGACTAAATTTTATTTTATAGCAATGGTTTTGTTTTTCTATAATCTAGGATGAAAAACTCATCCCAGCATACTGACCTATATAGGAAACAAAACTCATCCCAGCATACTGACCTATATAGGAAACAAAACTCATCCCAGCATACTGACCTATATAGGAAACAAAACTCATCCCAGCATACTGACCTGATTATTGACAACTATGTGAATTGTTCCATTTGTGGTATAATCTGGAAGGTCACTCAGATGGAAAGTCTCAAAAACTACTCCTTGTCCAGCAAAAGCAGCATCACCATGCAGTAACATACTGACCACCTACAAATAGTCAGATAGTAGATATCTACTTATACTAATTTTATCAAACGTAACTGTTAACAGCACAACATCATCTTTTAGCAAGATGCACATAACAATGCCCCGACTACTGAAAATGTTTACTAAAATCAACCAGGTCAGGATACCTCAATAAGTGGTTTTAAGTTTTGGCATATTGGGAATTAGTATATTATTTAATCAGTTTAAACTATAAGTGTGTTTAGTATCCTTCAACCAGGAAAAGAGCAGCAAACAAATATAATATTCTTTACTCCCCAAGTATTTTTCAAGCAGAATTGGAATATACACTTGTTTTTCCATTACATTACAAATTTTCTGAAAAGCCCAAATTTCTGATCTAGACCAAATAGTAGTAGTAGTTAGATCCTAAACACAAGAAAAATATCCTACTTTTTTCCCCTCACTATCCCCTCTATAGAATTGCTTGGCTTTAGTCTTTCCTTGTACAACAGGATCAACAGCTTCTAAATGTGATGGGTTAGCCACTAAAGACAGTGATACATTTTTATTTGTGACCCGATTTAGTCTCTGTATAGACATTCCAAGATGGTACTTGACATCCCCAGATCCTTCTTCGAAACGTTCCAAGTCAGGATCAAACTGACCAAATAGCCTCTCCAATGGTGTTCTACACACATTAGCCAGCACATTCAGTCTTCCTCTGAAAAGATATCAATAAATTTGTTTTCAAGGCATATCAAAACTAGAAAATGTTTAAATTCCTGCAGTATCATTGGTACACGTAATTATGTAAGGCATCTTATGCTAAAAGCAGTGTTGACTATAGAGTGTACTAATTGATACTTTAGTCTTAGATAAATGATTTTCCATTAGTTGTTATTGGCTTTTCAGATCTGTACTTTGAGTCAATTTAATGTAAGGGATGTACAATTTTTCTGCTTTATATTGATCTGATGAGTCCAATCCTTTTCAACTGATTTTGTTTGTTTGTTCTTATGTTGTACTGTTTCACCACTGTCCAGGAATGGGGAGGGCTGCCACCTTCAACACGTTTAACTCTACCAAATTCTTCATTCATAAATGCCAGTCCCAGGTCATGAGCCTGTAGTTCAGTTGTTGATTCATGCCTATCATATTTGTTTTTTATAAATTATTTTGTTAAAAATAAGACCGTTTGTTTTTCATTTTGGGGCCTTTTATAGACAGCGATATGGTATGGATTTTTCTCATTTCTGAAGACAGCTGCCTATGATTGCTTACATCCACTTCATTTTAACTTTGATGGATATTTGTCAGTTAATATTTCTTACCAGTGTGGCATACCAATGATGAAGTCATCTACGCCTCGGTCACTTAAAGTATCTATCACAGTTTTCATGGCAGGTATCAAAACTTACCTGTGTGGCATACCAATGATGAAGTCATCTACACCTCGGTCACTTAAAGTATCTATGATAGTTTTCATGGCAGGTATCAAAACTTCACAGCCTTCCAAACCAAATCTTTTCTCTGATGACCATTTCTTAGCTAAATATTCTTCAAATCTAAAAGGATATTAAGTATCTACAGTCTAGTCAACTAACCCTTTCCTCCATAATGACGTCTTTTACGCCTAGGCAGTACCTCAGTTGAAACGCTTTGACTATGAAATGTCTGCATCAGACTTAATAAAATTTGTATCCAATATGAAAAGAATATTCATAAAATATCTATGAATATATCACTTAAATTTATTGTTGAAATATTTGTTTTTCGCAATGCATTAATACTTTAAAAGCATATTTTCAGAATTTTATTGAAAAATCCTATGTGAATCAAGTATGCAAAAAAAAAAAATCCATTGAGAAGGGTTTAATATACGTACACTTTAAAAAATATAAAATTAAAATAAAACAGTCAGATTATTTTTCAGTTAATTTTTAATGCAAGTTTCTATAAAAAACTAAACTATAATAGACAGGATCTTCTTTTTATTAAGAATGATTGATTCTTGTCTTAAAATCTGAAAATGGTTGATGTACACTTTTTGAGGGAGGGTGGGGGCGGGGGGTCTGAAAAAGTGTATGTTTTGCACACTTTAGAAAATGGTTGACAATTATGGATGATTACTGAAGAATAAAGAAACTTGAATTCTATGAGATTAATATCTGAATGCTTCTTTGCATTAATACACATTTTAAACTGATAATTTATCTATGATTCAAAGCATTTCTTGTAATGATGCAATACTTCATAGTATAATGACCAATGAAAAGTGTTAATGGTGTTGGGACTCATTCATTGTTGAGGGTTCTATTGTGATCACTATAGATGTAACCACCTGACTCAATTATCAGACCTAACCAATACTAACTTTTGAGATCTGAGCAGTCTTGCTAATACTGTATTTTTCTCCTCTTTGGTTAGCCTCACAATACCAGGTGTTTCAAACTTCTGTTTGATCCAGTCAATTTGCTCCTTATTATTTAGATGCATCAACTCTATTCCAATATGGCCACAATAAACTTCCTGAAAACATTTTTAGAAATGTTAGTTTTTGGTTACCCTTTAATCTCAGATGATGGATAGTTTAATAATTCACACAATAGCATGCATACAGATTCTTCCACTACACCCTTTTGGTTATGATTTCACATAACGAGTGGATACTTAACATTGATAAAAAAAAAAAAATTGTCTAATATGAATCTTTCACTCCAAATATATGGTTACACTGACAAATCACATCTAGGTTTTATATGTACAATGTGTAAAAAATGTGATTCTATAAAACTGAATTGGTAAATTTTGTCAATTGTTAAAAAGAACTAGAGGCTCTCAAGAGCCTGTGTCGCTCACCTTGGTCTATGTGCATATTAAACAATGGATACAGATAAATTCTTGACAAAGTTGTGTTTTAGTGATAGTGATTTTACTTTACTGAACATTCTTGCTAGTTCAATTATCTCATCTATAATGAACTTGGCCAAGTAATTACAGTTGAAAATATATTGTAAAAATTTAGAAAAATATATGAAATTGTTAAAAATTGACTGTAAAGGGCAATAACTCCCTAAGGGGTCAACTGACAATTTTCGTCATATTGACTTATTTGTAGATCCTACTTTGATGAACATTATTGCTGTTTACAGTTTATCTCTATCTATAATAATATTCAAGATAATAACCATAAACTGCAAAATGTCCTTAAAGTTACTAATTCAGAGGCAGCAACCCAACAACAGGTTGTCCCATTCATCAGAAAATTTCAGGGCAGATAGATCTTGACCTAATCAACAATTTTTCTACGTCAGATTTGCTCTAAATGCTTTGGTTTCAGAGTTATAAGCCAAAATCTACATTTTACCCCTATGTTCTATTTTTAGCCATGGTGGCCATCTTGGTTAGTTGACCGGGTCACGTCACACTTTTTTTAAACTAGATGCCCTCATGATGATTGTGGCCAAGTTTGGTTAAATTTGACCCAGTAGTTTTAAAGGAGAAGATTTTTGTAAAAGTTAACAGACGACGACGGACGACAGACGCAAAAGTGATGAGAAAAGCACACTTGACCCTTCAGGCCAGATGAGCTAAAAAACTGATGTTTCTAATGTCAAGTTGGTAACCTGAAGCACCTGGTTAGTGTACTCTGTGATATGTGTATGTAGATAGTAGCTATAATATTATAGTGATAATTACCTTCAACCTCTCAATGATATCCTTAAGTGGCTTTTCTGTTTCACTCCCTCCAATGTAGGTTGTTGTTGGCAGGGTAAAACTTCTCTCCAAATCACTCTCCTCTATATAAAGTATATCACAGAGTATCAATAAGTGGACAATCATACATACACTTTTAACTAATACAAATCAATGATACAGAAATGGTCAAACTATTATAGAAAACAATGATACAGTATGTTCAAATTATTCTGTTGAATGATTTCAGAACTAATTTTTCACTTATTTCAACATCTTTTTTTATTACAACTTTTAAACAAATAATCATATATAAATGAACAAAAGGGCATTAGTCTACTGTATATTTAGAAATCTGAGAAACTATTCTTTGCATTATTAAAGTATTATTTCAGCATAAAACACTAATATATGATGATGTTACAGAGGCATGTGAAGATAGAATGAAAATTAATGTTCATTAAATTTAATAAATTTGTAAATTCAAATGTTTTTATTATTGAGAAAATTGCAAAAATTATATTTCACACTTTAAATTTTGATAGCTCATTTGTAAGCAAGCATTTCCTGAAATCACAATAATTCATTTCACAGATGTGTACATCCAAAAACAGATGACTGACAAAGCATTTTGTGCATGTTCAAATTTAGAACATATCAGAACTAACATGACTTATCAAATTTTAATTCATATTCTTTCAATTTATCAACTTATTTTCACATCAATTTTGTTTTCATTGAATTAATTGATTGTTCAACAATACATTGTAAAAGTGCCTGGATAGTTTTATCATTATATCTATAAAGCTAGAAATGATGCTTCTCTAAAGTACAAGAGTTTTGAAGTTGTTAAGCTTAAACTATTATATATATTATGTATGTTATACATAAAATCACAGCAAGAAAAGAATAAAGAAACTTTACAGGACATCACAGAGGGAATCACATAGTATAAAATTTATAAAGAAAATGTGCTCATATACAGAAAATAAACAACTTCCATCATAATGTTTCACTAGTGAAAGCATTATACACACAGGTTAATCTTTCTGCTGTATATCTAGAAAAGTATAAAAAACAAAATGTGTGATATCAACGATCCCAACATCGCAGCTATAATTTTAAAATATCCTTGGACCTTTGCTAAATTCAGGGTACATAAACTTAAATGAATTAGACAATCTAGAAATATCAATCATAGGATACATTGACTAAGTTTCAAGTAGTTGTGACTTTAACTTCATCAAAAACTACCTTGACCAAAAACTTTAACCTGAACTTCGCACTTTCATTTTCTATGTTCAGTTGACCATGAAATTGGGGTCAAAACTATAATTTGGCATTAAAATTAGAAAGATCATATCATGGGAACATGTGTACTAAGTTTCAAGTGGATTGGACTTCAACTTCATCAAAAACTACCTTGACCAAAAACTTTAACTTGAAGTCGGACGAACGGACGAACGAACGAGGCACAGACCAGAAAACATAATGCCCCTCTACTATCGTAGGTGAGGCTATTGGAACAATAACCTTGACCTTTGCTTCAAAATCAAAAGCTGTATTTCTCTCATTATAAGTGACCATGAATCCCAAGTTATGTTACAATATACCATATGAAATATTCGACTTATCAAACGGATACCACTTTTGGCACAAATTATTTTCGATTCTTCGTAACTATGACCTTGACCTTTTAGGACAACTAAGGTTTGACTATAAAATCAAAAGTAATCTTCCTCATATGTGAACATACATCCTAGTAAGGTTGCAATCTGATATAAAATATCTATGTTAGGATATGAAAAGAAAATGATCAATGGACAGAAGGACAGACAAATGGGTTAAAAACTATAATATAATAATGGAATAACTAATATAGGAATTTAAATATAGAAAATTTCTAACAAATGACCAAACAACACATTAATTCATGAATGTGTGTCACTGTGTCATAGTTGTTGGGTCCTTAGTTGAATATTTTTGCATACTTTAATTCATCGATAAGTTATTCTTTTTATTGCATTGACAATTGGCTTTTTCATAGAAATTGAAAAAAAGAACAGAAGACTATAATAATATTGCTACATATTCCATTTGTTTTAATCTGATGTGTCTTGAGCATATCTTGACAATGCACACTGTTGTATAACATCAGGACTGAAATAATAAATTAATACTGTGTGAAATGAACAGCTTGACTTTTTCTGGGAAATGATCAACATTACAATGAAACTTTACATTATGTACAAATTTAAAACCACCAAGATATACTTACCAGAATGTAACCTCCATTACAAATATGGAACAAGGTCAAGTACATGTATATTTCATATATATTACAAGGCTAATTTTGTACCATTTACCCTGTCCCACCTCCTGCTTTGTATTAAGAACGACTATTTTTTGTTTAATGATAAAGAGCGAACTTTATCTTGCAGTGATGTTCAATTTGTATACACAGAATAAGCTGATTTCACATAAAGTTGAACTTTTTAAAATAATCTGCTTTTATTTGCTTACATATCAAAATAAGCACCAACAAAAAAAATCATATATTACATGTAGCAATAACCAACATTTAAAGTGAATTTCCAAATATCTAAAATTGCAATGAGAAACAAGATATTTTTTAGTTTGTTCAAGAGTTTCTTCCCTTCATTAACAATCACTACCAATCTATTAAAAAATATCTGATAATTTGTAAAAACTATTATTAAATATTAATGAACTTTATCATAACAAACAATATCACTATACCTGCACATAATTTCCTTTTTAAAAAATGCTTTAATTGATTTTTTTTTCACAAAGGGAAATAACTCTAAACTAAAGAAAACTCATTGGTGAGAATTGTGAATGGAAATATAGCTCAACAATTTATTTATCTTCTTACTTTTGTAATGTGTTAAATTAAAAAGAAACTTGGCATGTGGATTAAATAGTGAGAATGAAAAGCAGTGCAAGCAAAACTGACAAACACACCACCATGCAGCACCACACGTATCTTACCAAAATTAAATATAGACGGAGATAACTCAGTTTTCTCATCCAAATTAGCAGTACTGATTTCTAGTGGGTCAAGTTTGGCGATAGTATGCCCACGTGCCTACAAACAGTTCACACAACTCCAAAAATTAATTTTTGTTTAATAATTTAACAATTCAAAATTCCTGAAAATGTCCTCAAAAAATTTTGGTCATATGTGTGCTTGGGTATAAAGGAGTTACCAGTCTTAAGAAAGGTTAATAAAAAGGACAAAAAACATTCAAATGAAAATCAGCAAAAAAAAACCCTGACTGAAAGCCATGCTATCCAGTTACTTTTAGAAATTGAAATTTGAGGTGAATATTATAATATTGAAAATGGATTTATATGTCAGTAAGGTTTTGAATGTATGTTTAAAGCAGTACAGCACATGTGACTGACAGTCATGATAAAGGGTGTGTATATATACTGTATGAACAGACGGGATGCATCAACAAAAGCCGTGAGTAAAGTGGCATACAAGATCACACATGACCAAATTTCATGATTCTGTCAATATCTACAATAAATAAATACTAAAATTAGTAACTAACTGATTCACAGCAAATAATGTAAACCTGGTCTAAGCTGCCTTTGGAGAATGAGTTTTAGAAGGTTCTTCCAGATAGGTTAACAAAGTGGAAGGTTGGCTTAAACAGGTTTCCATGAATGTCACCGTTTTATATAATATCAAATCTGACATCTATCTATATACAAACAAATAAACATTCCTTCATTTTTACAGTTCAGAATTTAACACAAGACATATCAACGAAAAAAGTTCTACACACAGATTATTTGTTTGTATTTATATAGATGTCAAATTTACAGAAAAAGACCCAATGGTTTCATATGGGCTAAAGTACGTACCAACAGCAGCCCACTACAATACCACAGTAAAGCCAAATAAAACAATATGTGGTTCCAGTTATTCATTTATAACATGACTAATTTTGTATTTGATAAAAAAAATATTAACTTTTATAGGTAAAGGACAAGGTACGATAAGGCCTGTTTTTGGCCCCCTATTTTCTCCTTTTTCAAATTCTGTTTAGGAAAATATTACCCTGAGGTTTGAAGTTTGTTTGGATGAACTTCAAAACCACTAATTTTAGAAACTGGTGAGGTGAAGGGGGTCAACTTTCTGTCATTATACAAATATTGTAATTATTATTCCCTTTGCAGGTGTTCCGTACAACGTTTTTGTTTGTTTTTTAATGTCTGTGCCAATGTGGCCCAGGATTTTTTTTATTCCAATGTCTGAGAACTGTTTTTTATGTCTAATCGCTATAATTTTCTCCAGGTACATTGTAGGCCCATGCAATGACCAAAAATCGTAATTTTTCCTTCTTTTGGCGTTTTTGATGCCCTTTAACCCCCCTCACCTCACCCATTTTCTGAAATTAATGGTTTTGAAGTTCATCCAAACAAACTTCAAACCTGACGTGATAAGTAGCTTTCAAAACAAAATGAGAAAATAGGGGGACCAAAAATGGACCTTATCTTACCTTGTCCTTTGAACTAGTACCACTAACATTGCCAACTTTCAGACAATGTGTCTTTCCTCAACATCAAACTGTTACCACACCTTTGCTTTATTTGACCTTGCTGCACTGGGACTTAGGTATGTACAAATGTATATACTACCCAGTATCTACCTACCCCAGTGATAACTACTCAGTAATAGCTCTTTAGGGATTTCTGGATCTAAATCTGCATCCAGTAGACCCAAGGGATCCAGTGTTGCAATATTGTGACCTCTTCTCTGTGGTAGATATAATGTTTGTTAGCTTTCTTAAGAAATAGACATAACTCTCCATGACCTCTGACGTTCTGTGTCAGAAATGTTAGTAAGCTCATCAAAAAATAGCTGTATACAAGTTTAACAGATCCAATATAAAGGATTCATTATATTAATGAAATGAAAATTTAACCTCATCATGAATCAAAACTGAATCACTGATGTCTGAAAGCGAGGCTTTAACTTCAGACGACCCCTGTCAGCCAGGCATGTATACCCTCCAACTTATTTCCAGATCCAATAATGATTTATTTTTTTCAATAAAAGTAATTATGAATCTATTCTGCAAATATCTCACTGATGCAAGGAAAACTTGTGGAGCCTAAAAATAATATCTTATAATTCACAAAAATACTCAAGCCTTTGTTTTTACTGTTTTGTTCTTATCAAGAAATAATGAGTAAGTGTACAATAATATTTTCAGTGTGGAATTTTCTGATAAGTTGAAAACCCTTGCTATCATAATAAATGTTAAACACAGAACCGATACATATACTGTAAATTCAGAAATAATTGCGTGCATTTATTATTGTGATTTTGTCATTTTAGACTATAATGCCATTTTAGTTTTTGAAAATTCCTGATTGATTCAAATAAAACTTTCAAAAAGCAAGTTTTAATTATTGCGATTATAACCCTGTCACTTTTTTTCGCAATAATTTCTGAATTTACAGTATATATATTGAACAAAACATTTGTGACTTTCACTAGAGTTTTAATTGCACACAGCTACCTCTATACCTCATCCCAAAACAACTCAAATAAATCAAATTTGTGTACAGTTCAGATAAGACTGAATTAAAACAAAAGTATTTATTGCAAGTTTTTGTAGGCTTACATAGAAGGTATATTCATGTTAAGCCTATCAACAGCTTAATGTCAACATAAAAACCATAACCACAGCAAGCATGGGAATGAAAGTGTGACCTGTAGATAAATAGATTAATCAGCATCACACAGAAGAGATAATAAACTAGTGTAAAGTATAGCCCTAAACGGCACACTTCTAGGCAACACTTTGCTCGTAGACACCATTATTACAACATTTTCTTGAGAAGTGCTATTTTAAAAAACCAAATATTTCACCACTTCTAATGTTTAAATAGCTAGAAAGTAGAAAAAATTTGTATGCTGTAAACTTGTTTTAAAGAAACAAATTTGAATTATCTCCCCTTTTTTAAACTTTTTTTTAATCTAAATAAAAAATCATTAAAAGTATTAATGTATACATCTTTATCTGTTTAATCTAATTTATTTGGTAAGTATTTGACTGTTTTTTTACTATTTATTAACTTGGCATTAGTTATACTGCTCACTGCTGTCATTTCCTGTAAACAATTAATTACATAACACACATCATCAAAAATCACTTAATATATTATTATCATTCATGTTGAGTATATTCTTTGTATTATACTATAACACAGGAACAGACAAATAGTTAAATAATAGAATAAAAAAATATGCATTTAAAACTAACTACATATCAAAAATATCAAGGAAAATTTGATGAGGATTTAGAATGATCGATCTGTTAGTTAGAAATTTTCTACTCTTGATTTCCTATATATTATATCATATAACATTTGATACACCCAGATGATATGCTCACCCTGAATATGCATGAAATAACAGTATCTGGACATTGAGCAAGCAATTACAATCAATCTAAATAAGAACACAAAAGATAGTTTTGATAACTTCCTGTTGCGATATTGATACTTTGTATGCCACCATTTCTTGTATAGCAATTGAAAAAAAAATTCAGCTGAGACCTAAGGAATGCTTTTTAATGACATTGCTGTGTCCTGGGTCATTCTATGTTATGACTTACTGAGTGTTTTACAGTAAGCATTGCCGTACTTACAATTTTTCTTCATGGTATCTACTTAATAAAAACGATTGGGTGCTATAAATTTTCTTTATAAACTTGTCTAAATGTTCTTTAGTTGTGGTCAATGAACAGATGAAGTCTTCTTGATTTCTAACTAAGAATTTTGTATCTTACAATTACATTGACACAAGAGCTTTTGGTCTGTGTTGAAGACATCACTCTAGACTTTTAGATGAAGAATAGCAAAAAAAGGCTTGTTTCTGGGTCATTGGTTTTATCTAGTATGTGTAGGTATATTATGTCAGAAATCATTTTTTTTCTCAGTTTAAAGAGAGACAAGTGACAATAAACGACTAAAATATGTTAATTACCTGATAAGCTTCTATGAGTTTGCCAACTTCCAGATTGTCTTTGATATCTTTACTTGAAAATGAAGAGAGAGAAGGAACACTGCCTCCTAAAGATGGTGGTCGGACAAACTCCTGGCCTTCAAAATATGCTTTCCAAGACTTCAAAATAAATCAGTATATTATCAGTTTTGATCTTTTATTTTATAAACCTGAAAAAAGACTTCAGATTTAGTGTTAAGGTCAGAAGAGTACCAAAGTGATGTTACTTGTTTAAATGTTACAATGGCACTGAAATGATAAGATTTGATGTAGTAAGATTCCAAAACTAACAAATAATTAATTACAAATAATTCTAAATTATATGTTAGCAACAGATTATTTCGACATCTTTGTAGTCAAAATATAAGATAATCTGTGTATCGCATACAAGCAAAATAGAGAATGGAAACAGGAATGAGTCAACCCACAAAAAAAACAAGAAACACAAAGGCTAGACAAGAGGTCCTTGGCTTTTCACAATTGTAGTAACTACTTAACAATTTTTTTACACCCCTTTTTACATGTACATGTACTTATATTTTTGGTTTGTTTTTTTTAGATTAAAAGAGTAGCTGAATAACATGAAAGTGATTTGCACTTTAAATCATACTAGAACACACCCGTGATATCGCGGGTCCGTGACTGATATATAACTATGCGTATGCCTTATTTCAGTATTGGTATTGTCATCTGATAAAGTCATGCCGATAATAACATGTATAAGGTGCACAGTTTTCTCTGCTTTCAAAATCTTTCTGTTTGAACCCGTCGACCTGGAACCTATCAATTATTAGTAATATTAATAATTTGGAAAACAAAAAGGCCTGGAATGGAGTATTTTTTACTCAACAGTATACATCAAAATTCTAAATACACTGTTTGGTGGTGCGCCTGTCAGATGCGGAACGTACAGATAAGGTAATAGGTAACAGGTGAATATACTATTGGTATCGGTGTCGGACTTGATCCGGAACGTGGAAAACAAATGGGCCTAGAGTGGTGTAATTTTTAATCAACACCATTGTACTATATTAGTTATATATAAAGTTGAATTCTTTGATTCAACATTTTTACGTGATGACGGCTGACAAATTGGACCTCGTAATTTTAGTATTATAGATACATGTAAAGATCATGAATGTAAGAGTTTCAGAATTTTAAAAGTGGTCTGATATTCCAGCTTGTTATGCAGTTTAATAGTCAGAGAACTTTAATAAAATCTGCCCATTTCATGCTGTACCCATGAAAATACATCACCTCATTTTGAAATTCATGGAAGCCTAAATCTTGTCTCATCATCAACTAGAATGGAGATCTTTTTTTTAACTCATTGCTAGTGCAAATATAAACTAGAGGCTCTTAAGAGCCTGTGTCGCTCACCTTGGTCTATGTACATATTAAACAAAGGACACAGATTGATTCATGACAAAATTGTGTTTTGGTGATGGTGATGTGTTTGTAGATCTTACTTTTCTGAACATTCTTTCTTCTTACAACTATCTCAATTTATAATGAACTTGGCCCATTTTACAGAGGAAAATATTTTGTTAAAATTTACAAAATTTACAAAATTATTAAAAATTGAGTATAAAGGGCAATAACTCCTTAAGGGGTCAACTGACCATTTTGGTCATGTTGACTTGTTTGTGGATCTTACTTTGCTGGACATAATTGCTGTTTACAGTTTATCTCTATCTATAATAATATTCAAAATAATAACCAACCAGATGCTCCGCAGGGCGCAGCTTTATACGACCGCAGAGGTTGAACCCTGAACGGTTGGGGCAAGTATGGACACAACATTCAAGCTGGATTCAGCTCTAAATTTGGATTGTGATTAAATAGTAGACACAGCATAGGTTTCGGACACATGAATGAATGTGGTCTAATGAACTTAAAATATTTTTTTGCCTTTGAGCAATTCACTATGCTGTTGAATATTAATCCTCTCAAAAAAATGTTTGAAGAAATTTTCTTTTTATTTATGAAATCTGAAATGAGAAAAATTTACCCCCCCCTTTTTTTTTGACATCCCCCTTTCCCTTTTTCCAAAACTGATCTCAATTCAAATTTCTTATGGAGTTTGCAACAATAACTACTCATTTAAATACATCATAATATATTAAAATGTAACAAAAGGTGCTTGTTATAACTGAATGGTAAAGATTGTTTTAATTTATCAGTTGGTAGTAAAAGTGAATACATACATTGTATATTGTATAAAACAATGATTTAAGTTGATTTAACTACTATTCTGGACAAAGAAAGATAACTCCAATCAATTGAAAAGTTCTTGCTATTGCACAATATTGTGCAATACTGTGCAATTGAAAATATTTCCTATTGCACAATACTGTGCAATTGAAGATTTCTTGCTATTGCGCAATACTGAGCAATTGAAAATTTCTTGCTGCTGCACAATACTGTGCAATTGAAGATTTCTTGCTATTGCTTAATACTGTGCAATTGAAAATTTCTTGCTATTGCACAATACTTTATATAATAATTTTGGATCCTGATTTGAACCAACTTGAAAACTGGGCCAATAATCAAAAATCTAAGTACATTTTTAGATTCAGCATATCAAAGAACCCCAAGGATTCAATTTTTGTTAAAATCAAACTTAATTTAATTTTGGACCCTTTGGACTTTAATGTAGACCAATTTAAAAACGGGACCAAAAATTAAGAATCTACATACACAGTTAGATTTGGCATATCAAAGAACCCCAATCATTCAATTTTTTATGAAATCAAACAAAGTTTAATTTTGGACCCCGATTTGGACCAACTTGAAAACTGGGCCAATAATCAAAAATCTAAGTACATTTTTAGATTCAGCATATCAAAGAACCCTAAGGCTTCAATTTTTGTTAAAATCAAACTAAGTTTAATTTTGGACCCTTTGGACCTTAATGTAGACCAATTTGAAAACGGGACCAAAAAATTAAGAATCTACATACACAGTTAGTTTCGGCATATCAAAAAACCCCAATTTTTCAATTTTTGATGAAATCAAACAAAGTTCAATTTTGGACCCTTTGGGCCCCTTATTCCTAAACTGTTGGGACCAAAACTCTTAAAATCAAACCCAACCTTCCTTTAGTGGTCATGAACCTTGTGTTTGAATTTCATAGATTTCTATCCACTTATACTAAAGTTATGGTGCGAAAACCAAGAATAATGCTTACTTGGGCCCCTTTTTGGCCCCTAATTATTAAACTGTTCAGACCTCAACTCCCAAAATCAATCCCAACCTCCCTTTTGATGTCATACACATTGTGTAAAAATTTCATTGATTTCTATATACTAATACTAAAGTTATTGTGCGAAAACCAAGAATAATGCTTATTTGGGCCCATTTTTGGCCCCTAATTCTTAACTGTTTGAACTAAAACTCCCAAAATCAATCCCAACCTTCCTTTTGTGGTCATAAACCTTGTGTCAAAATTTCATAGATTTCTATTTACTTAAACTAAAGTTATAGTGCGAAAACCAAGAAAATGCTTATTTGGGCCCTTTTTGGCCCCTTATTCCTAAACTGTTGGGACCAAAACTCCCAAAATCAATCCTAACCTTTCTTTTGTGGTCATAAACCTTGTGTTAAAATTTCATAGAATTCTATTCACTTTTACTTAAGTTAGAGTGCGAAAACTAAAAGTATTCGGAAGACGACGCCAACGTGATAGCAATATACGACGAAAAATTAAAATTTTTGCGGTCGTTTAAAAACAGCAAAATTTCCTTAAAAATTTCCAATTCAGGGGCAGCAAACCAACAACCAGTTGTCGGATTCATCTGAAAATTTCAGGGCAGATAGATCTTGACTTGCAAAACAATTTTACCCAATGTCTGAATTGCTCTATGCTTTGGTTTCAGAGTTATAAGCCAAAATCTACATTTTACCCCTATGTTCTATTTTTAGCAATGGCGGCCATCTTGGTTGGTTGGCAGGGTCACCTCATACATTTTTTAAAATAAATACCTCAATGATAATTATGGCCAAGTATGGTTAAATTTGGACCAGTAGTTTTAGAGGAGAAGATTTTTGTAAAAGATTAGAAAAAATTACGAAAGACGTACAGACAAGGGCAACACTTAAGGCCCCCTCCACCACAGCAGGGGTAAAAGCCACAAAAGCCGGGAAAATGTTTTAACTAAATCTAAAATTTCTATTACTGGCTACCATCAACTACATTTAAAGACCCAAGACATGAACCATTAATATGAAAAAATGTGCATCTCCAAGACTTCATGACAATTCAACTATAACTAGTATTTGTTGTGTAATATTTTGTCTTCTGAATATATTATGAGTGAGGGTCTCAAATAGTTATCAAAGGTACCAGGATTATAATTTAGTACGCCAGACGCGGGTAATTTTTTTATTCACTTTCTAATACAACCATATATAACCACTTGGAACTGAAAAACTGAGATTTGAAAAAAAGTTTATCCATGTACGTGTAGATAGCTGAGGTCTTTGTTAATTTTTTAGTTTCAGAGATTAATGTTGAAAATTGTGAGATTTGAGGAAAAATTTATCTTATCAGTACATTGCTTATACATGTACATGTATATGGAGATAGCTCAGGTCTTTGTTATATATCTGTAAAAATTTAGTCAGAAGGAATGAATAACTTTGTGTCATTTTGATTTTCTGACTGCACTTGCTTCATGCCAAATCTTTCAATACCTGTAATGATCTTAAAATAAAAAAAAAAACACAAAAAGACATGGTCAAATGTACCTCTTAAGGAGGCAAGTGGTACAAAAATTTCGGCAAAAAATTAAATTTGTTTTTTCATTACAAATTTTATTTATTACACTTTTAGTTATTACTTTTATGATATGGTACACAAATCAACCAAAACAAATCGATTCGGTTTGGCCCCAGATGACTTTTAAAATGTTTTTATCATTGAAAAAGCTCCTAGTTATCTCCCATTGGTGCAAAAATGCCATTTTTTACATTAAAATTGAAATGTCTTCTTTAACTCATCGGTGACCTATATTTTTTATTATTGTTTTCAAATAAACTTAAAATAAACTAAATAATTGTAAAATTTAAGTAATTTCTGTAATTTAGTTCTTTTTTTATTTCGATATTACCTTTATTTCTCCTATTAGTTCAACAGAAAACAGGACATTACCAAAAATGTATGCCTCTTTCAAGGTAGATTGTGAGCTTAAATGAACGGTGACCCCATTCTTTTATTTCATTTTTCTATTAAGTATATGTATTAAGTTAATTTATGAAAAAATATAGAGAAATCCTATATAAGGGGAAAAAAAATGATTTAGACCCACGAGCCCCCTTAAGACTTGCTTCTATCTTCGCCTATTATTGAATCATGACATGTTAAATTAACTATAATAGTTTCAAGTCTGAAGCCATCTTACACGTCTTATATTGCTTATTCAAGTTATTGCATATTTTCTTATCGAATGATCAATGTGAAAGTTTGGTTAAATTTGGCCCAGTAGTTTCAGAGAAGATTTTTGTAAAAGTTAACAGACGACACCGTAAGCCAAGTGATGAGAAAAACTCACTTGGCCCTATGGGCCAGGTGTGCTAATAAAAACCTATACATTTAAGTCAGATACATGTATGTCTTATGTTGAAACAACCATTGTGTTATAAATATGATATTAAAAAGATTTTTTTTGTCACTTAATGCGCTCTTGAATAGTATACACAAACTTATATCATTAAATTTGATGGAATTATACACAAATGCACCAGTTTTGTATGAATTATATGAACATCTACATTTACAAGTGTATTCATGCAACACTGTTTTCAACATTTTCTCCCCCAGAAAATAAAAGTACAATTTACATGTTTCAAAATGCTTCAAATCAGAGTAAATTAAAAAAAAAAAAAATCCATAGAAAACTTATTTCCTCATAAATCTACAATTGTTTACATTTTATGTATATTACATTCAGTATGCTTATGACATTTGTATATATATATATAAGAATAAAAAATATGTTATATTATATAATTTAACAGATTTGGAAAAATCCTAATTAATGTGTAGTATCCTCATTTAATATGTATATTGCATATTATATTGCAATTTGTATTCCCTTCAGACAATAGTTTATATTCAGAAATAATTTAATTTTGGATGTATTTCTTCTGATTGGCTGACAGCACTTTGACCATCAGCTCATAGACATACTGATGTCATCAACATTTTTTATGATTTAAAAAAAAAAATGTTCACCAGCTTCCAATGATAGTTAGATTGTTGTTTATTTGAAATAACATCAAAAATGTGATGCACACTTTTAAAAACTTTAAAATAACCCACTACACAGGTTTTTCAGTGTACGTTTGTACACCACATTTTTTATGTTATTTCTTCATACATGTAGATAGAAAACCACTATGACAGTCATTTTTTAACTGAATAAAGATTATGGTTTTTCTTTATACATTTGATTTAAATTTGGATGTAACACATCTTCTGATCATGCTGATCGGCTGAGAGAATTTTGTTAATCAGGTCATAGACATAATTTCGACATGTGACTTTGATGTCATCAACATTTTTTCAGGAATGACTGTAATGCTGTCTATTGGAATTAATATAAAAAAAATGTTACAAGTGTTATTTAGTGGGCACCTCATTTTTAATGATATTTCTTCATAGAAAGACAAAATATTAGTCATTCCTTAAGTAAAAAAAAATAAACAATTTAATGGAGAGACAAAATATTAGTCATTCCTTTAGTAAAACAAGAGTGCACACGCTGAAATGTCTCGCCTTCTATACTAATCATTGATATTATGTTGATAGTCCTAAGTATAAAGCTAAGCTTTATTACAACTGTCACATAAACTTAACATTAATCAAGATAACTTAACAGAGACCAATGAACCTTGAAAATGAGGTCAAGGTCAGATGAACCATGCCAGGCAGACATGTACAGCTAACAATGCTTCTATACAACATATAAAGTTGACACATTACTTATAGTTTAAGAAAAATAGACCAAAACACGAAAACTTAAGACTGTGCAATGAACCGTGAAAATGAGGTCACGGTCAAATAAAACCTGCGCGACTGACATAAAGATCATAAAATATTTCCATACACCAAATATAGTTGACCTATGGCATATAGTATTAGATAAAAAGATTAAAACTCAAAAACTTAACTTTGACCACTGAACCATGAAAATGAAGTCAAGGTCACATGACATCTGCCCGCTAGACATGTACACTTTACAATCATTCCATACAACAAATATAGTAGACCTATTGCGTATAGTATGAGAAAAACAGACCAAAACACAAAAATTTAACTATAACCACTGAACCATGAAAATGAGGTCATGATCAGATGACAACTGCCAGATGGACATGTACACCTTACAGTCCTTCCATACACCGAATATACTAGCCCTATTGCTTATAGTATCTGAGATATGGACTTGACCACCAAAACTTAACCTTGTTCACTGATCCATGAAATGAGCTCGAGGTCAAGTGAAAACTGTCTGACAGACACGAGGACCTTGCAAGGTACACACATATCAAATATAGTTATCCTATTACTTATAATAAGAGAGAATTCAACATTACAAAAAATTTGAACTTTTTTTTCAAGTGGTCACTGAACCATGAAAATGAGGTCAAGGACATTGGACATGTGACTGACGGAAACTTCGTAACATGAAGCATCTATATACAAAGTATGAAGCATCCAGGTCTTCCACCTTCTAAAATATCAAGCTTTTAAGAAGTGAGCCGCCGCCGGATCACTATCCCTATGTCGAGCTTTCTGCAACAAAAGTTGCAGGCTCGACAAAAAATCAAACAATTTAATGGAGAGACAAAATATTAGTCATTCCTTTAGTAAACAAGAGGCTCTCAAGAGCCTGAATCGCTCACCTGAATTTTTTTGGTTTAATCTCTCATCAATGATTATTTTGGCTTTTCAATTTATTTAAATGTTCTTTGAATCGTCCTATTTTCTTCAAAAGCAAAAAAAAATCATTTTCTCCTATGTTCTATTTTAGCCATAGGAGCTATGTTTCTTGACATACAAGGAAATGAAATATAAAATTTATACTAGATACTCTGAAACTCTGAAACTCATTTAGCCTAAGTTTGGCTGAAATTGATACAGCAGTTTCATAAGAGAAGATTTTTTAAAGTAAGTCAACATGATGAACAAATTGTGAAAAAAGTCTTTAAAGGGCAATAACTCCTAAAGAGGTCAATTGACAATTTTGGTCAAATTGACTTATTTGTAGATCTTACTTTGCTGATCATATTTGCTGTTTACAGTTTATCTTTATCTATAATAATATTCAAGATAATGACCAAAAACTGCAAAATTTCCTTAAAATTACCAATTAAGTGGCAGCAACCCAACAATTAGATGTTTGATCATCTGAAAAATTCAGGGCTGATAGATATTGACCTAATGAACATTTTTACTCCATGTCAGATTTGCTCTTAATGCTTTCGTTTTTGAGATATAAGCCAAAAACTGCATTTGACCCCTATGTTCTATTTTAAGTAACGGCGGCCATGTTTTTTGACGGATCAAAAATCAAAGCACACACTTTGTGCAGGATAATCTAAGGAACAACCATGCTAAGTTTTAACCAAATCCATTCAGTAGTTTCAGAGGAGAAGATTTTTAAAAGTTAGCAAATATGATGAACAAATTGTGAAAAATTGTCATTAAAGGACAATAACCCCTTAAGGGGTCAATTGACAATTTTGGTCATATTAACTTATTTGTAGATCTTACTTTGCTGATCCTTTTTGCTGTTTACAGTTTATCTTTATCTATAATAATATTCAAGATAATGACCAAAAACTGCAAAATTTCCTTAAAATTACCAATTAAGTGGCAGCAACCCAACAATGGTTTGTTTGATTCATCTGAAAATTTCAGGGCTGATAGATATTGACCTAATGAACATTTTTACTCCATGTCAGATTTGCTCTTAATGCTTTCGTTTTTGAGATATAAGCCCAAAACTGCATTTGACCCCTATGTTCTATTTTAAGTAACGGCGGCCATGTTTTTTGACGGATCAAAAATCAAAGCACACACTTTGTGCAGGATAATCTAAGGAACAACCATGCTAAGTTTTAACCAAATCCATTCAGTAGTTTCAGAGGAGAAGATTTTTTAAAGTTAGCAAATATGATGAACAAATTGTGAAAAATTGTCATTAAAGGACAATAACCCCTTAAGGGGTCAATTGACAATTTTGGTCATATTAACTTATTTGTAGATCTTACTTTGCTGATCCTTTTTGCTGTTTACAGTTTATCTTTATCTATAATAATATTCAAGATAATGACCAAAAACTGCAAAATTTCCTTAAAATTACCAATTAAGTGGCAGCAACCCAACAATGGTTTGTTTGATTCATCTGAAAATTTCAGGGCTGATAGATATTGACCTAATGAACATTTTTACTCCATGTCAGATTTGCTCTTCATGCTTTCGTTTTTGAGATATAAGCCAAAAACTGCATTTGACCCCTATGTTCTATTTTAAGTAACGGCGGCCATGTTTTTTGACGGATCAAAAATCGAAGCGCACATTTTGTGCAGGATATACTAAGGAACAATCATGTTAAGTTTCATTCAAATCCATTCAGTAGTTTCAGAGGAGAAGATGTTTGAAAAATTGTTAACGACGACAGACGACGACGGACGCCAAGTGATGAGAAAAGCTCACATGGCCTTTTAGGCCAGGTGAGCTAAAAAAATTAAACAATTAAATCTTAAGTGCACATGCTATTTTCAAATGATCTTACACTTAAAATAAATGGCATATGTAAGTTATAAGGAAATCTTACAAGTGTTATTTAGTGGGCACCACATTTTTAATGATATTTCTTCATAGAGAGACAAAATATTAGTCATTCCTTAAGTAAAAAAATTAAACAATTTAATCTTAAGTGCACATGCTATTTTCAAAATGATCTTACACTTAAAATAAATGGCATATGTAAGTTATATGGAAATCTTCAGTATTATTGTTGTTAGATAAATTTTGTTTTATAACAAGGTGCTGTGTTTGCTGTTAACTGTCGACGGTCATCATAGCATATGTTGTTTTAAATATCAAAACAAAAACTGTTTTAAAAATTGAAATCAATAGATTATAAAAATCATTACATGTACACCTTATTGCTATTTGTTCACCATTTCTGGACATCTCAAAGGTTTCTAATAAATTTGATGTCATACTCATATTACAAAATATCTGATGCCACAATTGAAAAGTGATTGATGTGAGTGACGTCAATAGTTCAACCAGCCCAGATTTTCAAATAGCAGTAAGGTGTATATTAGATTCCAATATGCCAATCTCATGTTCCTGTATTATATTAGGAGTAACCTCAATTTTGCCCAGGTTGACCAGGTTCACATGAAACATCAAAAGTTATGTTGTGAAGAAAAAAAAGGCAGACAAACACAAGATTGGCATATAAAATTAACACAATATTACAAGGTTTTGCACTAAAGAATAGAACCACACCTTGTGCACACTATTCGGGTCTTTTTGCCAAGACTCATACATCGTTTCAACATAACTTCCTGAACTTCCATTGAGAAACGATTCAGCCTGTGCACTTGAAGCATATTTCCTGAATGGAACACCTGTCACTTCTGCAAATCTTTGGTTATGCAGACACTTCAATTGATACAGTGCTGGCCTAGTGAGACCAGAAGCAATAGCCTTCACACGATACATGACGTCTTTAGTGTGTGAAAATGTCTTATATTATGTCTTAAATCAAAATTCAGATGTCGCTCCAGATTTCTAATCAACACATCAAAAGCCTGATGGCAATCAAACGATTTAATAAATTTCCATCGAACAATATCCTAACGTTATTTTGCGAAATATCATATGTAAGTGTTGAAGAATGACAAACAGGTGACCGTTCTAAAGGACACAAAAATAACACTATTCAATTGTCGGTCTATTTTCTGTTTGTCCTTGACTTGATTTTGGTTGTTAAAGAACCTGAAATCAGAAATAAATAAATCAGTTATACATGACTATCGAATAAGTCTTTTATATATTATGTTAGATTTTGAACACAGATGCACTTTCTGTATCATTTTGTTTTACCTTTTCAGGTGACCTTTTTCAATGCCAGTCTTGAGCAATAACGGTAGGGAAAATCCGAAATTTACGTCACGAAATATTCTATCTGTAAAACATGATTTGATTGGGTTTGTTCTTGCATCTGTCCAATCAAAAATGATCTTATGAACTCAGTTAGATACGATTTGGCGAAATACCAACAAGCCCTTTACCGTCTATGGTCTAATCTAGGAACAGTGTATACCGTATTAGTCCAAAAAATTAAATCTAAGATAAGAGCACTTTTGTTCTGCTTTTATATTTGTTTTAAGAATTAGGTTATAAATTGTCAAAAATATTCATTATAAATCTTCATTTTTTGTGGAAAAATGTCAAACATCATAAACTGGAACCAACTGCCAGATAAAGTTTATCAAAGTTGTCAGTGCAATTTCGGATAACAGTGGCGGATCCAGAAATTTTCATAAGTGGGGGCCCACTGACTGACCTAAGAGGGGGCCCGCTCCAGTCACGCTTCAATGATTCCCTATATAAGCAACCAAATTTTTTCCCAAAAAGGGGGGGCCCGGGCCCCCTGGCCCCCCCCCTAAATCCGCCTCTGGATAAATAATAATAACATTTAATGAATGGCTGTTTTTTAATGTGAAGAGTCAACAATTAATTTTATGGTTCAATAAATTCAAAATAAATTATTGCCATTCATCGTACATAGATGGTTTGAGTATGAATACAGGGACACAACGTTAGAGTGGGCGTGTCACCATAAAAATTGATAACATTGCAAATATACCTAATTCTTTTAACCAATCAGAAGACAGTAAATACACCAAATTTATTTATTCTGTATTGAACTGGGACTATAATAATGTGAGTTCGTGGTCTAGTGGTTAAGGCCGATGGCTACAGTGCTGAAGGTCCTGAGTTCGATTCTCACTCGGGGTGCTAAAAATATCAGCACATCAGAAGGGTAATTTTCACCCTCTCACACATACTCTTTAGATTTTTTGTTTAGTTATTATTTCTTGTGGTTAAGGCCGATTATTTCTAGTGGTTAAGGCCGATGGCTACAGTGCTGAAGGTCCCGAGTTCGATTCTCACTCGGGGTGCTAAAAATATCAGCACATCAGAAGGGTAATTTTCACCCTCTCACACACATCTCTGGTACCTAGACCGGAGTTTAAAGACTTTAAACTAGAATGGGTACTTTGGGGGCCTCGGTTGATCAAAGTTGTCCCTTACTTTGACCTGGAGATCAATCTTCTGATATCTCTCTGGTTTGTCTGTTTCCACCGAGTGGCCCGGTGGTTCTCTCCGAGTACTTCGGCTTCCTCCACCATAATAACAGACTGCCCGGTGTCCTAGCACTCCCTTTGTGTTGGGTGGGGGTTGATTGTCCTTCACTTGCGATTACAAACTGCATGTTGTAGTAGTATATTAGGCCAAAATTCTAAGTTCAAAGGGGCATACTCTTTAGATTTTTTGTTTAGTCATTATTTCTTGTGGTTAAGGCCGATTATTTCTAGTGGTTAAGGCCTATGGCTACAGTGCTGAAGGTCCCGAGTTCGATTCTCACTCGGGGTGCTAAAAATATCAGCACATCAGAAGGGTAATTTTCACCCTCTCACACACATCTCTGGTACCCAGACCGGAGTTTAAAGACTTTAAACTAGAATGGGTACTTTGGGGGCCTCGGTTGGTCAAAGTTGTCCCTTACTTTGACCTGGAGATCAATCTTCTGATATCTCTCTGGTTTGTCTGTTTCCACCGAGTGGCCCGGTGGTTCTCTCCGAGTACTTCGGCTTCCTCCACCATAATAACAGACTGCCCGGTGTCCTAGCACTCCCTTTGTGTTGGGTGGGGGTTGATTGTCCTTCACTTGCGATTACAAACTGCATGTTGTAGTAGTATATTAGGCCAAAATTCTAAGTTCAAAGGGGCATACTCTTTAGATTTTTTGTTTAGTCATTATTTCTTGTTGATATACACATCTACATAGTAGGTTGATCCTCATGAAATTATGTTGCATGGTTTCAGAGAAGTTGCGTTGACAAGAACAGGACTGACCGACTGACGAACATACGGTAACTCAAAGAACAAAAATGTAATCATAATTCCCTGTCGATATCTACATAGTATGTCCTTATTATCTACAAAGTTTCATGAAATTATGTTGTGTGGTTTCAGAGGAATGTCTAAATCTAGAAAAGGACAACTATACTGCTGTTTATCTTAAATTTCTTAAAAGTAAAATTCTTTGGGTAAATTTCGGTAGTATATCTAGAGAACTCTGGTTTTTAAACGAAAACACATCATCAAGATAACGCTAGGTATTTGTTAATGTTTCAACCAAATGTAACAATGGCTTGTCTTTTGAGTTTGGTCATAAACTGAGATTCATAGCAATACAGAAATAAATCTGCTATTAAAGGGGAACAATTAGTGTCCATAGGAATACCTTCTATACCTTTCGATACACTTTATCGCCGAAACCGTACATATATGGTGTCCAGGAGAAATTTGAAGCTTCAATCACATTTCAGGTAACAATGGGTAAGTGTAACAAGCATGCTTTCCTTTTTCGTTACAATAAAAGGCTAACGAGTCACAGCAAATCAATTTACAATTTTATGTTAAAAAGACCAGTTAATTATTAAAACTTTTTCTTGATAAGATTGTGTGGAAGTGCAGTGTAGAGAGAAGAAAAATCATAACTGTAAACAGAATTAAAAGGACCATCAAAAGCACGTATTTTACCTAAAACGTCTGAAAAACTTTTAACGCTCCAAAATTATTGATACCATTATTTTCATCAGCTTTATAACAAAAGTAACCAAAAAGTTCTTGTATAGTATTAAATTAAGGGGGTAGTTAGAAGCACTGACAGATAAGTAGTAGAACACTTATTGATGCGGAGATAAAAAAAAAAATAAGTGTTTGTTTGTGTAATTAGGTAACCAGATATAGTCGGGACTTTCAAATGTTCAGAAGAGACTACTGACAGATGGGTAGTGGTAGTTATATACTTGTTTACATAAATTAAGATAAGATTTATTTTATTAAAGTGTCACCATCCATTACAATATCTCTCTCTCTATCATATATATAAACAAGTCTAAATTGAAAACTACGTAAAACAAATTTCGTTGTAGAAGGGTCTAAATACATCACAAACAACATTTTCCAAAAGACCAAAAAAAGTGAAAAAGTATATTTAAACAAAACGCATTTGACTACCAGGTCGAACAACTGATGTTCTTAAACCCTGCTGACTGCCATTGACGATTGCCAAATAAAATTGATCACGAGATGTAACAAAATGGATCTTAATATAAATTTAATACTCAACAGAAAACAATTAACTTGTGGCCAAGATGTTAAGCCACACACACAAGGTGTCAATATTTTTTTTGTACACCAGATCTAGATTTCGACAATATATGTCTCTTCAGTGAAGTTAGTGATCGAAACGGTATTTGGAAGGCCATATAATTTACCATAAATTTCAGATAGACTCTGAGGAATTTTAAGAGTCAATATAGGATAAACGGATCATATAAATCGGAGGGAAAATATGATACAAGCCCAAACGAAAAAATATAAACAGGTCTAAATTGAAAACTACGTTCAAAGTTATATATATCTATACTATTAAACGAGAAGACCTCATTTTTGGTGTCGCTTCTCTTCTTTCCACAATACATTAATCAACACGACTCTGTGTCCTATATGTACAGTGCATAGTCGCATTTGTCATCCATTCATATGATTATTCAGATTGAGTTATTTTGGGAGAAAAACGAGAAAAAAGGCATCCGGATATTGTCCCGTCATTGGACGAAATTTTAAGTCAGATTATACTTCCGGTTTGCGTTTTTCTGTATACTTTGAACAAACAAATAGTACGAATAAAGTGTATTTTAATTCTGTTCAGAGTTTATGTCTGTATACTATGTCTATTGACCACCATGGATCGATTACTAAACTAAGAATTGAAAGTAAATACACTTTATTTATATAGTAATATACAGATAAGCGCTAAAATTATTCATGTGAACTTTTGATACCTTTTCTGAAATTTTACAAAATTCATTGATTACAGAAAAAAAGATGTGGTATGATTGCCATGTTGAGACAACTCTCCACAAGAGACCAAAATGACACAGAAATTAACGACTATAGGTCACCGTACGGCCTTCAACAACGAGCAAAGCCCATACCGCATAATCAGCTTTAAAAGGCCCCGAAATGTAAAAAAATTCAAACGAGAAAATTAGCGGCCTTATTTATGTACAAAAAAGGAACGAAAAACAAATATGTAACACACAAACAAACGACAATTAACCACTGAACTACAGGCTCCTTACTTAAATGTTCATAACATACTAAATGTATGTTCATATTGAAATTGATAGAAAACCAAAAATTGGGAATTTTGGAAATGAAGGAGGAGGTATAAAACTTCTAACAACACTTTACATACTTTTAACTCCGCTCTGAATGCCCGCGATTTCGCGGGTGTGTTCTAGTACACATAAAGTCATAAGAACCTAACATTTAAGTAAAAGGATGCCAGCCGAAAACGACTTATGAGACACTATCATTAAAACAATAAAACTGTCTGTGGAGAGGACGGACCTGTATGTAGAAGAATTGACCATTTCATTTTGATAATTTCCATGTAGTATATGCATGCGTCACACAACCACTACATTATGGGCTTGTCTGTCGGTACGAACACAAACCGCTTTGCGAAAACTTCAAATAAAATTCAAACACTTGGCAGGGATCGTCAAGAAATACCTTTTTAAAAGCCGTAATCCAATTGATTTATAAATGTGTAAATACTGATCGGGAATATCAAGTAAAACAAAGAGTTAATATACAACATGTACAAGAAGACATGCAGTGACTCAGTCACAAAAGGTTCAAAAGGTTCAAATAAAAGTATTTATTTCTCGTGCAACGTTCATTACAGAAATTATTTCACGTTGAACGTGAAATTATGTCTTATTTCACGTTTTTTTCGTGCAAGCACCCCCCCTTTACCACCCTCTTTTAAAAGAAGCCAACATGACGTATATTTTTAAAAACACATCTGAATTCCTTAGATAATAGCTTGTATGCAAATTTTCGTAAAAACTATCATTATGGGATCGAAAATGTATCATATGCCCGGCTTACAAATGGACATGACTATTAGCTGCGAGATATGAAAAAAAAAAAGAATATGATTGTGTTTGTTTCAATCATTATTTAAGTGAAATACTGAAATAAAAATTGAAACAATTTTGTCAAAAAAAGCAAAAAAAAAACCTGATCGATAATGAATTATTCACTTGGAAAAGAAGGAGAAGCTTATATAACTTAGGAGGCGATAGTCATGGTTATAAGGAAGATTTATTTTAAAAGTTGTTAAACCAAATGGAGTACTATACATTGGAAATTCATCATATGTATAATCCATGTATTTGACTTGCAAGTAATAATTCAACTTCATTGCCGAAACCGTATCATGACCATTTGTATTTTTTTAAATGCGAAGATGCAGTTATGCTTGTTATTTTTATAATACAGTTCCAGGATATAGATATATGAAGACTGTAATTAATTTTACGTGGTTACTGAGTGCAGGCGATTTGGTGTCACGATATCTCAGTAGCATGGGTTCGAATCCCGGCGAGGGATGAACAAAAAATTTGCGAAAGCAAATTTACAGATCTAACATTGTTGGGTTAATGTTTAGACGAGTTGTATATACAGAAGGTACACAGCCATGTATCACCATATAGGAAGATGTCATAGGCGGATCCAAGGGGGGCCCTGGGGTGCCGCCCCCCCCCCCCCCCCTTTCGTGGGAAAAATTTGGTTGATTATATAGGGAATCAATGAAGCATGACTGGAGCGGGCCCCCTCTTAGGTCAGTCAGCGGGCCCACCCCCCTTAGGAAAAGTTCTGGATCCGCCACTGGATGTGGTATGAATGCCAATGAGAGAACTCTCCATCCATGTCACAATTTATAAAAGTAAACCACGATGCACGTAAAATTAAATAAGCAGAACACGTTGAACGAGGCACCTGTCTTGCACGGCTGAACGTCAAATAAAAAAGTAAAAACACGTTGAACGTGAAATAAAAAAGCCGATCACTTTGCACGAAAATAACCCTTTACCACCGATAAACTGAGAAGTCAAAATTTTGTACATTTACTCCAAAAAAAATATACATTTCTATCCCGGCCTTTGGATAGGCTTACCTGCTTTTTTTCAACAAATAAACACAAGTGGATTTTTATAAAAACATTAATTAGGAGAATCCCCATATGTAGTTCAAATAATTTTAAAGCGTCAAAGCAAAAAATATCGTTAACCGATTAATGATTTTGAAGAATAAACACGTTTTTTATTCCAACATAATATGTACAGCGCGTATAAATAAACAATAAAATGCCATGCATGGCATATTTACAGGGGCCTCAATAATACAAATTAATAGATCATATATTCACTAATATAAGTACCGCATTTCTTACAGAGAAACGGCGAATTGAGGATGGACCCAGATTTGAAAGACATAATTTATCTTCGAGGATGAAAGTTATCTACCTTTGTGTAAATAGATGTCAGCACTGTTCTGTGTATTAGTTGTGATTATTAGTCAAAATAATTTCTTCATTTTGTTATAACATTATATGAAAATGTCTTGGGGTGGTCCACCCCAACAACAATACGTAAGATACTTATAAATTCCCTTACCGATGTTCGATCACTGTCATTTTTATAGAAGCTGGAAACAAAGTATTTGGCATTATTTTCCTATAAAAGTATAAAAACGTACTGTAAAGTAGGGTTTTCTCTTTCGCAAATACCTTCAATTCAAAAAGTTTTGAAACAATTCCAGACTGAAATTGTAAATTTTCTGGTTTTTTAAATTCTAGTCTGTAAATTAAGATCAGGATTTTTGAGATGGTAGGACTTGTCACTATTTGTCTGTCAAAACTTGACATCACAAAGGTTCCTGTAAAATTTTGAAGTCATTGTACAAAAAATCTGATGACACAAAATAGTTTAGAGAACTGATTGTTATCCTCGAGGCCCTAAACATAAAAAATAGATAATAAGGTTTTGGCAGTATTTGGCCACAGCTTTATCTTGAATAAAATATAACATATATGATATATAATATGTATTTAAATTGGCAATCTTGCTCTGAAATATATTTATCAATGTCTGTATTTAATATATATGTAAATTATAATGTGGCTACCGCAAATTATGGCAGACCACTAATATAAATATATTAAGTAATATGTCTGGTACGAGAAGTTGACTGATGAGCCCTGGTAATCAGAGGCTATCATTACTGTTCACTGAATATATGAATGTTAAATCCAGCGCAGCGAAATGTGCCAAATGTGCTTTGCCAATGTCCACTTTTACATCTACATTGTGTTCACTAGTTTTCTCCTACTCTCCCATCTCAGTACCATTAGCAGAAATAAGCTGAAATATAAACTTAAAAGCAGTATCTGGTTTCTTACTTCCATTCAGAACAAATACACATGTAACACAAAATTAATTTACATTGGGAGGGTGGTGGGTTTTTAAGAAGATTATTTTCTCGTCCAATTTTCGTCTGCTGCAATCTTGCCGACGTATTTCGAAAAGACCAAAGCGAGGTTGCGATCAAACTAATCAACACAAATGTTAAATACCCAACAGTGAACCACCACCTGCCCAAATTAAAATCTTCGAGTTTGTACCCAATGGATAACGGGCTTTAAAATTGTAGATTTTAAATCCTTTTGTATTATGTCAATAGTTAATATTGGCACAGATTCTAGTCACAACCTAGGACTATTATACTAACGGGACTGGAAACTGATCGATCTGTTAAGATTTCAATGCCCTGATAGCAGGATTATTGATTATTTTTTTGATTGACAGCTTATCATGTCGCGTAGTAAATTAGCATTTGGTACATGTAAAACAAAACAGCCGATAGAAAACTGTTAAAATTGGGGGATTTGAAATAAAGAATAATTATTAAATTAATTAGTTTATATGCAAAAAAATCGATATTGTTTACGAAAAAATATTAATAAATTGTCAATATATAAGTGTTGAAAATAAACCAGAAATAGTTGAAAATTAAAGTGGCCGACAATTTACTTGACTGCTAAGAAAACAATGTGTCAAAGGTTAACAGATCATATATAATCCTGATAAAAACAATTAGTGTGCAATAAAAACAATGTTGACAATTTAAGTTCCTAATTAATTCATATAACAAAAGCTATCCGGGTCTCATGAAAACATAGCCACATTGTTTTGAACTTCGTGTTTACACCAAAATTTCAAAATGACAGTGCACGGTCGGGCCTACTTTTGTAGTTCTAATATGTGGAACCCAGTGTATATATTTTCATAAAGTCATATGCTAATGCCACCTGAAGACAATTACTAAGCAAAATAACAAATTACCGAAATTATAAGGCACGATGTCACTGTAAAAATAATATGGCATATCGATAAAAACGCAGGTAAATTTTTCGTTCTAACGGCCGTGATGTAGATGTTATTACACTGATTGGTGTAACTGTTTCCAGTCCCGTTAGTATAATAGTCCCAGTCACAACCAGTGCAGATTTTCACCTTATCACTATTTGTTTGCCATTAATGAACATCACTAAGGCTCCCTGCAAAATTTTGAAGTTAAAATAATAAATATCTGACACAATAATGGAGAAGTGATTATTGTATTACTTTAAAAGTTCAACATGCACAGATTCTTGGGTCAAGCGTAAATTTGATCAGGTGTACAAAGAGACCTAATCCTTATTTGTGAATCTGCAACATTTGACCTAAGTCGAAGAATTTGCAACACTTCAACTTTTGATGTTTTACAACAATCACTTTTTTCCTTTGTGATGTCCAGTAACGGCTGACAAAAAGTGATAAGGTACATCAGTGACACCTTAAGGGACCTGGAGTTTAAATTGAAATCAAAAGATCATAGATATTACAATCATCTGCCAATATATTCAATAAAGAGATATTGCATAAAGTCTATGGTGATAAACCTAACTTTTGGAAGAAACCTTATGTTTAAAGAATATTTTACCAAAAAGGTCCTGTTAAAAATTATTGAAAAAAATTGTGTATTTCTGATAGTAACTGGTCATCATGATATCCAGTGTAATTGGTCAATACCAATTATAGCTTATTATTAAATTCATGATAAAAAAAAATGGTGAAATTAGCTGTAGATTTCAAATACTTTGTTTTTCAGGATCACTCATTTAATTGTTACTGGGGATTCATTTATTTTATGGTTACAAATTCTTGTCAAGTGACAAATTATATTTTCATTGACACTTAATTTCATGGTTTTGTCAAAGTTAACGTACATTGAGATTTATTTACTTCAATGAATAATTAATTCATTTTTTATGTTCATGTACATGTATACCAAAGAAATTCATGAAATTTTTGTCACATTGAACATGATGAATATTAATGAATCCATTAATCACCAGTTAAAATTTTCACCACTGTCAAATATCACAATATAAGCATAATATATCACAATGTAAGCATAATATATAGAAATGTAATAATGACATACAAAAGTTGAATTAAATATGAA
This sequence comes from Mytilus edulis, assembly GCA_019925275.1. NCBI lineage: Eukaryota > Metazoa > Mollusca > Bivalvia > Mytilida > Mytilidae > Mytilus > Mytilus edulis. Next base: position 95,954,761 of record CM034356.1, on the reverse strand, counting down.
GACAGTTGTCATACTTATTTCAGGGAGGATATGGTGCACCTCCACCTCAACAAGGACCAGGTGCTCCTCCGTCTTACTCACAGGCCCCACCACCTAACAGAGGACAAATATATGGTCAACCACCACCTCAACAACAGTATGGACAACCACCACCTCAACAACAGTATGGACAACCCCCACCCCAGGGCTACCAGCCACAAGGTTACCAACAACCACCTGCATCCTATGGTCAGCCAGGTGGCTACCAGCAGGGTGCCTATGGTGGAGGAGCACCACCACAAGGAGGAGGATATGGACCTCCAGGGGGATACGGAGCACCGGCTCCACCACCAGGTGTTAGTCAAGAGTTATGGAATTGGTTTCAGGTATAAAACATTATGAATAGTATGAAACAAGTACTTTACACATTACACATAATAGTGTGTACTTTGTTGATACTATTACCCTGACAGGTACTTAATACACATTATCGCACACAACGGGTAAATTATGATGTTGCAAACCAATTAAGAACCTGCATGAAGAATCAAAGAAATTTGAATTATCTTAGATCATCCTGTGAACAAAGTGTTTTTTTTTTAATTAATAAAAGTTGTCGTAGAAAATTACTTATCTTGACAATAAATACAGATTTTGAATAAAATGAATTTGACAAAATAATATGCATCTTAGCATTACAATTAAGAAATACATGTTGTACAAACAAGCATTAAAAATGTTCTGTTATATTATCAATTGATTGTCTTTTCATTAATCTTCAAATAAAGATCAATATTCTAATCGCAAAACAATTAATGGATTACGAAAGCTTCAAGCTGTCTTTACATGTATATAGATATTGTTTGCCATATTTTTCAGGCTGTTGACCAGGATCACTCTGGTAAGATTTCTGCCAACGAGTTACAACTTGCATTACTAAATGGCAATTTTTCACCATTTAATCCAGAAACTTGTCGTCTAATGATTGGGATGTTTGACACTAACAAGTAAGCCATTCTTATTTCAGGCAGTTGATCAAGATCGTTCGGGTAAAATTACGGCCATTGAACTACGGCAAGCCTTAATGAACGGGAATAGTACACCTTTTAATGAAGAAACTTGCCGTCTAATGGTTGGGATGTTTGATAAGAGCAAGTAAGAGACACCATTCTTGTTGTACATTGTAATATGTTCTAGCATGCTGTAGTTGTTTGTATTGTTGGTCCCTAGATTGTAAAATATCAATAGTTGTTCAAAGTTTTGTAAATTGAGTTTATGCTTTAATATGTAAATATATAAACGTAGTCTAATTAAGGGTGAAGGAAACTAAATCACATTAAAGCTTATGTATTATCATTTTACTTTTCATTTTTGGAAAGAAAATACCTAAGAAATAAGTATAAGGATACATCCTTCCCTTTTGAGCACAATTACAATTACTGAAAGTATTATATTTGAGGACTCAAATTTTAAAGTCCCCCCCACAAAAATGTACGAATTTGTTTCATTCATTCATCCAGTTACATTTGGTATGGAAATCAAATTTTTTACTGGGTCTTATTTACAAATGTAGTAGAGGTGAATTTGATGGAAACTCTTACTCAATTATTGATAACACATTCCCATTATAAGCATACAATAAAGCTACTTAAGTTTCATATATACATCTGATCTCATCCAACATTCATAGCACACTAATCTTTAACCAGAATATACAGTGCTACAGTGTGCTCACACTTTAGGCTGTATTTACTTATTAGTTTTATACACAAAACACAAATAAGCATAACATTGGTTTCAAAACAAAAGTCTCCAAGGTGGGAAATTCTTAATCTTGGGAAATTATCTAGAGGAAAAGTGATTTACAACTAATTTTTTAAGACAATTTATCAGACTTTTGCAATTAATATGTTTGAATAATTGAACAAAAAGTTCAAAACATTCAAAGAAGGGCTATCATAAATAAATTGATTCACTGAAACATGTCAAGGGGTTTTGGTACTGTATCTCAAACAAGACAAATTTTTTGACAATAATTTGTGCATTTTCTCTTTTCAAAACAACAATTAATGATGCAAAAGAAGGTGAAGAAATATTTTATTAAGATCCCATCAGTATTTCAGAGTTGGCATCTATCGTACCAGGCTTTATTTGATACTCTAAACCTATATATTGCTTGCTTTTTACATATTGTATTTTTTGCATAGTTTATGAAAAGTCTTAAAATAAAAAAACTGCATCTTCATGCAAGCTTTTTCAATGTTCATTCATTTAGATCTGGCAATTACGAAATATATGGCAGCTGAAAGCCATTTCTAGGTGCCAGATGTTCTCACTGTGTAGGAGAACTCTTTAGTCGTGTTGTGTTTCTTTGACACATTCCCCATTTCCATTTTATGTTCTTTACAATGAGTCACATGTCAGAATTTTTTTTTTTCAATTTTTCAGCAACTGCAAGTAAGAGCTTCTTATTTTTTTGGATATTATCCCCTTGATTGATGAGCTATGCAATTTTAAAATATTTCAGATCCCTCAGTATTTCACTTCTATTTTACAAGTGTCATTTATATTCTTTACATTGATGTATAATCATTGTGCTGACATTATAATGTAGCTAAAGATCCCACTTCTATTGAAGATATAGATGTAGATTTAGTAGCTTTAATAAATGATATTTGCCAAAATATTTGTTGTTGATGAAATATTAACATTGCATTAGTCTGATTGCATGTAGTTGGTCTCTTTATATGAATTGTTTTATATTGTTCAATTATGTAAGTTATTCGGTTTTCAAGTTAAGAGTTTTGTTCTTTCTAGTATTTACCATGAAATCCGATTTGTAGTTTTGAAGATTATGAGCCAAACCCCTTCCTTAAGTCTATCTTCTAAATCTTATTTGTATATGTGAATGAGGATACAGATTATGAATCAAACCCCTTCCTTAAGTCTATCTTCTCATTTGTATATGTGAATGAGGATACAGATTATGAGCCAAACCCCTTCCTTAAGTCTATCTTCTCATTTGTATATGTGAATGAGGATACAGATTATGAGCCAAACCCCTTCCTTAAGTCTATCTTCTCATTTGTATATGTGAATGAGGATACAGATTATGTCTTCTAAATCTTATTTGTATATGTGAATGAGGATACAGATTATGTCTTCTAAATCTTATTTGTATATGTGAATGAGGATACAGATTATGTCTTCTAAATCTTATTTGTATATGTGAATGAGGATACAGATTATGTCTTCTAAATCTTATTTGTATATGTGAATGAGGATACAGATTATGTCTTCTAAATCTTATTTGTATATGTGAATGAGGATACAGATTATGTCTTCTAAATCTTATTTGTATATGTGAATGAGGATACAGATTATGTCTTCTAAATCTTATTTGTATATGTGAATGAGGATACAGATTATGTCTTCTAAATCTTATTTGTATATGTGAATGAGGATACAGATTATGAGCACTTCCTAAATCTTCTATTTGTATATGTGAATGAGGATACAGATTATGTCTTCTAAATCTTATTTGTATATGTGAATGAGGATACAGATTATGATTCTTATCAATCTTATTTGTATATGTGAATGAGGATACAGATTATGTCTTCTAAATCTTATTTGTATATGTGAATGAGGATACAGATTATGTCTTCTAAATCTTATTTGTATATGTGAATGAGGATACAGATTATGAGCCAAACCTATTTTACTATTAAGATACAATTTCTTCTAAATTTATTGTATATGTGAATGAGGATACAGATTATGAGCCAAACCCCTTCCTTAAGTCTATCTTCTCATTTGTATATGTGAATGAGGATACAGATTATGAGCCAAACCCCTTCCTTAAGTCTATCTTCTATTTGTATATGTGAATGAGGATACAGATTATGCCTTCCCTAATATCTTATTTGTATATGTGAATGAGGATACAGATTATGTCTTCTAAATCTTATTTGTATATGTGAATGAGGATACAGATTATGTCTTCTAAATCTTATTTGTATATGTGAATGAGGATACAGATATACAACCTTCTAGTCTTCTATTTTATTTGTATATGTGAATGAGGATACAGATTATGAGCCAAACCCCTTCCTTAAGTCTATCTTCTCATTTGTATATGTGAATGAGGATACAGATTATGAGCCAAACCCCTTCCTTAAGTCTATCTTCTCATTTGTATATGAGTACAAGAAACCCAGATCTCATGTAAGTGAATGAGATACAGATTATGTCTTCTAAATCTTATTTGTATATGTGAATGAGGATACAGATTATGAGCCAAACCCCTTCCTTAAGTCTATCTTCTCATTTGTATATGTGAATGAGGATACAGATTATGAGACAAACCCCTTCCTTAAGTCTATCTTCTCATTTGTAAATGTAAATGAGGATAATAACTATACTTTATTTACAGACACATATAATGCCAGAGTTAAAAAAAACATGGTGCAATCCATTTTATTAATAGTTATCAATTAGTTTACAAAATTATATGTATTTACATAACTGTACTTGTCAAGATTAGCTGTTTAATAATAAAAAAAATACACAAGTTTTGCAAATAGGTTCAAGTACAGTTTTCAATAAAGGAAGATAACTCAAAATTTCCTAAATGTGTTCCATTCAGCTTAATTTTCCCTTCAGTGAACTTGAATTTGCAACACTTGTTTTCTATCCTCTTAAGGAAAGAAAAAACTGAAACAAAATGATAGTTTTGTCTTTCTGCTTGTTTTGACATTTAATCTATGTTCCTTTTATTTCAGAGATGGTACAATTGATATCCATGAATTTGCTGCTTTATGGAAATATGTACAAGATTGGAAAGGGTGCTTTGAAAGGTACCACTGTAAAGAATATAACACCAGATTAAATAATAATCTTGCAAAAGACTGCTGAGTAATTGAAAGTTGGTTCATAAATTATACTTTGAAAAAAAATTAAGACTTGTTTTTATGATTCAGAGAACAAGATAATAAGAAAGAAAAAAGGAGAAAAAATTAGATAAGGACAGCCTAGACAGTTTACTTATGTTAAAAGATACAGTATGAAAAACCAAATGTGAGTTAAAACAACTAGCATGACAAAACATTTACTGATCCTGGCTGACTGTCATATCTTGCATTATAAACTGCTTAAATATGTTGTTTTTCACAATGTTGAACTAAGAAAAACTTTCACACAGACAAACTCAAGTTATTACCTTATGTGGATAAATATGGAAAAATGGTATATAATTTGATTATATTTATCTATTTTACCTTATAGATTTGATACAGATAGATCGGGTAACATTGACGCTCAGGAGCTAGGCAATGCATTCAGAACATTTGGTTATAATTTGTAAGTATGGGTCTGGTTTTAATATTGTCTGGCTAAAACATAAAGTAGATTTACAAGGACAGGAATAACAGTTATACTCACTCACAGATGCAAAGAATGACTGAAAATTGCCATTTTAAATAAAGGACAAATAAATCTCATATCCTTTGTTTTCAGTTTTCATTCAAAATTGAGTAACATAAACATATTGAAGAATGAAAGAGAAGGTATGACAAGATATAATTTCTTGTCCTTGCAAGTATGGCCCTACCTCACATTTTGCATAAATTAATCAAGAACTCATAAAGTTCTCCTCTTGTATTGACTGTAAAATTATGAAAACATCCCTTGAAATACTGTTTTGTTAAAAACTGCATATTGTAATATAATCATTAAAACAGTAAAATTGTATTTCGTGTGAATAGTGACTAAACACATTAGTGTTTCAAATTTTGATCAAGTATATTTATGCTATATAAATGTATGTCATATAGTTCCCTTTATATCTACTGATTTTTTTCTTTTCCCTACAAGGCTCTAAGCATGTATATCAGGTAAAATAATTAAAAAATAGGATGTCATGAAGAAATTTCAACCTATCTTTTCAGGTCACCTCAATTCAGTGACAGTGTAATCCGAGTGTTTGACAGAAGAGGAATGAGGACCATTAATTTTGACGATTTTATTCAAGCTTGTGTAATGTTAAAGACATTAACAGATAAATTTCGAGTGAAGGACACCCAACAGAGAGGAGTTATAAACATAGGTTATGAAGAGGTAATACATTAACTTACAGTGTATAAATATTTGCTGGGATATCTGATTACAACCCAATTAAGTTAAAAAAAGTTCATGTTTAAGTGATTTTACCAAATGTTCCATTATAATAGACAAAGATTCTACCATGAATATTACCTGTTACTTGTAAAAGATTGTATGAAGATCTTAAATGCCATCTGACCAGATGCTGAAACTGTGCCATACCATTCTTGTTTTTGATATGAAGTGATAAAAACATGGAATCGTCTGAATTTTCTCTGTCTTAGATAATAGCTAGTAACGTATGAAATATTGATACATCTTTTCTTTAATGTCCAGAGGCGAATTTAGAGGGGCAGCCCAGAGGCCCCTGCCCCCCCCCCCTTTTTTCTGGAAAAATTTGGTTGATTATATAGGGAATCACTGAAGCATGACCGGAGCGGCCCCCTCTTAGGCATTCAGTGGGCCCCCAGTTATGAAAATTTCTGGATCCGCCACTGATGTCAGCATTAGTTGGCTAAGACTAATGATAATTCAGATTTATACCCTTGTTAAGCATAAGAAAAAAAATCACTCAATCACTTCAAAAAATTGAACATGAGATATGTTTGTTTATTTTTCAGTTTTTAGAGATGGTTCTAGACAATACTATTATGGCTGTGAAGTGAAGAAGAAAAGGAAACGATAGGGACAATCAAATTAATTTTGACACTTTCCTTCCTATGGTTAATACTGTAGACAGTTAAACTTTCTGGTGACCAAAGTGACAAGTGTGACATATCATTTGTGTTATATTTTATTTTTAAAAGTATTTGTCAGCTGGTTACATGTGATCATGCGTCCATACTTTCTTTACAAGGATCTGACAATGCTCCATTATTCTTCCTGTTCTAATAATTATTACAAAATCCAATTAAATTACAGCCGCCAGATTTTTGAAGGGGTGTATTCTGACAGTTATTACATGAACAAATCAAATGACTGCTGAAATTTTTGAGGGAGTGTTATATTATGATACATCATGAGGATCTTGAGAAACATAAGGTAAAAACAGAAAACAGGGCAGTATCTAATCCTTGAAAGGAAAGTGGAAACAGGATCTGTTTTTTAATTAGGTTAGATGTGATCCAGATAAATGCCTTGTTGTAATAAGATTTATTATTGATTTCCTGGTTGTCAATTAAATATACAAAGATATATAGTGCCAAGTGTCACTAAACTACTGCTTATCTATAGGAAACTTTACTTAATTTATAAAGTTAGGGTCATTCACATTTTTCTAGAACTTTTACATTTCAAGTTGTAAAGCCTTTGGACTATTGTGTCTTAAATATTATGCTTTTTTGCTCTTTCTTTCTAAGTTAAAATGTATGTCTGGTAAGGTCTAACGTGCCAAGTTTTATTGAAATATATTTCTATAGCAAACAGTAATTCATAAGTCAATAGTTAATCATCATGTATGTAGTCGTTTAGAACCAAAAGTTTTTTTCATTGTTTGAATTAGTGATTTAGTGTTTTGTATAATTGTTAGATCAATAATTTTATACAAGAATAGTTATATCCACATAATTATCTGTACATGCCATATATGTGATAATCCTTAGTTGTTCTCTTCAGACTATTTATATATTCAGGTTCTGACTTTATTATTCTCTTACAATACATGTTTTTTTAAGACTTGATGATTGCAGTTGTGAACTTTTATGATGAAGAGAAAATGCTAAGATTTTAAATTTTTAATAAAGGTGACAATTTATGCCCCCAAAATGTATGGATAGTTTAGGACTAAGTTGTGAGCTTAGTATTGTATGATTGTATTTTGAAATAAAGGTGATTGTGTGTATAATGGAAACATTCCTATTCAGTACATGTTATACTTTATGAATCACATTGTTAAATTTAATGGTTGCATGAATACAGATTTAAATGAGTTGAAATATTGACTTGCAAGTCAATAATACACCAGTGATGGTTTTTAGCTTATTTTGATGAAATTGTACCAAACTGACTGCTTTTAGTGAAATGCCACTTCTATATTCTGCTTCTATAAATGTTTTAACAGTATGTGTTCTGTTACTTTTATTAACTGAAATCATCATAATTACCATATTTATATGGGTCTGTATGTTAACATATAACCTTTGAATATATAAAACCAGACTAAGGGTTGTTCCAAAAAATAAATGTATACAAATAGGTTGGTTGGAAGACATTCATTATTATACCCCATCATGCTTTAATAATGATTTAATAAGGAAATTCACCCAAATAAAAATGAAAAACAGAAAATCACTCTTTTTAATTATTAATTTTGCAAACTGGTACAAAAGATGTCTTGCTTTCTTATTTTATAATTGTTTGTTTTGTTACAAGTATGTCTGTATGCAAAATGTGTTTGTAATGATTAATTTTATCTACTAAGTAGAGAAGAAACTTTTTATTCATCTTATATATCGGTACATATGAACTTATGTTTATTATTTGACATAAATATTAAAAATTCTAAGAATTATTCCTTTTTTGTTTTTGATACTCTTAAGAACTTTTTAAAGCATTAAAATGATTTAACTTGACTAGCACCTATCCATTGTACCCCTCAGTCCTGTTCTTGCCATCACCAATCCTCTGAAACCAAACAAGAAAGTTATTAAAATTTCAAAAACTTTAACCACAGAGTGAATATTTGTGGACGCTGACGACGGAATGTAGGATTGCTGTCTTTCTTTTTGGACAAAAGTCAAAGGCTTGACAAAAACGAGAAACATGAACCACATCAGCAGATGGCAACTGTTTGAACATATATTGAAGGTGTGCATGTTGTCAAGGTTTTGAAGTTTATTAATATTTGCTCTTTTTGGAGATAGTTGAACTTTGTCATTTTTGGAGTATATACTTGCATAAGAGGTGCATATCATTTCGACAAAATTTTTCTACAGTTTGAATGCTAGGAAGTTTTGACTTTGCTGACTGTTTGTACATATTTTAAAGGTGTGCATGTGTGTCATGACATTTACTTGTCAGACTCTGGAGCATATGTTTGTAATGACATATATTATCTGAATGAGGCACATACATTACAATAGTAATGGGATATACTTTCAAACCAAGGCTCATATTTCTGTAAAGACATATACTGTCAGACTGAGCCAAATTGTTTGTAATGACATATACTGGCAGATTGTGACACATGTGTTTGTAATGACACATCATGTCAGATTGAGACAAATGTGTTTGTAATGACATATACTGGCAGATTGTGACACATGTGTTTGTAATGACACATCATGTCAGATTGAGACAAATGTGTTTGTAATGACATATACTGGCAGATTGTGACACGTGTTTGTAATGACACATCATGTCAGATTGAGACAAATGTGTTTGTAATGACATATACTGGCAGATTGTGACACATGGGTTTGTAATGACACATCATGTCAGATTGAGACAAATGTGTTTGTAATGACATATACTGGCAGATTGTGACACATGGGTTTGTAATGACACATCATGTCAGATTGAGACAAATGTGTTTGTAATGACATATACTGGCAGATTGTGACACATGTGTTTGTAATGACACATCATGTCAGATTGAGACAAATGTGTTTGTAATGACATATACTGGCAGATTGTGACACATGTGTTTGTAATGACACATCATGTCAGATTGAGACAAATGTGTTTGTAATGACATATACTGGCAGATTGTGACACATGTGTTTGTAATGACACATCATGTCAGATTGAGACAAATGTGTTTGTAATGACATATACTGGCAGATTGTGACACATGGGTTTGTAATGACACATCATGTCAGATTGAGACAAATGTGTTTGTAATGACATATACTGGCAGATTGTGACACATGTGTTTGTAATGACACATCATGTCAGATTGAGACAAATGTGTTTGTAATGACATATACTGACAGATTGTGACACATGGGTTTGTAATGACACATCATGTCAGATTGAGACAAATGTGTTTGTAATGACATATACTGGCAGATTGTGACACATGGGTTTGTAATGACACATCATGTCAGATTGAGACAAATGTGTTTGTAATGACATATACTGGCAGATTGTGACACATGGGTTTGTAATGACACATGTCAGATCGAGACAACTGTGTTTGTAATGACATATACTGGCAGATTGTGACACATGGGTTTGTAATGACACATGTCAGATTGAGACAAATGTGTTTGTAATGACATATACTGGCAGATTGTGACACATGGGTTTGTAATGACACATCATGTCAGATTGAGACAAATGTGTTTGTAATGAAATAAACTGTCATACTCAGGACCATATGTTTGTAATGACACATTTTATCAGAATAAGGCACATATGTCTGTAATAGAATATATTGTCAAACCAAAGCTCATATTTCTGAAATGACATATTGTCAGACTCTTGTATACATACTTGTAATGATATTAACTGTCAGACTGGAACACATGTAAGAAATGATATAAGATGTCAGACTGACGCTCATGTTTGTAATGACATATTGTCAGACTTGGGCACTAGTGGCGGATCCAGAACTTTTCCTAAGAGGGGGGGGGGGGGGCGCTGACTGACCTAAGGGGGGCCCGCTCCAGTCATGCTTCAATGATTCCCTATATAATCAACGAAATTTTTCCCACGAAAGGGGGGATCCGGGCCCCCACCCCCCTGGATCCGCTTATGGGCACATATGTTTGTTATGACATATACTGTCAGAATGAGGCACATATGATTGTAATGACATATACTGTCAGCCTGGTGCATATGTGTTTGTTATGATATAAACTGTCAGAATGAGGCACATATGATTGTAATGACATATACTGTCAGCCTGGTGCATATGTGTGTGTTATGATATAAACTGTCAGACTGCAGAATATGTGTGAGAAATTATATAAGATGTCAGACTGACACTCATGTGTTTTCAATAACATATACTGTCTGACTGAAGATCATTTTGGTTTGTAATGAAATTCGCTGCCAGAATGAGGCATGTATGTTTGTAATGACATATACTGTCAGACTGAGTCATATGTGTATTTAATGATACATACTGTCAGACTGATGCACATATGTTTGTTATGACATATACTGTCAGACTGCGGAAAACGTGTAAGAAATGATATAAGATATCAGAATGACACTCATGTGTTTGTAATGATATATACTGTCTGACTGAAGCACATATGTGTTTGTAATGAAATAGGCTGTCAGACTGAGGCATGTTTGTGCATAATAACATATACTGTCATACAGAAGCATATGTGTTTATAATGACACATATTGTCAGACTTCGGCACATGTTTGTAATGACATAATGTCAGATTAAGGTACATATGTTTGTAATGACATTTACAGTCGGACTGAATTGCATATGTGTTTGTAATGATATTAGCTGTCCGGTGGAGGCACATATTTTGATGACATTTACTGTTACACTGATGCATATGTGTTTAAAATGACAAATGCTGTCAGACTTATGCACATTCTATATACGACATATACTGTCAGACTGAGGCGCATATGTTTTTAATTGAATATACTGGCAAACAGAAGCTCATATTTCTGAAACGACACATTTTCTAAGATTGAAACCTATGTGTTTGTAATTACTGGCAAACTGAGGCACATATGTTTGTTATGATATAGACTGATATGTGTTTATAATGATATAAACTTCTGACTGTGGAAATTCCAATACGTGTAAGAAATGATACAAGATGTCAGTCTGACGCTCATATGTTTGTAATGACACTTACTGTTTGACTGAAGTTCATATGTGTTAGTAATTAAATCAGCTGTCAGACTGAAACATGTATGTTTGTTATGACATATAAAGTCAGACTAAATCACATATGTGTTTGAAATGATGTTAGCTGTCCGGCGGATACACATACTTAATGACATATGCACCAGAAAGCCATAGGGTAGTGGTTAGTGCATCGGACTACTGACATAAAGGTACCTGGTTCGATTTCAGGGACTAAATTTTCGGCTCTCCATTGACACCATTTGCGAGTCAAACCATGTGTGAGTAAACGATGATAGTCCGTCGGAAGGGGACGATAAATGGCTGACCCGTGTTAAGAGAGAATCATATCTCTTACACGTAAAAAACACCTTTGTAGATTTCGAAAGAGCAGGCTAATGCTGCTACAAGGCAGCACTCGCACCCACACAGTGGAAAGGGATTACTATAAGTTGCAATAACTTGTTTCCCAATCCCCTATATATAAATATGTTTAAACTAATACTTAATAACATTTACTTTCACACTGAGGGCTCGGGCATATGTGTTTAAAATGACAAATACCGTAAGACTTATGCACATTCTTTTTAATGGAATATACTGTCAAACCGAGACTCATATCTCTGAAATGACATATTCTGTCAGACTGACTTAACATATGTTTGTAATGACATACTGTCAGACTGAGGCACATATGTTTGTTATGACATATTCTGTCAATCTGGTGTAAATGTGTTTGTTATTATATAATCTGTCAGCGGAATACGTGTTATAAAGGATATAAGATGCAAGACTGACACTCATTAGTCTGTAATGGCATATACAGTCTGACTGAAGCACATATTCGTGTGTAATGAAATAGGCTGTCAGACTGAGGCATTATGAGTTTATAATGATATAAACGGTTAGACTTCGGCATATGATTGTAATGACATACTGTCAGAATGAGGAACATATGTTTATAATGACATATACAGTCAGACTGAATCACATATATGTGTGTAATGATTTTAGCTGTCAGGCGGATGCACATGTTCGTAATGACATAATGTCAGATTGAGGCATATGTGTTTTAATGACATATTCTGTCAGACTGCAGCACATGTTTGTAATGACATTTATATAAATCTCTAATTTCAAGATGTGCATGCTTCAACCAGTAGACGCATTACAACTTATAAATGACTAGGAATCTTGATGGTACCACACTATCATTGCTGTTATTCTGTTTTTACGTAATACAATACGAAGGAATTAGTTAGAATAGAGACAAGTTACGTACAATAGCTTGTTCTAAGTGAGAACCTACTTGGCAAAATGTTGATTAAACGTTTTAATAAAAGTTGGGATTTACAAAATATACAATTTTGGACGAAAAATAAAGAATAGTGGAAAACGCGAAAATTGTACACTTGAGAGTGCGTATAGACTCATTTAAACAATTGTACTCTAAGCCACACATTTAAAAGATTGTTCTTCCACCTATTTAAACTATTGTTCTCTTCCACGCATTTAAACAATAATTCTCTTTCCACACAATTAAATGATTTATCTCTTCCACACTTTAAACGAATGTCCTCTGAACAGTGTTCTCTTCTATCTATGTAAACGATTGTTCTCTTCCACATATTTAAACGTTTGTTTCTCTTCTACACATTTAAACGATTGTTCTCTTCAACACATTTAAACGATTGTTCTCTTACATATTTAAACGTTTGTTCTCTTCTACACATTTAAACGATTGTTCTCTTCAACACATTGTAAACGATTGTTCTCTTCCAAACATTTAAACGATTGTTCTCTTCCACACATTTAAACGGTTATTCTTCCACACATTTAAACGATTGTTCTCTTCCACATATTAAAACTTATGTTCTCTTTCACACCCTTTTAACGATTGTTCTCTTCCACCCATTAAAATGATTGTACTTCCACACATCCAAAAGCTTATTCTCTTCCACATATTTAAACGGGTTCTCTCTTCCACACATTCAAAAGCTTATTCTCTTCCACATATTTAAACGGTTTTTCTCTTCCACACATTCAAAAGCTTATTCTCTTCCACATATTTAAACGAGTGTTCTCTTCCACACATTTAACTATTGTTCTCTTTCGTCATTTAAAAGATTTTTCTCTTCCACGCATTTAAACGATTGTTCTCTTCCAAACATTTAAACAATTGTTCAGTCTCTTCCATCATTTAAAACGATTGTTCTCTTCCACGCATTTAAACGATTGTTCTCTTCCAAACATTTAAACGATTTTTCTCTTCCATCCATTAATACGATTGTTCTCTTCCATCCATTTATACGATTGTTCTCTTCCACACATTTAATAGAGTGTTCTTCATACACATTTAAACGATTGTTCTCTTCCATCATTTGAAACGATTGTTCTCTTCCACACATTTAAACGATTGTTCTCTTCCAAACATTTAAACAATTGTTCTCTTCCACCCATTTAACGATTGTTCTCGTCCACACATTAAAACTAATGTTTTCTTCCACCTATTTGAACGATTGTTCTCTTTCACACATTTAATCGATTGTTCTTTTCCACGCATTTAAACGATTGCTCTCTTCCATTCATAACGATCTCTTCCACGTATTTAAACAAGTGACTGTACTCTTAGCCACACATTTAAACGATTGTTCTTTCGACACATTCAAAGGATTATTCTGCCACACATTTAAACGATTATTCTTTCACACATTAAAACGATAATTCTCTTCCGCACATTTAAACGATTGTTCTTCCATACATTCAAACGATTGTTCTCTTCCACAATTTAACGATTGTTCTCTTCCAACATTTAAACATTGTTCTTTCACATTTAACGATTGTCTCGTCCACACATTAAACATGTTTCTTCCACATTTAACGATTGTTCTCTTCAACATTTAATGATTATTCTTTCACATTTAAACGATTGCTTCTTCATTCATAATTTCACGTATTTAAAGTGACTGTCTCTTCCACACATTTAAACGATTGTTCTTTCGACAATTAAAGATTATTCTTCCACACATTTAAACGATTATTTTTCACCATTAAACGATATTCTCTTCACACTTTAAACGATTGTTTTCCATACATTAAACGATTGTTCTCTTCACACATTTAACGAGTGTTCTCTTCACACAATTCAAACGATTAGTCTTCTTCCACACATTAAACTATGTTCTCTTCCAATATTTAAACGTTGTTCCTTCCACCACATTAAATGATTGTTCTCTTGCACGCATTTAAACATTGTTCTCTTCCACAGTTATAACTGTGTCCATAATTTATCATCTGATCTTTTATTGAGCTATATAATCAACTCAAATCAATGAACAAATCAACATAAAAGGGTGGCAAAACATACATGTAAAGATAGGCGAATTAGATACCAATGGGACATTCAAACTACTATTAAAGTCAAACTAAATCCGTGTAACTTGTATATAATTATCATAAAATGGTTGCTTGTATTCAATTTTAATCTCAAATCTTTACTTTTATGTTATCTTTTGTTACTTACATTTTGAAGATGATTTCTTAATAACATATCCAAGTTTCAAAACGTATGATTACTCAATGTGATTAATTATAAAAGATTTTTTATATTTTTGGAATTTATTTTTTACCATAAAGACATACATGCAATACTTTATTTAATGTGAAACATAGAAATGATTACAAAAAATGACTACATCATATATGGAAACTAATACGAATAGTAGAAACTAAAAAAACTTGTTATCTCCTTTCCAGCATATGACAAGTTTTGACATCTGATTTAAATAATTTATAAAACATTTTTTTTTCAATAAATCTATAATCTTTCAGTTACTAGGCTCACTCCCTGCTTACAATGTATAAATGATGCACCACTGCTGATTCAATATAGTAGCATTACAGAAGAGAAAACATCCTACTTTTAGACCGTGCTTATAGTATTCTTAGTATTTTGTGCTGTGTGTCGATATGATGAGTCTTGAAAGAAAAAAAATAAACTTAATTTGAAAGTGTTTTTTTTTTTTCATGAGGTCTGTTACTCACTGTCCCATGTTTATAGAGGGTGGTTAAGCATTAGAAAAGTTTAATCCGACACATACAATCTTATGATTAATCCGAGCCTGTAATTCAGTGGTGCTTGTTGTGTCTGCATGTCTTTCATATCAGTTTTTCGTTATTGTTTTGTACATAAATCAGTCTTCTCGTTTGAATCATTTAAATGGAAAATTTCTATTTCTATTTTACAAAAAGTCCGTTGAACAATTTGATTTCAAATTTATTTTTTGCGCTCATGTGATACTTAAATCTTCTGAAAACGGTGGTGTTGAGGGGGTGGCAATTTCACGATGATCGAAAAAATACACCAATTTTCACGAAACATGGTGACAAAGAAAATAACGTTATGGACATTTATGGGCCTAATTGTCATCCTGTCGATACGTTTGTTTGGCGTTGTATAGAGTCATGTCTTTTCTTAGATTGTTTGGGGCATCTTTTACTGATTCCATGTTATGTGTTATAGGTTTTATTTTGGCGTTAAATTGAGTCACTGATAAGGTCTTTGCATCGGAACTAAACACATTTATTCTAAAAACAGTTGTTGGCATGACACGGGTTATGTTCTTCTCATATATGTTATGATGGTATGATACTAAACCGCTAACGGGAAGGATTGTGCCTGATGTTCATATGATGAAATCATAATCTTTCAGTCAGTTTAATTGAAGTCTGGAGCTGGCATGTCAGTTAACTGCTAGTAGTCTGTTGTTATTTATGTAGTATTGTCATTTGTTTATTTTCTTTGGTTACATCTTCTGACATCAGACTCGGACTTCTCTTGAACTGAATTTTAATGTGCGTATTGTTATGCGTTTACTTTTCTACATTGGTTAGAGGTATAGGGGGAGGGTTGAGATCTCACAAACATGTTTAACCCCGCCGCATTTTTGCGCCTGTCCCAAGTCAGGAGCCTCTGGCCTTTGTTAGTCTTGTATTATTTTAATTTTAGTTTCTTGTGTACAATTTGGAAATTAGTATGGCGTTCATTATCACTGGACTAGTATATATTTGTTAAGGGGCCAGCTGAAGGACGCCTCCGGGTGCGGGAATTTCTCGCTACATTGAAGACCTGTTGGTGACCCTCTGCTGTTGTTTTTTATTTGGTCGGGTTGTTGTCTCTTTGACACATTCCCCATTTCCATTCTCAATTTTATTTAGTTAGCAATACACAGTTAGGATTTTGGATTTTGCAATTCCGCATTAGTGAGTTTGTCCAATTGCAATACAATTTATTCAACGGGGCCGAATTGCCGCGAGTGAAAACCAAAGTCTTAAATGTGTATTGCTACCTAAAACCTACAGCGCTCGATTTTACATCTGCAGCGCTAGATCGTACATCTTGAGCGCTGGACTTTAGCCTTATTCCACCATATATATTACTTGAAATCTTCGGTTCTTTATCGCTAGACTTTACATCTCGCTTTCTAGAAGTCTCATATTATGGTGATATGTGATACTCAACACCCAACGGGAGGGATTGTGCTTGATATACATACGATGCAGACATAATCTTTCAATCACTTTGATTGAGGTCTGGCTCTGGCATGTCAGTAACTGCTAGTAGTCCTTTGTTAATTCATGGAACATTGTCATTTTGTTTAGTTACTTTTTTTACCTATTCTGACATTGAACTCGGACTTCTTTTAGACTAAGTTTTACTTTGCGTATTGCTGTGACGTCGCGTACGGTGTTGGTGATAATACGGGTTTTGCTTTCCAGTTCGCCTTTATTGCATTTGTAAGACGTTTCGGAATTGATAAATATATAAATGTATATATCAAAATGTGCGTAACTAAAAGTAGAAATGGAATATGCCTTAAAATCAATACTTTTATTCATTTTGTTATTCATTTTGTTACTCGAATGATCCTTAATAACACTGATTTTGAGCGTGTAGACAAGTAACACCGCGACATATGATTAGCGTTGCTGAAGTTATTCTTGTCATTTTTTAAACTTATTAAAAAAAAGTTGAACTCCGAGCAAGAGTAGTCTTTGGTGGTAATGGTGTATGTTTTATTTATGACGTCATCGTTAACTGGACGCGTCTGACGAGGACGAAAAGTTCACTTTGTTTTGTGGTCAAGCCGAAAATAGAAAAAAAATATGGATAGGGGTAAAGTTAAGAGTGATTTTAAAAGGTAATTCAAATAGATTATTCCGAAAATGATATATCTTTTTATTTCGTATATAACGAAAAAAAATAAAAAAGTTTTGTTACAACATTTCAAAAGATCGTGGCAGAATTAATGATTTTTTGAAATTTGTATTTCTGTCACAAAACCCAAATCTCGCATATTTTTTGGAGCTCTTCAAAATTCGAACGAATGCTGCAGATCCAAACCACAATTTACATATCCACCCTTTCTGTGTCAAAATTATACAATAACTATACAACTTTTTATGTCTTCAATTAGTAAGTATTGTTTAAATTTTGTCCTAAATTATTCATTTTATTAAACGCGTTGAAATGTCACACTCGCCGTTTTCTGACGTTTTGGCGTATTTGTTAAGTGTCTTATAAAAAGTAATAGGCAGTTGCAGTCTTTTCTACGATATGAAATTTTATTCAAACGTGAAAACTTTTTTTTTAAGTGTATGAAAAAAAATTGTGTCGAAGTTTTAAGAGAAAATATTGAAAAAAAAAAATAAACGCGATCTTTTTGTTTTTGTCTACTCAAAATGTCACAAAACGCCGTTTTTTACATTTTTGTTACAAGTATGATAAGTCATATTATACAGATTTGGAGGGGAAAATTTTGAAATTATAATAGCACAAAAATACTATATAACATTACAATCTCACTGTTCAGGGATTTTTTTGAACCCATTTTCGATCACATGTCGGAAGTATCAACGACACAGTCAGCGACTACTTTTGTCTAGTCATAATGTCACACCATGCTTTTTTACTCGTTTTGACGTTACGTTCTGTAAAACTTGACATGTAGTGCCTAACGTCGCAAATTACGGAAGCCTAAATACGTGCCATGCTAATTAACTTTTTCCAATTTGATATAACAAATTATCAATTTGATATAACAGATTATCAATTTGATATAACAAATTATCAATTTGATATAACAGATTATGAATTTGATATAACAAATTATCAATTTGATATAACAGGTTATCAATTTGGTATAACAAATTATGAATTTGATATAACAGATTTTGAATTTGATATAACAAACTATCAATTAGAAATAACAAATTGTCAGTTTGATATAAAAAATTGTGAATTTCTCTACCAATAGTATGATTTAATTATAAGAATGAGATTGATTGAAACATTGCGTAACCCTAATTGGCGCATTTTATGTGTATTGATTCATTGTTTATCTGACGTCCAGCGACAAATATGTCATTGAATGCTTATTCAAAACTTTCTTAACAGGTTTAATGTTTTTGAAACCCTCTCCCTCCCCTTTTATCTATTATTTTAGGCATTTTGGGGGACTAGTTTGAACGTCCACTATTCAGAACATGGGACCTGGTGTCTTAGAACAAACGAGTATAATAGAAAAGGATCAATTTATATTGCACGTTTTCAAATCAGAATGAATGGATAGTGTGTTTCTAGGGACATAGGAACATGCAAGGATAAAAAATGCTTCCCCTTCCTCAAAATCCTGGCATGCTTCTTTATCAATTTCGATGGGCACATACAAGGAGTAATGAAACATTCTTAAGTTCAACCTTGCATTTTTCTTTACATATTTGATTCAATATTTATTTTGTTTGCACACTTTTTATTAAAAACAAAAAACCATGCTCGAGATCTAATAGAGAAAACTCATGCACAATCAGTGCAAAAAAGGGATCTGATATATCCAATTTATAAATTTTTATTTCAAATTATCATAATTTGTTATATCAAATTGATTATCTGTTATGTTACAATTTATTTGTTATATCAAATTTAAAAAAGGAAATTTGCATGGCCCTCAAAGACTTCTGTAGCAAATATCTTATCCTACAAAACCATAACTTTTTTTTTATATATTTTTTTTTATATATAATATCTTAACAGATTTTCATCGAATCTAATTAAAATTAATATCTCAATCTGTTTCGGCGGAGGACATTTCAGCGCATTGGTAGGACATTTTAGAGAAAAAAATCTAACGTTTTAGCGCCAAAGTAAAGCCCATTTTAGCCCTAGATTTTTAACCCGTACGAGCGAAAATTGAAATTATCAATGCCCATTTTAGAGCAATGCATTAATCCATTTTATGTTTAATGATTAATGATCAATATTTTTTTAAATAGAAGCAAGACAGACCAATTTAAAAAATATCATGTCCATTAAAATATAACACTAAAATTTTAAATGAAATTTTAAAAGTCCATTCTACCCTCTGTACTATACTGTTCATAAAGTTGAAGTAGGAACTGATTTTTCACTTTATCTTGTCTAGGTTATGGTGCACATTCGTCTATACATTGTATTTTTATACATGTTGTTGTTTGCAATTTAATGATAGTATCAAGAAAAACGAAAATAGCTGAGTGACAACTATAGAATTACTTTTATTTCCATGATGAACCAAAGTGAACGCATATATATAATATTAAGCCAGCATAAATTAATGCTCGTGGTTTTAGTATTATTCAACTAGGAAAGTTTTCGCTAAAATGGGCTATCGAAAATATAGCTCAACGGCTTAATCCTGTGTTAAAATGGGCTCAAATGTCTGCGCTAAAATGTCCCGTATTAGTTTTTGCTAAAATTATCTGCGCCCATCTGTTTTCTTGTTCATAGTTGAGATTAAATCCTTTTATTTATGAAATTGGCAAATTAATTTGGTTAATTTTGAATTTGCTTTCAACTGTTGATTCTTTTAACATTTAATCTGAGACTACTATAACACATGTGTTATAGTAGTCTCAGATTTAATACAGGCGATGAAACAAACGATTCAACTAATAAAATTTGTATTCGGAAATTATCAAAAGCGGATAAAAGAATAAGCCCTTGACACTATTTGCGAGTATGATGGTCTTGTGAAACAATGATAGTCCATCGGAAGGGGGCGATAAATGACTGACCCGTGTTAAGAGATCTAGCAATATCTCTTGCACGTAAAAGTCACCCTTTTTAAAAGATTTCGAAAAGAGCAGGCTAAGGCTACAAAGGAAGCACTTGCACCCTCAAAGTGGAAACGGATTAAAATAAGTTGTAATAACTTGATTCCCAATCCACTATAAATAAATATGTTTAAACTAAAAGAAAAAGCAGCAGAAAAGACAGTGGTTTAAACTTTTTTTTAAATATCCTGTTTCAATAAAAAGACAGAGAAAATATCTTTGCTCCAATAAGGGGATACTAATTTAAATGAATAAATATTTTTCTGTTTTAATTAAACTGTACTTAAAAAATATGTGCCGCTTTTGCATTTCGGTTCTATACGTAGCAAGTCAAGCAAACCGCTCATATAAATTATGTTGTATGATTGAGCTGTACGAAATGAAAAAAAATACGACGTTATTTATACAATGCATGAAAAATAACGTCAAACTAACGTTACCAAAACTAACACCAACACCGTACGCGACGTCTGTGTGTTTGTTTTCTACATTGGCTAGAGGTATAGTGGGAGGGGTGAGATCTAAAAAACATGTTTAACCCCGCCTAATTTTTTCTCTCCTGTCCCTAATCAGGAGCCTCTGGTCTTTGTTAGTCTTCAACGGTATGAAATTTTAATTCTAGTTTATTTTATATATTTCGGAGTATGACGTCAATTATCACTGAACTAGTACACATTTTTGTTAAGGAGCCAGCTGAAGCACGCCTCCGAGTGCGGAATTTTCTCTCTGTTTTGAAGACACATTGGTGGCCTTCGGCTGTTATCTGCTCTTTGGTCGGGTTGTTGTCTCCTGAACAAATTCCCATTTTCATTCTCAATTTTAAGTTAAAAAAAACCCACTGCTTTTTATAGTATCCGTATTAATAGACCTACATAACTTGATCATACACAACTAATGTCAAAACAAAAAAAAACCTATAAAATCACAAACAATATATATTAAATTTATATTAAGATCCATTTTGTTACATCTCGTGATCAATTTTATTTGGCAATCGCCAATGGCAGTCAGCAGGGTTTAAGACTGACATCAGTTGTTCGACCTGTTAGTCAAATGCGTTTTGTTTAAATATACTTTTTCACTTTTTGGGTCTTTTGGAAAATGTTGTTTGTGCTGTTTTTAGACCCTTCTAAAACGAAATTTGTTTTACATGCACACGTATAAAAATTGAGGTTTTTATCCAACGCAATCATAGGTTTGAACGTAGTTTTCAATTTAGACTCGTTTATATTTTTTCGTTTGGGCTTGTGTCATATTTTCCCTCCGGTTTATATGATCCGTTCATCCTATATTAACTCTCAAAATTCAAGAGTCGATCTGAAATTGAGGGTAAATTATATGGCCTTCCAAATACCGTTTCGATCCCTAACATCACTGAAGAGACATATATTGTCGAAATCTAGATCTGGTGTACAAAAAAAATATTAATACCTTGTGTTTGTGGCATGACATCTTGGTCACAAGTTTATCGTTTTATGTTTAGTATTAAATTTATATTAAGATCCATTTTGTTACATCTCGTGATCAATTTTATTTGGCAATCGCCAATGGCAGTCAGCAGGGTTTAAGAACATCAGTTGTTCGACCTGTTAGTCAAATGCGTTTTGTTTAAATATACTTTTTCACTTTTTGGGTCTTTTGGAAAATGTTGTTTGTGCTGTTTTTAGACCCTTCTAAAACGAAATTTGTTTTACATGCACACGTATAAAAATTGAGGTTTTTATCCAACGCAATCATAGGTTTGAACGTAGTTTTCAATTTAGACTCGTTTATATATATATAGTGTCACGATATCTCAGTAGCATAGGTTCGAATCCCGGTGAGGGAAATTGTATTTTTAAATAGATTGTAGTATTAAATACAATTTATTATACGAAAGTATGTATCAATTCTATAAAATCTGTAATCTAAATAGTACTGATGAAGATGGCGGTTGTTTAACCGGTCTAGTGGCAAACTAGACGCACATTCAGTGCAAGAACGTGTTTCTTTGTACTAGACCAATACACTGAGTAGGATTTTTAATGTGCTAGCTCACAAAGTAACAGTCTACAGAACACATGTAACCCTATATACGCGGACACATTTTTCTGACTCCAAGTTTTTGCTTTTATTCCCTGATGCCGCCACTTTCTTGGTGAAGAAGCAACCAATTTTCAAGACTTTGGTTTTACCCGGCCAGGGATTGAACCCATGTTACGTTCCGTACTCGAGGCGAACACGAGACAACCGAGTTTATACTTATGACATGGCTGTATTCTGATTATAGCTTTAGGTCACTACGATTACATTTCCAATTTACAAAATAGAAAACATAACATATTGATTAATATATGTTCGTCTTCAATAATTCAAATCATTATATATATCATAGTATAGTCGTCCTTCATTCAAGCTTTAGTTGCAATGAATGAATCGGAATATGTACGTCATATATTTTTTTATAAACATTTCCAAGATACATGCATCTCAAAAAACAGGTGTAATCCCGCTGCATGTTTGTGCCTGTCCCAAGTGAGGAAGGAGTCTCTGGACTTTGTTAGTCTTGTATGATTCTTAATTTTAGTTTCTTCAGTTATATATTTCGGAGTTTAGTATGACGTCCATTTAATTATCACTCAAACTAGTATACATTTTTAATTAGGGGCCAGCTGAAGCATGCCTCCGGGTGCGGGATTTTCTCGCTGCATTGAAGACCCATTGGTGGCCTTCGGCTGTTGTATGCTCTTTGGTTGGGTTGTTGTCTCTTTGACACATTTCCCATTTCCATTCTCAAAATTTTATTGAAGGCTTTAGCTAAGAGACAGAAATTGACAAAAACTTATTTAGAGACTTGTTCTTGTTTTAGATATATTAGCTGACAGCAACATTAGAACCATGTCGCACGCACCTATTTGTGAACGTCGTAAAGAAATTTGTGAAAGACTTCCTTTTGAACAATCTTCGTTGGTGGAATAAGGCTAAAGCATATACTAGTAGTATGTACCTGTCCAAAATCAGGAGCCTGTAATTCAGTGGTTGCCGTTTGATGCTGTATTACATAATTGTTTTCGTTCAACTTTTTAGTACATTAATTAGGCCGTTAGTTTTCTTGTTTGAATTGTTTTCATTTGTCATTGCGGAGCCTTTATATTTTACTATGCAGTATGGGCTTTGTTCATTGTTGAAGGCCGTACGGTGACCTGTAGTTGTTAATTTCTGCGTCATTTGGTCTCTTGTGAAGAGTTGTCTTATTGGCAATCATGCCACAACATCTTTTTTTTATATTAATGTAATAGACATATATCGGCGAAGTTGGTTCAATAGGAAGTGTTGCCGAAATTTGAGAATCATTTATTGTACCACTATCAATTAATTGAGGACCTGCCACTAGTCTGTGGTGCTCTGTAAAAGTTACTCTCCGTGTCTTTCAGTCTGTTACTGTATGGCATGTATCATCATTGTTCGAGATAACCTCATGCAATTGATTGCCGTTTTGTCAAATTTTGACAAAAATGTGAAAAAAATGGAATAACTTTCCATAATTTATTCCCAATGTAAAAAATAACAAATTTTCAGAATCATCTTTATATGACCCTTAGATTACAAGATCCGATTTAATTCTTATATGCAGTGTTTAACATAAGGAAGGACCGTTTCGTTAATTGTGAATGTCCGACCATGCAAGATTCTCATTGGTAGTCAAGGCTGTTAAAACCCCTCGTAGTAGTAGAGACATATGTCTCTGGTGGTAGATTATGGTGAAATTTGGAGAGAAACAAATATGGTCATTAAACATTTAGTTTCATACAAAGAAGTAGAAGATGAATTTCATTTCACTTTAAAATGAACAAAACTAAATATAATTTATAGAGACCAATTGTTTTTTGAAATAAGCGAAATAGTGCCCTCTTTTTAAATATGACTGATGAAGCAAGATTTAAATTTTGTATACGTGTGGTGAGACTGATATAATTAGAATTGTTGTCCAATTTATAAGTGACATGTACATTTCTAGAAATGCTTTATTAAGTTGTAAATCCCATATTAAAACCGGGAACAAACGATAAACGCCTCCCAACAAACTAGGGGAATCACGATTACATCCGTACCGAGCAAAATCTACTGTAGTGTCTTGAATTTCCGTTTATGTAAGCAGTTAGAGGACAACGATATCCTGTGTGAGGAACAAAATGGCTTTCGTCCAAAACGCAGCTGTGAAGAGCATATATATAGCCTTACTTCAGTTATAACAAACAGAAAAATATCAAAACAGTCTACATTCGTCAGTTTTATAGATATGAGGAAGGCGTTTGATTCTGTATCTAGAAGCCTTTTATGGTATAAACTACGACGTGCAGGTATTCAAGGAAAATTCCTATCCGCCATACAGCTAGTCACTTTACGAGAATGTCAAATGTACAGTCCGCGTGAATGATAGATACACTCCATGGTTTGATGTTGACTGTGGTGTGAAACAAGGGTGTTTGTTATCACCGGCAATGTTTGCGATCTATATTAATGACTTGGCCGAACGCATTAACAATCTACAGTGCGGCATTCGTATAGGAGATGATCTTTTAAGTATCCTTCTTTACGCCGATGATATAGCGCTTCTTGCACCCGATGAAGATGCAAAAAATGTTGGATGTTGTCTCCGATTGGTGTAGTCAGTGGAAGCTTGATGTTAATCCGTCCAAGAGTAACGTAGTGCATTTCCGAAATCCATCTATCGATCGTAGTAACTTTAACTTTACTTGTTCCAGACAAAACATTGCCTATGCTACATCATATAAATATTTAGGCATGTGGTTAGATGAACATTTAACGTTCGACAAAGCCGTACGTGAACTATCAAAATCAGCGAGCAGAGCACTCGGTGCGTTATATGGCAAATTTATAAGCGCAGGTGGAATGACACACTCTGTATACTCCAAGTTGTACTCTACTATGGTTGAACCAGTGTTATTTTATTGTTCGGGAATATGGGGCACAAAAGTGCATTCAGTAATAAACTCTATTCAGAACAAAGCAGCTAAATTTTTCATGTCTGTTGGAAGGTACACTGCAAATACTGCGATTCGAGGAGATATGGGTTGGACCTCGTGTTTTACGAAACAAAGAACTGCATGTATACGATTATTAAGTCGGATATTGCGATCTGATGATACGCGTTTAACTCGAAAGATTACCGAGTGGACTAAAAATCGACGTAAAGGATGGTACGTTAAAGTGAAACGTTTTGCGGAAACCGTTGATGCCACTGCTATTCTTAATGATACATTAATTTCTACAAAAACTGTTATGCGAACAATAAAGGAACGCTTTGATGTGGTTGATAACGATGAATTCAAACAAGCGTTATTTGACGATTCGAACAATGTAAACGGAAATAAATTAAGGACATACCGTTTATACAAAACAAACGTTAAAACTGAGCGATACCTTAAGCTACAACTCCCCAAAAATGTGCGTCGAACTGTTACCCTGTTCCGTAGCGGGTCTTTGCCGTTGGCGATCGAGACAGGACGATATGCCCGACCGCGAACACCAGTAGATGAAAGACTATGCCGACTATGTAATAGCAACGATGTTGAAAGTGAAAAACATTTTTTGTTGTTTTGTCCATTATATGACGATATTAGATTTGAATTGTTTGCTAAAGCTAGAACTTTAATTGATAGCTTCGATACTTTGGATATGGACAGTAAATTTATCGAAATAATGTCTTGTGAAGATATACAAACTTCTTTGTCATATGCAATTTTTAAATCTTTTCAGAGACGAAAACTATTTAGCACATGAGAATTTATCAAGCAAAAATATTTAATGTTTTTCTATTTATATTTATAAACAGTGATTTTAACTCAAATTATTTAGTCATTTTGGAAAAACTTTTACTTTTTTGTAAGTTTATCTGTGATAATTAATATTTTTCTATTGTTATTTCTTATTTTTAAAGCTCAGTATGAAGATAAGTTTATCTTTTTAAATCTTTTTTAAAATTTTTAGAATTTGAATTTTTGAACATTTAGACTACAATGACTTGTTTAATGAAACCTTTTAACTTTTTGATTTTAGAAATGTTTGTACATAAGTGTCTCGTAAGTCTACATAAGGCTGGGTATTTGATCTTTTTATTTTGTGTTGTTTATGAAATTGTGTATATATATGTCTGATCAAATATGTGACACTATAATAAAATAAATCATTATTATTATTATTATTATTACTAAATAACTTTGTAGTACCATCACCTCCTTATATTCTAAAAATTTGTTAAACACCACATAGGTTATATGACTAATTACATCAGAGAGTACAAATATATGCTTCAAAGAAAAATAATAATGTGCGATATGAACTAGCACAAATTTTTAGAATTGTGCAAGCGTCTTACCTGATGTTCCGTTTGACTTTTTTATTGTATAAATTTTAAGATTGTAACAGCTTAATCTAAGTAGACTGATAATTGATTCATTTAACATCACAATCATATATACCGATGAAGGATATTTGTTATCCGAAATATTTATAAATAATTACATTTATAGTTACCTTTTTTGTATTTGGAGTTGTTGTGTACACTTTTTTAGGCGTTTATATAATTTATTTATTGTGTACATGTATCGTTACGCGTAACGATCCAGCGCCCTCGTGGGGAAAATCGTTGACTACTATTCAGACGAGTCAGTGACAACTCTACAACAGATTTATCCATCGGATCACCAGCAATGATGGTGATACATGGCTGTGTACATTATATGTATTTATCAAAGTTGTACAAAAGTCGAACATGAAGAATGTTGTTGTTGTTTATAGTAAACACGTGTTAAGTTATTTATAGTAAGGTCGGTTTGAAAGGGGTTTAAAGTTTCATGCACGAGTGAATTCATGTAGTTTAAAGTCATTCGAGCCATTGCAGTTAAAGTGACCAGTAGCACTTTTCCAAATAAATAATATAATAATTTTATATTATTTATTTTCAGATTTGTTCATCTTTAGTATGCGGTAACCAGTACCAGATGAGAATGTTCGGTGTATTTACACAAAAACATTGATTCATTATACATATACGAATAATAAAATGTGCACTTGTCTCTGCAAGTGGCGTCTCCCATGTGAGAGTTTGTGGTTATTTGATAAATATTTTATATTCGTTTGAGTTTACGAATTAGAATTTAAGTATATACAACTCGTCTAAATATCAACCCAACCATGTTAGATTTGTAAATTTGCTTTCGCAAATATTTTGTTCTTCCCTCGCCAGGATTCGAACCATGCTACTGAGATATCGTGACACCAAATAGCCTGCACTGTAGCTGTCCTGCTAGACCACACGACCACCTTGGCTTCACAATAATAAAGCTTTCGGTGGCCATGTGTTACCTTCCCTCGTCAGTTTTAATCTAGCGTCTACTACAGTATATTTATTACATAATGTTGATGAATTTGGTATGATATATGTCTGTATGTGTATAACAAATGTGTATTGTCTTGGTATCAATCCTGTAATTTTTTATTTCAAACCAATAAAAATTACTTACTTACCTACAAATGTATAAGTGTAATGTTATGATGTGCTTTTCAACGGTGATTCAGACATGCACTTATATGTGTGATAATCGGAGAAATAGGGTGGTTGGACTTGAAAATCTTAATACTTTTCGGAAGAAAGAGGTCGGTCTTAAAATCTTCCTTATTTCTCTAGGGGGGATCTTTTAATGTTTTAACAAAAAATGATATTTTAGTAAAATGTACATGAAAAAGTGATTCCAAAATTGATCCAAAACGTCAAATTGTGGTTAAAAAAATTAGTTCCTGTTAACTCACTCCGAAGTAATTCCTGGTATCAAAATTCATAAACATTGATGTCCAATGAAAAGAAAAGATTTGTGTGCATCAGTATTAATTATTTAGTTTTGTGCCCCACAGAAAAATATGTAAGCAGTTTCCTTGTTGATGTGTCAAATTTCCATTTTGATAAACTATGCCGAATGTTTAATAACAATAAACTTTATATTTCAACATTTTATTCCCTTTTGCAATAACTTTCTAATTACAATTTGGGAGTGAGAAACAACATTTGGTTAACATAATAATTCCCTGTGTTTCTTTAAAGAGCACAGAATAATTTTTCCTTTACAAACATCAATGAATAATATAAAGTTTTAAGGTAACCCATTACGACCTAGCCGAGTTTAAACAAGCATGACATAATGACAAATTTCTCTTTGATCTCCAACTACAAAGAGTCAATAAAGTCTACCTGTGTGTATCACCGGCGTTATTACTCTAATTTCTTTGAATTTCCTTTAAGCGCCGCTTGATAAATCTACTTTAAAGTTATAAAAAGTGTGTTTGGGATAAAACGAATTAAAAATATTAAGTTACTAGTTCTCTGTAGGAAAACAAGTGAATTGATCATAACAAGATAGGTGATATCGACGAATCCGTAATTATCCCACAAAGAGAACAAAGGCGATCGGTTCCTTTGATGTTTACCTGAACATACGTAACAATTAAAATAATTAATTCGTTCGTGTAATTATGTTTTGTGAATCGTACTGATTGGATTAACAAGTTCTTCATAATGTCTTTCTTTCAAACCCTGGTTAGTTCTGAACCACAGTGTCAACATTTTAACAGAAGGAAAAAATGTAACTATATATATACTTTTTTAAATAATAATCTTATTTCACCGTTACCTCTCTTCCTACCAACCTTTTCACGTACAAAGTTATAGATTTATAACACTAGTGTAATACATTGACCATCACATATCGCCTAAGGCACGCCGATGTAATTTATAGGGGCAAATGTAAATTATCTGAAGAAGATGAAAGACTAATATAATACCCCGCGTGTTATTTTGGTGTGTTGTATTTACAAAAAGATTATGTAATATTTCTCAGCAATATGCTATTCCATTGTAAACTTTCATCATTTTATCGAAGGTATCCCGAACAGCTTCAGCACAGCACGAATTTACTTCTAAGAGTCCATTCTCTCCTAACTTTTGTTGCTATCGGAAGCTTTTCCCATTTGTATATATTTGAGGGGGCTCATGTTTAGTTGGTCATATTTTTAGGATGCTATTGTAAATAAAATCTACTTATTTTATATATCAGATGCAAATATAGTGTTGATCAAATAAAAAAAATGCCAACAAAACACAATAGATAATTATATTTTAATTGTAATGTTAATCGCATTAACATTGATTTACCCACATGTTAGACTAATCCACAACATTTTTGTGAATGTTGATTTTATCTCGTCTGTGATTGGTGCGGTTCTTCAAAAGAACTGTGACGTCACTTTGTATTAGGATAGTCGGCGGCAGGCTCGTGGCTTTTGATGTTTGAAGATTCAAACTTTTCAAATTAATATTGTAGCATCTGATTTGACCGACATGCACACGAATTGAAACATTTATTAAGGTATGTTTCGAAGTGTACACCATCTGCTAAATTTCATATCACCATGTCGTATAAACACAGCTTTTGAAAGGGGCCATTTTGTTTCGTGGGATGTTATGAGGAGATAACTCGGTTGTGTTTTTAGTGAAATTATTTCATTTGAGGATTAAACACACTTCCTTAACACACATTAATTGCTGCGTGCAATTTCATTTGGGATTTAACTGTGGTGTTTTTTAATATCTGGTGTTTCAGTGACCGTTTTCGACAGGTGCGCGAACGCTTCAGAATAGCAATGCAATTTAGCCATTGTTTCCCAATAATACTTTGTTCTGATGTCGTTAGTTGATGAAAGTAAGTCTTGATTTTGTTTCCATCATTTCTGTTTAGTCATTAGATATGTAATTGTGCACTTTAACAGTCGATACATGTTGTTTTAGATGCCAGATGTATAATTAAACACATAAATTATGTCCCCTTTTAAGTACCCCAAGACTTATCATAATGGCCGCCTCTTGTCTTTACTGTTAGGATTGTATCTTGCTTCTAATATCAAGACGGTTGAAAATAACTTCTTAGCCATTAATCAGCTGAAATGTATGTTTTAAGTTTATACATCACATTAAATCGTCCAGTTGTTAAATTGATTGAGGTATTTGACATTAGTACATTGTGTATAAACTATAAACCCTTGCATTAGTTGCATACCATTGAACTACATTTTGTTTTTCTCATGGTGTTGTTATACACTACTGTTAACTAAACTTAGACACCCCTGACACAATACAACATTATCTTCCCTGTAACGGTATTACTTGTCCTATGTTGTTTATTTTTTTAATCATTTTTTCCGTAAAATATCATTCCCATTGATTTTCAAAAGGTTTCAAATATGAGTTTTACTTACATGTACCTGCAGGCTGATTCCTCTATTGTTGACAAACAGATAACGAGTAGAAAGCATATGATTATAAACATAACATTTTATCCAGTTTAACACTATTTTTGTTCAGAGTTCATAATACATTTTGTATATTGATGGAGTTCTGATTAGAAAAAGGGCAGAGTACTAGTGCATCTTTATCTACACAGTTGAAGCCACAGACTTGTAATATTTTATTTGGATTACATTAGTTTTTTCTAAACTTTGTTAAGACACAGAAATATTTGTATTCCAACAAGTAGTTGGAAAAGATTTTGGTGAAAACTGAACCTCAATACTGAACAGGTAATGAGTATTTGCTTGTATGACAAACAAGAGAGAAAAAATAACCCAGAGTTCTGCATAAATGATAAGGAGATATGGCACCATCTAAGAAAGAGCACTTCAAATGTTCTATAGTAATGTTTAAAAGACATGGCACCATTATAGAAAAAAGCATGTTAAATGTTCTGCAGTTAATGATCAAAAGATAAATCTTCAATAGATAATAGAAGTTGTTGCCAATTGTGTGGAAAAGAATTGTTGATTTGTGCTATTAGAAAAATTCTAATACTTCACAGTTCACAGACACTGATAAACATCTAAACACTGAATCGTTTTATACATGTCAGTGCATTCTGCATTTCTTCTGACCCATGAAACACTTCATTGATTAAGATTCTAGGTTGTCCTTTATTGATTTAGGATGATAAAAGCTGGTTAGAGTATAATTTTGCATGAACGTAAAATGCACTTTTGGCAGTATCATCAATGTGTTATGCATAATATACATGTACACTAGAAATTGGTCTCAATAGGCAATAAACACCATCAAAATTATTCAATCTTAAATTGATTTTACTTTCTTTAAACTTCAGTGTGAATTCTGTTCTTGAGATGTTTAAAAGTAACAGTTTTTAAAAGTCATGTTTCATTTTCAGATGAGCTGACAGAAACCCAAAGCTGGGTTGTATCAAGCAACATGACATCTAGCAGGGTGTGCCAGTTTCTCTCAGAGAGTGGAGGTAGTAATTTTACAGAGACTGCTCCACGGCCACCCGTGCCAGGTGAAGAAAATGAGATTCAGTCAAACGGCGGATTATCAACAAAAAGTAGTGAATCTCATAAAAGTAACAAATCGTGTAAGAGTGGTGGATCAAATCGTGATATAACTACACATTCACCTGCTGCTACACCAAGACGGTCTATGAAAGACAAGTCTCTCATATCTAACCAAAGTTGTTGTGTAGACGACGAGGATATGACAGCCCCCCTTGGTTTTGAACCAGAAGGGAGTGTGTCCAATTCTCCTCCTTTTACTGAGAATAGTACACCGCCGTACATGAAATGGGCTGAGAACTTGAGTTATCTGTTAGAAGACAGAGATGGTGTCCATTTATTTAAACAGTTTTTAGAAAACGAGGATTTTAAATGTTATTCTGTGGATTTTTATTTTGCATGTGAAGGATTAAAGAGAAAACCTCCAGATGATGTAGCTAATATACAAAGCATAATCCGAGCTATTCATAAAAAGTATATAAAAACTGATAAGTTACCATGCATCTCAGAACTGACTAGGCATTATATTCATGAAAAACTTCAAAAAAGAACTTTTGCGGCTGGTCAGGGGATATTTGACAAGGCTCAGATGGAGGTAGAGGAACATATGCGTAAAAATACATATCCATTATTCCTTAAAAGTGATCTTTTTGTTCAATATATTCAAAAGGAAGGTGAAAGAAGTCCAAAAAGTACTAGTACTAGTGGTTCAAATAGTGTACGTCCAGTTTCAGGGCCTCTTCCTACTCTTTTGGAAGATCAGGAACTTAATAATGTGTCATGTTGTGATATGGATGGTCCACCCAGTGCTTCTAAAACCTGTGTGAAGAGAGTTGTGAATGAACCATTTAAGTAAGTACA
This sequence comes from Mytilus edulis, assembly GCA_019925275.1. Lineage (NCBI taxonomy): Eukaryota > Metazoa > Mollusca > Bivalvia > Mytilida > Mytilidae > Mytilus > Mytilus edulis. The sequence goes on along the minus strand of CM034356.1, from coordinate 95,921,523 downwards.
CTATGTTGTGCTTAGTCTTTAGCTTATTGAATTTAAGGTGAAGGTTACTCTACAGACCCTGGTGAAGAAGTCCACATATAAATGTCTGAATGGCCTTCAATTCTTTTGTTTAAAATAAAAAGTGGGAACTACTTAAAGTTCAAAATATAAAATACTAGTGTTTATGGTTTCCCTATCTACAATATTTTGTTTCCTCAAAATGACTATCCTTATAGGGTTTTATTGGCACAGTGATAGTGAAGTATGTATATTAACTAAATTGGAGACGGTCCCTAGGCCTGTATACTCGAGTTGAAATGAGCTAAATAAAAAAATATCTAATTACCATCCTACAAACTACAATTTTAAGGAGGAAAAACACATTTATTTTTATTTGGCCAAAGTAAATGTACTTACACTTACACCAAATATGTATAGCAATTTTTATCCAAATTCTTAAAAAAGTAATTTCTGAATAATTCTTGAATCACCAAATATGTGCACATGTATAAAGTAACAAAGTAATTTATATACAAATGTACATTTCCAAAAAAAGAAAAAAAAAACATTGAATGTATAAATGGATATTCAGCCTCATTGAAACTTGAACACACCTATTGAATTTTAAACAACAAAGAAATCCTCAACTGCCTTTCTGAAAGATTTTAGTGCAAAATTTTCAACAAAAAGATAACCTGTTACCTCTGTAGTTGTGATATATATATTATATATATATAGAAGTAGGTCATAAATGTAAGAAGATTGTTGTGTGAATGCTTTCATCTTCAAATACTTGGTATATTTAGGGCAAACATAATTAGTTTAGGATAAGATTATATACATTTGTTAGTAAACTAACAATTTTGTCCCATTTGGATGAGCTTTGTTTAATTACACAAGATCTACAGTAATAAATTTGGAAAGAAATACTAAGGTTTTATTAAATTTGAATGTTATTTTCAAGCATAATATTTTGTTGATCCGAACCCAGTTATTAATGGCCAATATGACCTACATGTATACAGGTGATAGTGACAGGTCTTGTGGGGAATTTGTTTTGTAACCCTTTAAAATTGAGACTAACACCTTTAATAATTTCATGTGTCCGAAGCCTTTGATTTGTACTCTACAATATTATAGGATATGATAAATAAAATAAGTTTGTTTGTAGGTATTAAGTAGAATTTGTTTTGTAACTATCATAAGTTTGATTTGTACTCTACAACATAGGATATTATTAAGAAAATAAGTTAGATTTTTTAGCAGGTAGATTTAGGTTCCTTCACAACTAGACCACCCTGAAACTTTTCACTGGTTCGAAGGATGTTACAGAATTTGCATATTCTAATGTGGTTAGCTGAAAAAACAGTCTAACTTTATCATATGTACAATGTATAAGTAAAAAATGCAGGGTTCGAATTTAAGCTTTTGTGTGTACTGGCCAGCCGGACCAGTGGACTGAAAAATCTACCGGTCCGGCTCCAAATCAACTGGTCCTGCAAAAATGTCATTCATTTGACAAACACTTAATTTTCTTTTTCTTTTACATATATATGTTAGACAAAAAGTGCTTTCCTATCCTTTATTCCCATAGATTTTTTGGGCTGTTCTGATTGCTCATGTCAGAGATAGTACAGAATATAACTTAAAATTTGAAGATCCCGTTGCAAAAATACATTTCTTATCTAGGTCTGTCACTGCAAATTTTTCACATTATATACAATTTATAACATTGCAATCGACTATATGTTTTAACCATTCGCGATTTTTTTCCCCCAGGATTTTTGATATTCACATTTCCTTTTGTCAATTTCATAAACTCTATTCCGATCTTCCTTTTGAATGTCTCAAATTTTTATTTTTTTGTCCGGGGGTTTAACTTCTTCCAAAAATTTTCGTATTTTGTGTTGTTGTCAAAGAAGCTTACCTGAGATATTAATTAACTTGATCAATTGTTATACTAATTAGTACCCCAAATACCTTATTATATTATTTCGCAGGTAATTTTTTTTGTAATCAAACCGTGATTGATGCAATCAGTGATTTTTATCCACTAATTTCTACTGGTCCGCTGGACCACCAGCTAACAATATCTACTAGTCCTTCGCAAATTCTACTGGTCTCTGACTACCGGACAGCGCTAATTTTGACCCCTGAAAATGTATGAACTGGGTCATCAAATCTATGATAAAATAATTTCATCATGCCTTTTTTGGGGTAAAATGATAAAGGTCTATCATTCTAGGTGGGAAATGACACTGAATACATTCATTAAAGTCATAGTTAAGCAAAAGCTAATGACATATTGTAAAATTAATCAGATTGTGGACCTTTTTATTCTTATTCAGTAATTCACATTAATTTATACCAAGCCAGTGACTTTATGATGGGCAGGCTATTCTTAAAATTCCACATTACTTAGGAACAAAGGGCATTTAACACAGTTGTATAATGACCAAGGTGAGTCAGGTCACATTCTCCACATAAGATAGGAAAATCACTCATGTGCATCCATTCTCCTACCTACATAAACATGGAGGAGGAGGAATGCTACACATTTTCTGGACGTACATGTTAACATTTTGCATTGTTGTTAATCAATCTTAAACCGTAAAAGTTAGAAAGATTGTTTAATTATTCCAGCAATTACTTTTTTCTGTGTTTGATAAAATTCAGAAATACACTTCACTAGGGGTTTCCATAACCAGCTGCTAGCCAGACTCTTGCCTGTTTTAGTCTTCAGAATAAATGCTTTCACCTCATTGTAGTATAGCTATATATAGGCTATAAAAAAGTATTGATAACTTGTGTCTATTTTGGACTACCCATTTCTTTAGGATTCATCAATATTAAGTTGGACATGTTTTGAACCATTGTATTGTAGTACAATTAAGAAAATAAGTAAAAAAGATGATATGTTTATATAGGGTATTTTTGCAGGAACTTTTTTTTTTATCTAAATATGATATATACACAATAAAAATATTTTTTTTTATCAATTTGCATGTGATTTCTTTTGTTATCTTGATAAATACAAGCTATTACATCTTGTAGTTACAATAAAACCTGCTGCATGTAGCCTGCATTATCTAATTATGCTTCTATGTTTTTATTTTGTTTATTTATGTTGCTATGTTACAGTTTTTCATATCCATCGGTTCCAAGGGTACCCTCAATACCACATACCTACCAATCCTATGCTCCTACCTCTCTCCAAGACAGCGAGATCCAGAGCATTTCCAGCGCCAGCGATGCATTAACTGACGACACTCGTTCCCAGACAGATAGTAGCATGTAAGTCATCGTCATCTTCATGTTTTGTGTCCATGTTGGATATTATTTGTCTGTAGTACATGTAGGTGTTCTTGTATATTTGTTATTATTGTGGTAAAATGATAGTAGTAATCTTCATGACCAACATACATGTAGTTACTCACAACAGAAATTCATTTGGAAATGGTAGACCTTCAAATTATTAACATTTTAGTTACAAACAGGTGAATATAATTATTTGCCTCACATTATCTTGCTGCAAAACTGAGAAGGTGAGGGTCAGTACAGAAAGATATTTCCTACATACTGTCATGATGACTTTAACAATAAAAGGAGCAAAGTGAAATGTCCTAGCCTCAATCAGATTTATTGTTGACTGAGAGATCAATAGAACAAAATGTCTTTACAACATTGGCAAAAAGAAGGTGGTAGTGAAATTTGTAAATCCTTAACATGAGGGATAACTCTGGAATCAAGACATTTTACCATTTCTTAAACAAAAACCTATTATTTGTAAAAATGAATGCACATATCATCCTTATATTTTGTTACCTGAAAACTGTTTTTTTTCCAAGAATTTTTATTTGTTAGCCTTTGATTTGCTTTATTTTCAACCTACTGTTGTGAATGTATTTCATCATTTTTTTCTTACTGGACTATGGGTATTTTTAACTATTTCTATTACTTGCAAAATGTAAGTGTCCTTGACCTGAAACCTCAAACAAAAATACCAGATTAACAAAGATAGTTATTAAATTTGTAAAAAGTTTTTAAAGAATACTGTTTTTGCAGATATTCCTGTGTAGTTGTTTCTTCTATAAACCAGTAAACAGCTCGGAAATTAGACATTATCAATTTCAGCAAATGTAGGGTTGAAACATGTATTAGTTAACTAAGAATTGGCGAAAAAAGTTACCTAGAAACACCTCTCAAACAGTAGAAGCTAATGTTTGACCATAGATGAATACCTCTATGCTTTGACTGATTGATGTAATTCAGATAAAACATCTGTTAAAAACAAATGGCTGAAAGGATGATCCTTGTGTGGCATATGTTGGAAGTGTATCATTTAAATTCATAAATAATGATTTCTATCCCAATTAAAAGATTAAAATATCATGTCAAATCCATGCTTTACAAGTCTGTTTAAACAGATTAAGCAATACAGGTTAAAATGATCAAGTTGAACATAAAGCCAGGTGACCAAGATAAATTCCTTTACATTGACTACATCATTGCCTTTAATGTGTTGTTGATGTTGACCTTGGACTATGTTCTCATTTCTGGCTTTTTACATGTAATATTTCTGCATGTCATTGTTAGTTGTATCTGCACAGTTTTTGAAGCATTTGATAGGTTGTAAACTGGTAATCAGTACAAACAATCCCTGGGTGAAATTCCATGCCTATTAAAAACTTTTGTAACTTTTAGCGTATTTAAAAAAAAAATGAATGACCATGTTTGAAGAAGATATATTGTGTATATACAGATTGTAAGCGTGGCTGACTTGTTTAATTATGGTAATGGTATGTTGAAAATGTTTTTTAATACAGCTACATGTATTTCATGTTTAACATTTTGGTCATCAGTATATTTTTCAGTTGCATCAATTCCAAATTTACATAACAATTTTTATGAATTTTTTACACATTTAAAAAGTGGTAAACTTGACAATTTTGAAATAAAAATAAACTTGATTAAGATCTCCATGTAACATATTATTTCATAGAGGACAAAGTTTGATGCATTGTTTTTTTGTAAGTAGATTTCTATTTTTACTTTGAGGTTAATAAACATATTTAACCCAGCCACATTCTGTATATATGCCTGTTGGTTCTTTTTAAATTGTTTGACAATTTGTTATTTCAGGGCTTTTTTACTATTATGCATTTTGAGTTTTGCTTATTGTTGAAGGCTGTAAGATGACATATAGTTGTATGCATCCTAGTTCTTTGACTGGTGGATAGCTGTCTCATTGACAATCATACCACATCTTTGTTTGACTGGTGGATAGCTTTCTCATTGACAATTGTACCACATCTCCCTATTTTAATATTTAATGTTTTCTGTAAGCTTACATGTACACCTGTTCTAGGTTGGACTCAGAATATTGAATATGTTATTAAAAGAAAATGACCTAGATGTCATCCAAAGTCTTTAAGAAATTAACATTATGCACCCTGTAATTTTCTTTATTTACATTCACTTTGACCCCAACTTGTCAACATTGTATAAAATTTTACAATGTACACCATACACCATATTTAATATCTTATTGTTCCCATTTTAAAGTCTAATCTGAATTGCGGTACATTTTCTAATATAAAAACTTTGTCGTGGCTTTGATTTCCTGTTTGTGTGATAGATTAAACATACTTGATTCACAGAAATCACTTGAAAATATCTTTTGATGAAAGCTTTTCGTGCCCGTTCTTGTCATTTTTGATGATATAATATTTTTCTTTGAAACTGTATGTGCTCTTTAATTCTCCCATTTTATTTTACTACAAATTAAAGGGAAACTTAATATTCTGGTAACTTCACATTTAATGTTTAAAATCTGTTGACAAAGAAGCAATCTTTATGTGTACTTCTTATAACATATCTTGTGTAGTTAGCTGTAAAGCTCAGCCATTAAACCATAGGTAATGGTCATTCCTCATTGAAGTCTAGTCTTTGATCTATCAGGTGGAAATTCACCATAATTTACAATCCTTATACAGTGAGCTACAGCCTTTGTGTTGATTGACTTCAAAAACTAAGCTTAGTATAGAGGTGAAACCAAGCCTTATATAGGATTTAACTACACAAAAATATGCAGACAAAACAAAAATATAACGACTTTTGATCCTTATGGTCGACAGTGTGGAAAAATCAAATCTACTTTTGTTACTCTTGTATCTCTATTTGTTTGTACTGGTTTAATTTTTGTAAAATTTTAATTTGCAAAATCTTTCTGTGTGATCAAAGAGTGTTTTGTAGAAGTTTTATTAAAATTTAAATACTTACTTCTATTTTAAATCTTTAAAAGCAATATTGTGTGAAACTTAAATATATACCTGTTTTTAAATGGAGATCAAAAGAGTAAAAAGATGTCATAAATATTTTTTACATTTAATTTTCTAATGTACAACCCAAAATTCATTTTACAGTATATGTTCACTTAATGGAAGTTTTATCAGGATCATTTGAACTCTTTGATCTATAGGACATAAAGTGTCCAATCAGTGCTGTCCTTTGAAGATGGCTCTTTAAACAATCTGATAATTGATATTAGCACTAGAGGGTAAATTCAGTGTTATCTCATTATAGACAAGCAATCCTTTGATTCAACCACTGTAAAAAATCATCAAATGGTCAGATTAAACAAAGGGATTGTCAAGTTTCAGAGACTGCAGGATTAATATCTAAATGGACTTTTATATTTAATAACCATATGGGTCTGCTGTCCCTATGGATCTAGATTTCCAGGTTTGTTCTGGACAAGGATATTAACAGCTCTCTTCAAAGATATTAAGTTACCTTTAGTCTTCTAGAGTGTATGATGATACATAATGTATTTGCCACTGGATATTCAACAAAAACAAAAATCAATCTATCATTTGAATATAGCTTAGCCACTTTTACATGTAAATAGGTCAATCAATCATAAAATAGGTTATCATAATTACTTCATCCAGACTTGAAGAAGAATAAACAATTTCCAAATAACCCAGTTTAACATTTGTAAGATATTCAAGTGGTATCAAAATAAAATAGATAATTTAAAAACCCAAAGCAAATGCTACCTAAAATAAAAAGAAAAAAATGCATCAAATATATAAAAAATTATGAAGAATATTAAGGCATCATGAAAGACTGGGGTAATTCAGCAGGTCTTATAAGTAATCTCATTAGACAAACATCTCTTCTTTTCTATTCTTACACAGTTTTGGTATTTCTCTGTTTTGTGTTCTATAAATGAATGGTCTTATGTGTGATAAGTGGTTTATTTTAGTGATTATTGACACATTTTGTCTGAATGGTTTCCACATTGTCTAACATTATATAATCCGATATAGCTACACATATAAAGTGCCCTCTACAACATTATACTACAAAATACACTTTCTTTTGATGGATTGAAAGAAAACATGTTAAAGTATATTTGTAAACATTATGCATTATACTTTACTGGATTATAGTAAAGTTATGATAAGATTTTTAAGAATTGTTTTTTACGAAGCATTCTTATAAAAACATCTGTAAGGTTTGATGAATTTTATAGACACTTCGATTAGTCTTTTTTTATGAAAAAAAACCCTGATTTATATGTTGCATCACTGCTGTTTTGATTTTTGACCTGTAAATATTTCTGCTTACTCTTTGTGTGTTGGGGGGAGAACTTGATTCTGATGAAAGTTTATTTGTTTTGTGTCTGGATGAAATGAATTGTGTGATTACTGTAGGAGACAAAGAACACTTGAAGACTCTTCATTAATACATTATCAAACTCTTTGACTTGTTTTTCTATTAATTAAAGTAGAAGTGGGCACATAAAAGTGACTCATTTAATCAATTGATAGCTGTAAAAAAGATTCTTTGATGTTAGAAGATCAAGATCCTTTTACCATAGTCTGATGGCTTGTGATGAAAAATTCTATAATTACCAAGAAACATTGCAAATAAAAGCGATTTTAAAACATGTAGGTAATGTGTTATCTGTGATTGCCTTTGATCTTTACATCAATGACAACTAATTATCTGACTTTGTATATAATAAGATTACATTGTAGTTTTCTTTTGTACTTTGTGGTCATTATGTAATCCTCTGCTGTTGGCAATAACCATTTAAATTTTGACAAATAGATGATAGTTTATCAAAGGAAATCCTAAGGTTAGAGAGAAAAATGTGTAGATCATCAAATGTAGAAACCTGAATGTTAATGATAAATTAAATGTCTTTTCCAGAGATGGGGATTTATATAAACACAAGAGAATGAGAAGAAAACTGAGACTGAAAGCAGAACAAAATAAAGAAAGTAACTTCAATCAGCCTTTTATTCCTGTAAGTGTATAACCCTTAGGCTGTCTAAGGTATTACCTGCCTAAATAGGCAAAGATTCTGTTCTCGTACTTCAATCAGCCTTTTATTCCTGTAAGTCTTAGGCTTGCTAAGGTATTACCTGCCTAAATAGGCAAAGATTCCATACTCATACTTCAATCAGCCTTTTATTCCTGTAAGTGTATAACCCTTAGGCTGTCTAAGGTATTACCTGCCTAAATAGGCAAAGATTCCATACTCATACTTCAATCAGCCTTTTATTCCTGTAAGTGTATAACCCTTAGGCTGTCTAAGGTATTACCTGCCTAAATAGGCAAAGATTCCATACTCATACTTCAATCAGCCTTTTATTCCTGTAAGTCTTAGGCTGTCTAAGGTATTACCTGCCTAAATAGGCAAAGATTCCATACTCGTACTTCAATCAGCCTTTTATTCCTGTAAGTGTATTACCCATAGGTATTACCTGCCTAAATAGGCAAAGATTCCATACTCGTACTTCAATCAGCCTTTTATTCCTGTAAGTCTATTACCCTTAGGTATTACCTGCCTAAATAGGCAAATATTCCATACTCGTACTTCAATCAGCCTTTTATTCCTGTAAGTGTATTACCCTTAGGTATTACCTGCCTAAATAGGCAAAGATTCCATACTCATACTTCAATCAGCCTTTTATTTCTGTAAATGTATTACCCTCATGTATTACCTGCCTTAATAGGCAAATATTCCATAGTTAATCCTTTTCTCTATTTATGTCAAACAAAAGAGTTAAATCGAAAATTAATGCTTTCTAATAGACTTTAAAAATCTATGTTAACATTTCCTCAAAGAAGAAATGTACGATTTCTCTTTTGACACAATTACAAAAAGGGTACTGTTAGATGTAATAATTGAAAGGATGTTTCTCTTTTGACACAATTACAAGAAGGGTACTGTTAGATGTAATAATTGGAAGGATGTTTCCGATATCAGTCCACAATAAGCACCTATATAAATAGAGAGAAGTACACTTGTATACATTATTGTAGATGAAAGGAACAATTCAACAGGGGACATCCTTTCTTTTTCCTTTGTGTTTCAAGTTTGATAAGTGTAGCTTTGACAGTACTTCAAATAATTTCCCAACATCAAATTGATGCAGAGCACTGCTAAGAAGTTGATTATTTTTTTTTCAGTCTAAATGTTTTTCTGATGGTTCAGATAGGGTAACAGCATTGTCTGTAGTAATCGCATTTACATTGAAAAGAAAAACTCAATTTTTAAGATTTTTGATTTTTTAGATAAATATGCATAGCCCAATTTTCAAATTGCTTACTTCTGTACCTCTTCTTTGTTTAATAAGAAGCCTGAAGTCTTTCTAAAACACTGTCTTTCTAGTCTTTTAATATTCTGTAACCTCTCCTTTTATTTATCAGAGAACAAATCGCCCGCCTAAAGATCGAAACATAGCAGAAACTGATCCTAAAGCTTTCGCAGAAGTATTAATAGACAGATTAAAGAAGGTTGAACAAAAACAAGAAAATGATGAAAGGATAAGAGCTAACATGAGCAGAGTTTTAGATGAGGTACTTATTTATATCAAGCTTTATATATGTGTGTGTGTCACCATGTCCTGTAAACACAAGTTAATGTCATTGTGATACCACACTGAAACTTACAGGGAATTAATGTATTTCAAAGCCAGGGTTCAGTTATTATATAAAAATAAACTCATAAACTCTTGCTGGCTGTTTAACTCATTACAGTTTTAACAGCTTTTGTAGAATGCCTTATTTGGCCTTAGTAAAATTATTTAAACATCAAAGAGTGATGGGAATAGTGTGACTTGTTATTGGAGATTGCATGTAAAACATCAAAGGGCACCTGCTGTTACTGATTACATGTACATGTATTGCTATCTTTAGGGGTTGGATAACTGTGATGGATTCTACAGGGAATAAACGTACTTTTAATCTTCTATGTAATAGTGCATGTTAACTGCATTGTTATTTAATGTAATCATTTCTACTTAATGTTTTATTGGGTGAATTAATTCACATTAATTTGCATTGATAATATTTGATTGTTAAATTTGCATTTAAGTAATACAATATTGTTGAATTGACGTGCAAAATCTGCAATTTTTCACCATTTAATGATATTTAGCTGTTTACAAATTGTTTGAATTAGAAGGTTGACAAATGTTACTAATATCCAGCCGATCAATACTTCGTTTGATGTTGGCGTACTACTGTAATACTAAACGGCTGTGTCAGTACTCAACATTCAATCGGCAAATTATATTGAGAAATGATATCGCATATAAAATAGAAATAGTCATTTGTAGAGGGGTTTGGTCAAATTCTCATTAATAGATGGAGAACAAGAGGTTATTTGAAAATGTGGAGCCCTTACGGCTATATTGTTTGCTCAAGAAATACAAAAAGGTGAAAAATCAATATTTAAATACGGATTAATTTCAACACATATTTTTGGGACATCAATTTATTTGACTTGCTAATCCTTTTAATCTTTTTTTTACCCCCAATATGTACGGTAAGTGCATTTGTACAAGTTCATGAAGGTCGAACACCACTGCATTAATGTGCAGTTGAGATGTCGTGACTGATAGACAAAGAAATATGCTAGTGTATGCAATAAATATAAAGTTTACCTCTGTTTTTTTCTACATGAAAAGGTAAATTTGAACTTAACACAAATTTTGATAAAATTGTACATGTATTTTTTTTTTTTTTTTTTTAGAGTGATATAGACAATCCTGGTAACAGGTCAATGACATCATCCTTTTCACAAAACAATAACACTACCTCCGGTTCAGTGCTACCTTTAATGACTTCTACTGTGATAGACGAGGAGAATGCTGATTCTATATTAGAGGAACATTGTTCTCGGATATGGGAAAGTTCAGCACAACAAACGCCCAGTCTGTCGCCTGGGAGACATAGTCCTCCAAATACAAAACCAAAGTCCCTGATAGAAATAAAAAAATGCAATCCTTGCCGTCAGCTTCACGGACACTTCATCATAAAAAACGGCCTGACTATCATTCATCTTTCGATAGTGGAATGGGAGACGAAAAAGCCATTGAAACTCATCGTCATATACATCATCACCATCATCATCATCATACAAAAGAGTCTCGGTGTAAAATAGAAAGTGACGCTCAAAAGGTTTATGTAGGAAACGATAAAGGACGAGGCAGTCGTAAACATTCTGACACTGAAAGTAAATTTGATAGTGGTGTTAGTATGATTGATTCCATACCTTCGATGCCAAACATGAAAGATCCTTCATCGGAAAAGTAAGTAGTCTTATAATGTTTAAGGGTTTGAAGGACTAAATTTTAATATGAATAGTTTGGACCATTGTTAGCACTAACTGAACTGTGGTAAAATAAGAAGATGGTGTAAAGAAAAAAAAAGGATATGGGGTATCGATCCATTCCATCATATTGAATCAGCACATGCATAGCAAAAAAACACATACAAAAAAGCAAAGTATGCTGTTCCTTGTCTCAAAGTCTTATTGAGGCCTTCAACACTTAGCCTCAAAGGAGCCACTTTATCCATTTGATTTGTTCTTTCATGGTTAAACTAGGAGTTAGTTCACGAAAAACTTGACTTACATTGTACAGAAAATTAGGGCACTTTATAAATTGAGCTACATAATATGATTGAGAAATAGGTTCAGAATATGATACTATTATCAAAGTTATTTTCTCAACAGCTATATATAAAGTGTAAGTGCATAAAGTGAGATCAAACAGCATTAGAAGGATGAAATTATAAAACATGTTAAATATGTCATCCGGTGAAACACTTTTTGCCTGTGATTAATTTAGTGGTGTTTGACCTGAGACTTGAGAAAAAATTACTTGTTTTTATTGTCATCCTTTGTCTTCATGAAGAAGGGGTTTATATTCATGCAGTTTTTGACTAATATTGGTTAAAAAGTTCTTTTCTTGTAAAATAGAGAAAAGGTGTAATTTTTCCTTTAGTTGACAACTTTCTCCTCACATTTTAATATTACCTTTGTCTGTGCAGTAAGAAAAGTATGTTAAAATTTTGAACGCAGGGCACATTGCTTTAAACTATATTTATATAAAACTTTTGTATTAGATTTAAACTATTTGTGCAAGAGGTTTAGGTGAATTTTTAACCTTAGTTTGTATGACTGTAATATTATTCACTGATGTGGAAAAATTGAATAAATTGACAGAGTTCTTTTATCTCTGAACTGTAAATGTTAGATATTGAATTTCAAAAATTGCCATGTATCAAAAACTGAAAAAAAGCCTTGCAAGTTTTGATGTTTATTTTGGCTATTCTCTACATCTGTTGCTTGATTTTAACAGCTCTTTGTGAAGCTCTCTTTTATTTCCATCAAAGTTGACAGAGCTCTTTGATCTTGGGAAAAAATCTAAGTGAAGTTTTTTCGTTAATCAATAGGTGCATCATGCATATTTATAGAAGTTTTAGGATGAAAGGGAAGTCTAACCTTGTATTAAACTAAACCTGGTACTTTAATATTCCTATTGAGTTCGTTAAAATGGATGTGTTTATTCCAAAAGGATTTTTAATTTTTAATGCCGCTACTCTATAGGGTGTTTTGTTTTTAGCCATTATACTCTTCTGAATTAACATTATGATCAGTGATCTGAAAGGTGTTTTGTCGCGTGATCAAATAGAGAAATCAATCACCAATGTTACATTTCTATGTATAATTGAACCGGCGGAGTGATCAAATTATATAATGTGCAAATTTACAAATGACGAAAATCGGCTTTGATCTTAAACTTGAATAAATTTGATAAGTTAGGGATATTGATTACAAGAAAGTGTGTACTATTATTCATTGGAAAAAAAGACATGTTTTTTAGCTTTTGAAAACCATGTAATTACTTTACAAGACTGTGAAGAAGGTACATTTAACATCGATGGCTGATTAAAATCCAAGAAATCTTCTAAATAATGTTTACAAAATGAAATCGTTTTAAAACTTGTAACATTTATAATTAATTCACCTATGAAAAAGTCAAAGGTAGAAAAAGGTGTAAAACTGTGAAGGATTTGTTTACATAGTTAAAGGTTATTTTTTTTATGGTTGTCTGTTCTTTTAAAAACATTTTTCTTTGTGAAAAAATTCCACTGCTACAGAGATTTGCATCATGATAATTAAGTCTGCTCTCAGAACATGTGAGCTCCCAATGTGGTTTATTTTATAACAAAAAGAATAAAAAAATTGCAGTAAGAAAATAAGATGCCTTTAAGGTTTTAAATGTCCCTTTGAAGTTGAGAGATAAAACAAGGAAAACATTGATCCATAATACAGGGCCATTAGTCATATCACAAAGATCTCATAGAAAATAAGTTTTACAAAAGTCAAGGGACAGATGTTATGGAAGAAAATCTCTGATTAGTTGTTATTTGCTTTCACAGTGGCCCAGAATGAAATTTAAACTAACATCAAAGAGGGAAGAAGCAGCTTTACATGAAATCCCATGGTAGGGCTTCAAACAAGTCTAATGAAAGTGTAACACCTTGGTCATGATATATACTGACATGGCCACAGCTGACAACTTTTTATTGGCTCAACCAAATCAAAATAACAATATTTCTAATTAGAGGTGCACACATGTCTTGACTCTTTGATCTTCTAAGCATCCCAAAAAATCAATACTACAATGAATAGGAGTTTAAACTGACTGTTAAAAGTTAATGAATAAAATGCTTTTGATGTGTAATTATAATCTTTTGACCAACAGAGAGGAATGAAAAAAATAACATTAAATATTAAACCTGTAATCCAGTGTGTCATCAAAGAGAATATTTTATATATTTGTTAACAATATGAATATCCCTCAGAGACCATTATTTATTAATTAAAGAGAATTGCTGATCAGACAAGCTTCCAATTTGTATTATATGGTAATAAAGAAGGAGGGTTGATATCAAAGGGGTTAGTTAGCATTGATTCAACATTGTAAACATCAGAAAAAATCTGTCTGTTTTGAAAGTTTTAATGTATATATAAAAAAGATGTGGAAAGTTTCATTTCAAAAAGCGAAATATATTTTATTATATAATTATATCAAAATAAGATAAACTGTTAAAAATTAAACTAAAAAAAATCTCTAGTTTTGCTTTTTATTAAATTAGAATTATTGCAAAAAGTATATAAAACTTTGCCTCTCAAAGAAAAGCTAATAAACGATAAATTTGTAAAGAGATCCCTGGTATTGCCTTTAGTTGTACTGAAGAAGTATGTAAGAGGCAATGCCTTCTAAATTTCTCTACATTTTTCCATTAACTGATCTAGTATGATAGCTGATATTTATATACCACTAGGTGCATCTGTACATCCTTGTTGAAGTTTGATATGATATATGTTTAACCAGAGCAAATACTCCACCCTTCTATCTGCCAGATATAATTAAAATTAAAACAGAGAGACACAGTTGGCCATTGTATTCTGTATGTTTGTTATATAATAAATTAATGTAATTACATCTCAAAAAGTTATTTCAAAGCCTGATCTGTTCTTTAAAGAAAAAACAAACATTTTATACCACATGTAAATTGTTTTTGCATGTATGGTTGTACTCTTCAGATCTCAAAGGAGTTATTTCCCTTTAATCGTGGCATTAAATTAGAAGGTGTGTTGAGTCATGCAATTGTTTGAAGTTTTTTTTATAAGTATGTTAAAAGATTAAAGTGAATAATTTGTGATTATTTCAAGCTGTTATTATGTACCGAAGGCAAGGTAATATTAATGCACTAAGTGTACTTGGTCCTTTACCAGAGAAGTTATTTTTGGAGGTACACACATTTCCCCCCTCCAATTTGGAATATTGATTTGACCTAATTATTGTTGTACCAGCTGCTAAGTTTAAATTACTATTTTTGTGCTATTATACAAAATGCAACTAATCCATTGTATAAAATCCATTTAAATAACAAACCTCCTGAAAATATAACTATTACTTAAATTGTTATCAGCTTAAGATATGTCTTAACATATGATTGACTGAGAATAGTTTATGCATAATTTTATGCATAATAGAGTCTTAAGATTTTTGTATCAATTCAGTGAATTGAGAAATTTTGATTTTTAACACGTTCATATAATTATGGACATGTATTGCTAGTGTTAATGTCCAGTTAAGAGTAATACAATCTATCTTTTATCCAGGGTCCTTAATGTCCAGTTAAGAGTTATACAATCTTATCTTTTATCCAGGGTCCTTAATTAAGAGTAATACAATCTATCTTTTATCCAGGGTCCTTAATTGGATGATGGACAGTGATCGTATGGGTGGTACCAACACTGCAGATTCTGATAAAGCCTCATCACAGAAACGTGTTCGCTCTACTGCTTCTTCCACGCCTGCTCCCAGGAAACAAATGTAAGTATGCATGTAACAATAGATAGGGATGTTGTCCAATAACAAGTTCAATCTCCATATCACTTCAAACTCAAATCAGATTGCCAGTACATTATTTGAATTAAAACCTTTTAAAAAAAATGTATTACAAAAAAAAACAACAATCTATCTTATTTAAAAACCTTTGAATGCATATAAGGTAACCTTGTACAAACCATTAAATAAATAACCTTAATTAATTGTTATATAAGTTCGTGCACTTTATAAAGCACAAAAATCATTACCAATCTAAAATGGTGTTTTATTGCAGATTCTTGATAATGTATTTTTTATTCAAACGGTATTGGCTTTAAGTGTGATTAGGTGAATGTAAAAATAATTTGAAATAGATATTGAAAAAGGAATAAAAGTAACAGATATTGGCTCATATTATGTAGGATCAGCTTTTAACATTGTTAGAAAAACTTTGAAATTCCGTTGATTTGTACATTGATTCAGTATTGTTGATAAGTTAGATTTTATATATGGATTTTGATGATATGAATGGACCATCAAGATGTGTTTTGATATGAATGGACCATCAAGATGTGTTTTGATATGAATGGACAATCAAGATGTGTTTTGCTTAACTTTGAATATTAAATAAGTAAAAACCATGGAATAAAAAATACTAAAAATACAATTCTCCTTAAATATATACTTAAATATTCAGAATTTGTAATTAATGATTGTTTGGTAGAATAAATACTCTGTCAGCAGGTAATGGCTTGACAGATAAATACTCTGTCAGCAGGTAATGGCTTGACAGGGTAGAATAAATACTCTGTCAGCAGGTAATGGCTTGACAGGGTAGAATAAATACTCTGTCAGCAGGTAATGGCTTGACAGGGTAGAATAAATACTCTGTCAGCAGGTAATGGCTTGACAGGGTAGAATAAATACTCTGTCAGCAGGTAATGGCTTGACAGGGTAGAATAAATACTCTGTCAGCAGGTAATGGCTTGACAGGGTAGAATAAATACTCTGTCAGCAGGTAATGGCTTGACAGGGTAGAATAAATACTCTGTCAGCAGGTAATGGCTTGACAGGGTAGAATAAATACTCTGTCAGCAGGTAATGGCTTGACAGGGTAGAATAAATACTCTGTCAGCAGGTAATGGCTTGACAGGGTAGAATAAATACTCTGTCAGCAGGTAATGGCTTGACAGGGTAGAATAAATACTCTGTCAGCAGGTAATGGCTTGACAGGGTAGAATAAATACTCTGTCAGCAGGTAATGGCTTGACAGGGTAGAATAAATACTCTGTCAGCAGGTAATGGCTTGACAGATAAATAAATACTCTGTCAGCAGGTAATGGCTTGACAGGGTAGAATAAATACTCTGTCATCAGGTAATGGCTTGACAGGGTAGAATAAATACTCTGTCAGCAGGTAATGGCTTGACAGATAAATAAATACTCTGTCAGCAGGTAATGGCTTGACAGGGTAGAATAAATACTCTGTCAGCAGGTAATGGCTTGACAGATAAATAAATACTCTGTCAGCAGGTAATGGCTTGACAGGGTAGAATAAATACTCTGTCATCAGGTAATGGCTTGACAGGGTAGAATAAATACTCTGTCAGCAGGTAATGGCTTGACAGGGTAGAATAAATACTCTGTCAGCAGGTAATGGCTTGACAGGGTAGAATAAATACTCTGTCAGCAGGTAATGGCTTGACAGGGTAGAATAAATACTCTGTCAGCAGGTAATGGCTTGACAGGGTAGAATAAATACTCTGTCAGCAGGTAATGGCTTGACAGGGTAGAATAAATTGACAGGGTAGAATAAATACTCTGTCAGCAGGTAATGGCTTGACAGGGTAGAATAAATACTCTGTCAGCAGGTAATGGCTTGACAGATAAATAAATACTCTGTCAGCAGGTAATGGCTTGACAGGGTATAATAAATACTCTGTCATCAGGTAATGGCTTGACAGGGTAGAATAAATACTCTGTCAGCAGGTAATGGCTTGACAGATAAATAAATACTCTGTCAGCAGGTAATGGCTTGACAGGGTAGAATAAATACTCTGTCAGCAGGTAATGGCTTGACAGATAAATAAATACTCTGTCAGCAGGTAATGGCTTGACAGGGTAGAATAAATACTCTGTCATCAGGTAATGGCTTGACAGGGTAGAATAAATACTCTGTCAGCAGGTAATGGCTTGACAGGGTAGAATAAATACTCTGTCAGCAGGTAATGGCTTGACAGGGTAGAATAAATACTCTGTCAGCAGGTAATGGCTTGACAGGGTAGAATAAATACTCTGTCAGCAGGTAATGGCTTGACAGGGTAGAATAAATACTCTGTCAGCAGGTAATGGCTTGACAGGTAGAATAAATACTCTGTCAGCAGGTAATGGCTTGACAGGGTAGAATAAATACTCTGTCAGCAGGTAATGGCTTGACAGGGTAGAATAAATACTCTGTCAGCAGGTAATGGCTTGACAGGGTAGAATAAATACTCTGTCAGCAGGTAATGGCTTGACAGGGTAGAATAAATACTCTGTCAGCAGGTAATGGCTTGACAGGGTAGAATAAATACTCTGTCAGCAGGTAATGGCTTGACAGGGTAGAATAAATACTCTGTCAGCAGGTAATGGCTTGACAGGGTAGAATAAATACTCTGTCAGCAGGTAATGGCTTGACAGGGTAGAATAAATACTCTGTCAGCAGGTAATGGCTTGACAGGGTAGAATAAATACTCTGTCATCAGGTAATGGCTTGACAGGGTAGAATAAATACTCTGTCAGCAGGTAATGGCTTGACAGGGTAGAATAAATACTCTGTCAGCAGGTAATGGCTTGACAGGGTAGAATAAATACTCTGTCATCAGGTAATGGCTTGACAGATAAATAAAAAATCCTTTCGAAAAAAAAAATATGAAGATTTTTTAATTAATTAATTACTTTTTTTTACAGTAAGTGAAAAATTATTTGACAGAGTGTATATTAAAAGTTAATGTTCCAATGAGTTTTCATACAGATAATTAAACAGTTATTAATTACCTATGACTTTCCTTTACAGATCAAAGAAATCAGGTCATGGAGCAAGTCGTTCTGCTTCAGTGGATCGTAGCGCTATGATGAGTGCACCACCTCCACCAGGAGCTATGCCGTCACAGCCGTTTATGCAGGATCCATCCATGCCAATCCTCCAACCAACAAGTACAACTGTACAGCTGGAGGAAGCCAAGCGTCGGCTAGAAGAATCTCGCACTGTTCCCCCAGTCAAATCTAAGTATGTTGTCTCATTTAGATGGTGCATTTTCATGAGATTTTGAAATTAACAGATTAATAACAGAATTATTTTTTTTTGATGATTTTTAGGGATATTTGATTTCATAGTTTGGCAAATGTCTGCATACATACAACCTTTGAAAATAATTGAAATCGTTAAACATTCAAATTTGTGATTCATCTGTATCGACGGAACAAACATACAAACTTTGAAAATAATTGAAATCATAAAAATGATTAATCTGCAGTTAAAGTAAAATAAATGTGAAATTCCTGTATGTTGTGTTATTTTACCTGTACTGCAAATATTTGAGACAGTAATCATTGTGAATTGTATAATTGTAGGTCTTTCAGTTTTATTCCCAGTAATCATTGTGAATTGTATAATTGTAGGTCTTTCAGTTTTATTCCCAGTAATCATTGTAAATTGTATAATTGTAGGTCTTTCAGTTTTATTCCCAGTAATCATTGTAAATTGTATAGTTGTAGGTCTTTTGGTGGTATTCCCAGTAATCATTGTAAATTGTATAATTGTAGGTCTTTCAGTTTTATTCCCAGTAATCATTGTAAATTGTATAGTTGTAGGTCTTTTGGTGGTATTCCCAGTAATCATTGTAAATTGTATAATTGTAGGTCTTTCAGTTTTATTCCCAGTAATCATTGTAAATTGTATAATTGTAGGTCTTTCAGTTTTATTCCCAGTAATCATTGTAAATTGTATAATTGTAGGTCTTTCAGTTTTATTCCCAGTAATCATTGTAAATTGTATAGTTGTAGGTCTTTTGGTGGTATTCCCAGTAATCATTGTAAATTGTATAATTGTAGGTCTTTCAGTTTTATTCCCAGTAATCATTGTAAATTGTATAGTTGTAGGTCTTTTGGTGGTATTCCCAGTAATCATTGTAAATTGTATAATTGTAGGTCTTTCAGTTTTATTCCCAGTAATCATTGTGAATTGTATAATTGTAGGTCTCAGTTTTATTCCCAGTAATCATTGTAAATTGTATGATTGTAGGTCTTTCAGTTTTATTCCCAGTAATCATTGTAAATTGTATAGTTGTAGGTCTTTTGGTGGTATTCCCAGTAATCATTGTAAATTGTATAATTGTAGGTCTTTCAGTTTTATTCCCAGTAATCATTGTGAATTGTATAATTGTAGGTCTTTCAGTTTTATTCCCAGTAATCATTGTAAATTGTAAAGTTGTAGGTCTTTTGGTGGTATTCCCAGTAATCATTGTAAATTGTATAATTGTAGGTCTTTCAGTTTTATTCCCAGTAATCATTGTAAATTGTATGATTGTAGGTCTTTCAGTTTTATTCCCAGTAATCATTGTGAATTGTATAATTGTAGGTCTTTCAGTTTTATTCCCAGTAATCATTGTGAATTGTATAATTGTAGGTCTTTCAGTTTTATTCCCAGTAATCATTGTAAATTGTATGATTGTAGGTCTTTCAGTTTTATTCCCAGTAATCATTGTGAATTGTATAATTGTATGTCTTTCAGTTTTATTCCCAGTAATCATTGTGAATTGTATAATTGTAGGTCTTTCAGTTTTATTCCCAGTAATCATTGTGAATTGTATAATTGTAGGTCTTTCAGTTTTATTCCCAGTAATCATTGTGAATTGTATAATTGTAGGTCTCAGTTTTATTCCCAGTAATCATTGTGAATTGTATAATTGTAGGTCTTTCAGTTTTATTCCCAGTAATCATTGTAAATTGTATAATTGTAGGTCTTTTGGTGGTATTCCCAGTAATCATTGTAAATTGTATAATTGTAGGTCTTTCAGTTTTATTCCCAGTAATCATTGTAAATTGTATAATTGTAGGTCTTTTGGTGGTATTCCAGCTGCTAAGGAAAAGAAACCAAATACAACATCCCAGGGTAACATGAAACCTCTACCTACAACCAGAACTGTTCCGTGTGATTTAGACATGTCATTTGATACTACTGCTGTAGAGTAAGTATTGTCTCAGGAATGTTCTTACATATAAACAGGGAAAAAGTTGTTATTACCGAAACTTGACATAATAGCTCTATTTTCCTGTGTATTTTACTTTTTAAATGGTTATTAAAGATTGTTTGACATCTGTAAAATGATAAAAGAGACCATAAGAAATATCTCCAAGAAATTTAAGATGATCAAAATTCAAACAAATTTTAGATCAAACTTAAAATACATTACAGACATTCCTTCAAATTGTAAACATTAAGTAAACCACTTATGGGAGACAACTCTAATTGTAAGGACTAAAAACTTGCTATTATCTCCCTTGGTAACTTCATCCATGTTAACATACAGAAGCAGTCTTGTCAGTTGAATTTGATTCACATGTTAGTTATTTTAATATTAAAAAGAAGATGTGGTATGATTGCCAATGAGACAACTGTCCACAAGAGACCAAAATGACACAGAAATTAACAACTATAGGTCACCGTACAACCTTCAACAATGAGCAAAGCCCATACCACATAGTCAGCTATAAAAGGCCCCGAAATGACAATGTAAAATAATTCAAACGAGAAAACTAACAGCCTTATTTATGTACAAAAAATGAACTAAAAACAAATATGTAACACATAAACAAACGACAAGCACTAATTAATATATTTATAATGTTATGTTTTTATTTCAGTAAAAAGAAGAAGTCTCCTAACAGCAGTGCTAATACCTCAGGTTCTACTGGTGAAGAAATCGTGATAGGATATTATTTCTGCCAGGAACCTATACCATACAAAATAACAGTACCTGGTCATAATGTAACTCTAGCTCAGTTCAAACATCTGATTGGAAGAACAGGAAACTATAGGTAAGGATCATAATGTTACTTAGTTCAAACGTTAGATGAATGGCGAACTATAGGTACATTAGATCATGCAACTCTAGCTCAGTTCAAACATCTTATTGGACGACTAGGAGACAATAATACATTAGAATATCAATTTAAAAAAGATCTTGGTGTAATACATACATCCAAAGATTGTTTGTAAGAGAGGGGAAATATAACAAAAGAAAATTGGAACTTGCAAGTCAAAAATACACTTGACAAAGCTAGAAAAGGAGGGGGGGATATTTAAATACTTGATTTATTAAATTTACATATACTATGTGGAAGTTGTCTATTTTCACAAAAAAGCTTCGATTTAAGTAGTTATGTTTTATTTTTTATTTTAAGTAACATGCTAAAGTTTTGAATTTTTCTATTTACAGATATTTCTTCAAGAAGAAAAGCAATGAATTTGGTGAGGAGGGAGCAGTGTATGAAGAAATTAAAAATGACTCTGAAATTTTACCCTTATGGGATGGTCGAATTATTGCTAAAGTGACTAAGAATGATTAAATATAATACGTAATTTATTGTATAATGTGTACATAGTGGTGTATATTTGTATAAAGACTGTAAAGAGCTGTGACTCAGGGTTTAACCACCAGGTGGGGCCATTATCAACCATGCCAGTGGATTATTTATGGATTCAGTTTACGGGTTACATATCAGGGCGCCAGCAAATTGTACCAAGAGGGCAGAATGTTTGTACCAGGATAACACAATTGATATTGCAAATGCTGCCATTTATAAATTTTTGTTGTTTTAAATTGACTTTCAGTTACAATGTGATTTTAATAATATCTAAGATATGGCTATTTAGTAGAAATATTTTTTTTAACCACAAGTTCTCTAAATTTCAAATCTGACCAGCGGAGCTTTATAATACCAATAGATGAGCTCCCCACTTCAATGACATTCTGCCATTCTGAGGTACATTTTGTGACGGCCCTCAGTAAAATATCATGTATATTAAAAGCACAGAACTTTAACCATCCTCATGGAATTACTGTCATTATGTTGTTTTAAATTATGCATACACTTTTACTGTGTTTTAAGTTATGAATTTTTTGTTTTATGTAAATCATGGTTGTTTGTATGTCTGTAAGCAAGGTTACTTAATAAAAATACTGTTATTTATGAAACACTGGAAAATCTGAACTGAACAAAATTATATTAATTTTTACTGATTATATAGTTACATTTTGGAATCTCAGTGAATAGTTATTTAAATCAAATTTGAGAGAAGTAAAGGAAAAAACCCAACTCAGTTTGAAAAAAGGATTTCTTAAGTAATAATTTTTTTCGAAAATCTGCCATAAAAGTAATTGTGCTTACATACATACATGATAATCCATTCTGGTTGTGTTTATCGGATGGCATTGCTTGTTTTTTGAGTTGTTTGAACTTGTAAAACCTAGTCCAACTATCATGTTATTCATTTTATACAACACATGTGTAAGGGAATAGATTTAACCTATTTTCATCTGAAATAACAAGTTTTATCTCTGTACAAAGAACCGTTTTAATTTTGAATTCAAAGGAACCGATTGTTTTTATGTTAACCCTGGTCTACACATTTTACTGGTGCTATTTTTTATTTGTGTAAAGTGTTTTCTTTCTAATTAATCTTTTAAGAAGTTACGTTGTCATACAATGAACAATTTGAATTTTAAGTTAACAAATTATATAGATTCATTTGTCTCTGGAAATTATGATAAAGATAAAATACAATACATAGAGAAACCTAACTCTGTAATGGAACATTTTAACCTTCGTTTCAATGTAGTTTTCGTCTTTTGGAAGGTTAAATTGTTTCAAAGATTGAGGGTAGTTTAAATTAGACCTATTTAGCAACACTCTTAGTTTCGTGAGGATTTTAGAAGTCCTCAAATATAAGGGTTGTTTAACTGGATTATTGTGTTACCATAACCAAGTAAAGACAGCGTAAGAAAAGTTTCCATTAAAAAAATCTGTAATTTTAACATTATATTTCTCATGAACGATGACTATATTATTTTCGTGGTAAAACATCTTCCTTAGAGGATTAAACTAAGGTCGTATCAGGTTGATACTAGCACATGTTATTCCTATTCCAAAAGTTTTAATCAAACATGTTGATTTTAAAGTTATAAATGTAATGAAATATTTGTTTTTACTTCATTTTTTATAAGTTTTTCTTCAATATTTAGGAAGGAAAATCTTCTAACATGATATAAATTAATACTAGAAAGTTTTGTAATATCAAAGTATGTCTGAAGTATTCATAATTTGCTTCTGCAAGAAAGGATTGATGCTATTTTAAACTTATTTTTGGCACTAAAAATGCGTTCTTTTAAACATATGATTAAGTAATTGTTGGATTATTAGCCCTTCATTGAAGACTAAATAAATACTCAGTATATAGATTGATTAGGAAATGTAGAATTTGAGAACTGTACTTGTGTTTTCTTGCTCGTTAACTTTAAAAAAAATATTTAAACTGTCAATTTTTTTTAAACAAATTTTACGTTGTATGTAAAGGAAAAAATTCTTAAAAAACTCAACTCTGGTGAAATAAATCAATCACAACTTCAAAAAAAAATTGCTAAAACTCTTAAAATTTAGACATGTACTTTTCTTGCAGCTTTTGTATTGAATTTGTTGAATCTTAAACAACTTCATGAAATATTTTATTTGTCCAATTTTGAGTCTGTGATGCCATTATATTAAAGTTGTATCATGGAATGATTATAATTGTATTAGGATTAAATCTATCATTGAATTCGCCATGACAATTCAGGGTATAATTTCATCAGGGATCATCTCAAAATGTAATTTCATTTTCCAAATAATCTCTACCCTTCTGTTTTTGAACTTTTTCTCTAAAATGTTTTATTTATAAAAAATGATATAAATGCATTATTGACATTACTAGCCTCATTAACAAATCATTTAAACTTTTGAGATGACCCAGACAAAACTGCTGTATCTTTTTCATGTTACATATGGTCAATAAAACCAGTGTTCAACATAATAAACTACAATTTAAAAATATGCATTTTTATTGTGTAATTATTCAGTTATTATGATGCCCAGAGATGAATATAGAAGATACCACAATTGGTATCTATTATTAGTAACCTTTTTATTTTGACATGTATAATACCAAATTTGTTCATACAAAACTGAAGGAATAGTGCTTTTAAAGTTGTTGAAATGTTTTGTTTTGTAAATTAAGACCGTTTTATATGCATTATTTTAAGAAAAGTATTTCTTTTGAATATATACGTCTTTGGTTTTCTTTCCCTGCCAGTCAATACAAGTTTTGATAGAAGATTTAATCTGTGGTTATCTCCCCTTTTATCTGTCAAAATAGATCTTGTAAACAATTCTGGTAAAAAACTGTCATGAATATGTTTGTTTGACCAGTGGGTTCGAAATAATTGAAACAGTTAAATACTGGTTGAAATACAATTTCACTGTGGTATATGCAATTGATGATTTCTTTTGAATTGAGGAAAATCGATTATTGTCTCAAATTTTAAGATCTGTAGTTATGTTCCCTGGATTACTATTTATCATTAGATTATCAATACCAACAGTCAATTTGTCAGGAATAAGCACCTATATTTTTAAAGGAATAACATTAATGTCATGGATGAAAGGGTATATGTTTACAACATTTAAAGTAATATATATGAAGATGTGGTATGATTGCAAATGAAACAGCTATCCGCCAGAAACCAAATGATGTTGATGTAAAAACAGTTCACTGTATGCAGTCATTCCCAAGGTTGCTTGACATAGTTCAAAGTCCAGTAAAAAATTATTTGGTATAGTTTTAGTAATATGCATCACTAAAATGAATGACCAATACAGTTTTCAGTTTTTCCCAATCATATGTGTAAACATTGTGTAAAAGCAAGTCCGGTTCAGTTGAGAAGAATGGTTTGTAGGACCAAATGTCCAGCTGATTTCACAAAGACTTGTTTTCAACTATGGATAGACCTATACTGTATTGTAAGCTATTAAATGCCCCAACACAGCAAAATGTAAAACAATTCAAATGAAAAAAATAACCAGATTTATGCACATAACAACAAAAGAAAAAACAAACAGAGAACTACAGACTTTGAACTATTTGCACAATTTATACACATGTATAGAATCTTGGCAGTAAATTTCAAGAAAATTCACACATATCTATTGTATAAGTGAGGCTGGTGATAGCTATAATATGGTACGATTGGTTGATTAAAGACCAACACAGCTATAATAGCAGTAGTGTTACAAACTTTGAAGATTTGTAATATGAGATGAGACCAAATGACATAAATTAACAACTATAGGTCACCATATAGCCTCCAACAATGAGAAAAGCCCATAACGCATAGTCAGCTTCAAAAGGCACCAAAATGACAGACTAAGAACAATTCAAATGAGAAAAGTAATGGCTTAATTAATGTACAAAAAAATGAATTTAAAACAGCAACAAATGACAACTAGTAAATTACAGGCTCCCGACAAGTAGACTGTTAACAATTCATTGTATCCTTTCAACCAAAGATGCTACATTTTGTCTGAGTGATAAGATTCTTGAACTGTGAACTGTCAGTGTGGTTACAGGTATCAATAGTTTACACTTAACATTAGTCTTTTTAATGGGTTTAATATAAGACAAACCACATTACTACAAAACAAATAGATTTCCTGACCTCAGTTGAAAGTGTATTGCCTCAAACTGACCATAATAAACACTTTCTATGTACTGTTTCTGTCTCTATCAACATAGTGGTTTACCTATGGGGTTGGTGTACCTGGCCAGGTAGAGAATACTTTTATCTCCTTAATGACATACCATGGGAAGATGAAAGAGTTCGTTTGTGTTATCTAGTACTTGATTACAGGTAAAACAATATTTACAGGTGTGATTCAACAACATGTATTCTCTGAACACCTTAGGGATTGTTGATAAAGGGAGATAACACTGAAGGGGTCTTGATAAAGGAAAGATGACTCAACCTTTATATAGAATATCTATGACTGGCATTTTTTTATCAATCAAATATGATCAGACAGCTTTTAAACAAGATGCAATAACGGAAGGAAAAAAAACCCCAACGAAAAACCCCTTAAAAGACAATATGCTTTTTTATCCAATTATCTCATAAATTTATATATAGAGTTCAACAGACATCAAGACAAAGACAAATCAAGAAGATTCAGATTTGTTGTGATCTTGCTTTACATTCAAGTATCAAAATTACAGGTTTTATTTCTTGTCTGACATGGATTCTGACTTTATTCTGCATCTCGGGGAAAAAACGTTTAGGTTAAGTTTTGTATGTCATCCAATCATCATTAATTGAGGTTTACAATGTAGTTTCTGACCTGGCAGATGAGCAAAACTATCAAACTCAACCATGTTTCAGAAAAGATCTACTACAGGGGCAAAACTATCAAACTCAACCATGTGTCAGCAAATAACTACTTTAGGTCCAAACTATCAAACTCAACCATGTTTCAGAAAAGATCTACTACAGGGGCAAAACTATCAAACTCAATGATGTGTCAGAAAAGAACTACTACAGGGCAAAACTATCAAACTCAACCATGAATCAGCAAAGAACTACTGCAGGGACAAAACTATAAAACTCAACCATGAATCAGCAAAGAACTACTACAGGGCAAAACTATAAAACTCAACCATGAATCAGCAAAGAAACTACTACAGGGGCAAAACTATAAAACTCAACCATGTGTTCAGCAAAGAACTACTACAGGGGCAAAACTATAAACTCAACCATGTGTCAGTAAATGACTGCTATAGAGACAAACTATCGAACTCAACCATGTGACAGCAAATAACTACTATAGAGACAAAACTATCGAACTCAACCATGTGACAGCAAGTAACTACTACAGGGGTAAAACTATCAAACTCAACCATGTGTCAACAAATCCCTACTAAAGGGACAAAACTATAAAACTCAACCATGTTCTGCAAAGACCTACTACAGGGGCAAAACTATCAAATCAACCATGTGTCACCAAAGAACTACTACAGGAGCAAAACTATCAAAATCAACCATGTGTCACCAAAGAACTACTACAGGAGCAAAACTATCAACTCTATCATGTGTCAGCAAATAACTAACTACTATAGAGACAAAACTATCAACCTCAACCATGTGTCAGTAAATACCTACTGCATTGACAAAACTATGAAACTCAACAATGTGTCATCAGAGAACTCCTTTTTTTTTTTTAAAAGAGCTACTACAGGGGCAAAACTATCAAACTCAACTATGTGCCAGCAAGGAATGACCAAAGAGGCAAAAATGACTAACACAACCATGTGTAAGCAAAGAAATACCACAGAGGCAAAATGACTAGCCCAAGAATGTGTAGGCAAAGAAATACCACAAGGCAAAAATGACTAGCCCAAGAATGTGTAGGCAAAGAAATACCACAGAGGCAAAAATGACTAACACCACCATGTGTAACCAAAGAACTACCACATGGGCAACATTGACTAGCTCAAGCATGTGTCAGCAAGGATCTTCTACAGAGGTAAAACTATAAAACTCAATCATGTGACAGCAAATATAACTACTACAGAGATAAAACGATCAATCTCAATCAGAGTCAGCTAAGAATTACTACAGGGGCAAAACTATCAAACTCAACATGTGTCAGCTAAGAATTACTACAGGGACAAAACTATCAAACTCAACAATGTGTCAGTAAATAACTACTACAGGACAAAACTATCAAACTCAACATGTGTCAGCTAAGAATTACTACAGGACAAAACTATCAAACTCAACAATGTGTTAGTAAATAACTACTACAGGGACAAAACTATCAAACTCAACATGTGTCAGCTAAGAATTACTACAGGACAAAACTATCAAACTCAACAATGTGTCAGTAAATAACTACTACAGGGACAAAACTATCAAACTCAACATGTGTCAGCTAAGAATTACTACAGGGACAAAACTATCAAACTCAACAATGTGTCAGTAAATAACTACTACAGGGACAAAACTATCAAACTCAACATGTGTCAGCTAAGAATTACTACAGGGACAAAACTATCAAACTCAACAATGTGTCAGTAAATAACTACTACAGGTAAAACTATCAAACTCAACATGTGTCAGCTAAGAATTACTACAGGGGCAAAACTATCAAACTCAACAATGTGTCAGTAAATAACTACTACAGGTATAAAACTATCAAACTCAACATGTGTCAGCTAAGAATTACTACAGGGGCAAAACTATCAAACTCAACAATGTGTCAGTAAATAACTACTACAGGTATAAAACTATCAAACTCAACATGTGTCAGCTAAGAATTACTACAGGGGCAAAACTATCAAACTCAACAATGTGTCAGTAAATAACTACTGCAGGGACAAAACTATCAAACTCAACCATGTGTCAGCTAAGAATTACTACAGGGGCAAAACTATCAAACTCAACATGTGTCAGCAAATAACTACTACAGGTACAAAACTGTCAAACTCAACCATGTGTCAGCTAAGAATTACTACAGGGACAAAACTATCAAACTCAACAATGTGTCAGTAAATAACTACTACAGGTCAAAAATATCCAATTCAATAGTGTTTCAGCAAATAACAACTGCAAGGACAAAATTATCAAATTCAACCATGTGTCAGCAAATAGCTACTACAGGTACAAAACTATAAAACTCAAACATGTGTCAGTAAATAACTACTACAGGGTCAAAACTATAAAATTCAACCATGTGTCAGTAAATAACTACTATAGGGTCAAAACTATCAAACTCAACCATGTGTCACCAAATAACTACTACAGGTATAAAATTATCAAGCTCAAACATGTGTCACCAAATAAATACTACAGGTACAAAACTATCAAACTCAACCATGTGTCAGCAAATAACTACTACAGGTAAAAATATCAAACTCAACCATGTGTCAGCTAATAAATACTATAGGAGCCAAACTATCAAACTCAAAGATGTGTCAGTAAATAACTACAACAAGGGAAAAGCTATCAAACTCAACCATGTGTCAGCAAATAAATACTATAGGAGCAAAACTATCAAACTCAAAGATGTGTCAGAAAATAACTACTACAGGTGAAAAGCTATCAAACTCAAACATGTGTCAGCAAATAAATACTACAGGTCAAAACTATTAAACTCAACCATGTGTCAGTAAATAACTACTACAGGGGCAACGCTATTAAACTCAAAGATGTGTCAGCAAATAACTACTACAGGGGAAAAGATATCAAACTCAAACATGTGTCAGCAAATATGTGTCAATAAATAACTACTACAGATGCAAAACTATCAAACTCAACCATGTGTCAGTAAATAACTACTACAGATGCAAAACTATCAAACTCAACCATGTGTCAGCAAATAAATACTACAGTTCAAAACTATCAAACTCAACCATGTGTCAGTAAATAACAATTACAGGGTCAAAACTATCAAACTCAACCATGTGTCAGCTAAGAATTACTACAGGGACAAAACCATCAAACTCAACCATTTGTCAGCTAAGAAATACTTCAGTGGCGAAACTATCAAACTAAACCATGTGTCAGCAAATAACTACAACAGGAGCAAAACTATCAAACTCAACCATGTGTCAGCAAATAACTACTACAGAGGCAAAACTATCAAACTCAACAATGTGTCACCAAATAACTATTACAGATGCAAAACTATCAAACTCAACCATGTGTCAGCTAGAAATTACTTCAGGGGCAAAACTATCAAACTCAACCATGTGTCAGCAAATACTTACGACAGGTCAAAACTATCAAACTCAATGATGTGTCAGAAAAAAACTACTACAGGTCAAAACTATCAAACTCAATGATGTGTCAGCAAAGAACTACTACAGGGTGAAACTATCAAACACAACCATGTGTCAGCTAAGAACTACTACAGGTCAAAACTATCAAACTTAATGTGTGTCAGGAAAGAACTCCTACAGGTCAAAACTATCAAACTCAACCAGTTGTCAGCAAAGAACTACTACAGTCAAAACTGTCAAACTCAACCATGTGTCAGCAAAGAACTACTACAGGAGCAAAACTATCAAACTCAATGATGTGTCAGAAAAGAACTACAACAGGGTGAAACTATCAAACACAACCATGTGTCAGCTAAGAACTACTACAGGTCAAAACTATCAAACTTAATGATGTGTCAGCAAAGAACTACTACAGGTCAAAACTATCAAACTCAACCATGTGTCAGCAAAGAACTACTACAGGTCAAAACTGTCAAACTTAATGTGTCAGCAAAGAACTACTACAGGAGCAAAACTATCAAACTCAATGATGTGTCAGAAAAGAACTACTACAGGTCAAAACTATCAAAGTCAACCATGTGTCAGCAAAGAACTACTACAGGTCAAAACTATCAAACTCAATGATGTGTCAGAAAAGAACTAGTACAGGTCAAAACTATCAAAGTCAACCATGTGTTAGCAAAGAACTACTACAGGAGCAAAACTATCAAACTCAATGATGTGTCAGCAAAGAACTACTACAGGAGCAAAACTATCAAACTCAAGCATGTGTCAGAAAAGAACTACTACAGGTCAAAACTATCAAACTTAATGAGGTGTCAGCAAAGAACTACTACAGGTCAAAACTATCAAACTCAATGATGTGTCAACATCAAAGAACCATGGGTGAAACCATCAAACTTAATGATGTGTCAACATCAAAGAACCATGGGTGAAACTATCAAACTTAATGATGTGTCAACATCAAAGAACTACTACAGGTCAAAACTAACAAACTCAGGGGCGTAGCTAGAACGAAACGATGTGGAAGCAACTACCGAAAAATTTTGGGACCCTATTAAGCAGAATTTTTTTTTTTCGGTTTTCGGTCATAGGACCAACAGTCTCCGATTCCGATTAACCAACTCATCTCTCTCTCTTATGCTTTTTTTTTTTTTTTTGTGAAAACGACGTGGATGCAGGTGCTGTCGTGCCTCCGGGAAGCTACGCCCCTGATTAACTCAACCATGTGTCAGCAAAAAACTACTACATGTCAAAACTATCACTCAACCATGTGTCTGGAAAGAACTACTAAAGGTCAAAACTATCAAGCTCAATGATGTGTCAGAAAAGAACTACTACAGGAGCAAAACTATCAAACTCAACCATGTATCAGTAAAGAACTCCTACAGGTCAAAACTATCAAACTCAACCATGTGTCAGCAAAGAACTACTACAGGTCAAAACTATCAAACTCAATGATGTGTCAGAAAAGAATACTACACGTCAAAACTATCAAACTCAACCATGTGTCAGCTAAGAACTACTACAGGGGCAAAACTATCAAACTCAATGATGTGTCAGAAAAGAACTGCTACAGGGTGAAACTATCAAACACAACCATGTGTCAGCTAAGAACTACTACAGGTTAAAACTATCAAACTTAATGATGTGTCAGCAAAGAACTACTACAGGTCAAAACTATCAAACTTAATGAGGTGTCAGCAAAGAACTACTACAGGTCAAAACTATCAAACTCAACCATGTGTCAGCAAAGAACTACTACAGGAGCAAAACTATCAAACTCAACCATGTGTCAGCAAAGAACTACTACCGGTCAAAACTGTCAAACTTAATGTGTCAGCAAAGAACTACTACAGGAGCAAAACTATCAAACTCAATGATGTGTCAGCAAAGAATTAAGGGTTTTCCTAAAAGGAGTTAGTTGGCAAATGTCAGTGCGATGGCATCTGTACACATGACATATGTGATGGACTCTTGGTTATAACCTTCTTTAATCTAATATCAATAATCATCCGTACCGTAACACTATGATACAAACCTTAACACTGAGTTGCATTTGTACAACCCATCTAAAAAAAAATTTCGTAAGGGTTCCATGGAACCCAGTGTCTCGCCTACTTTTGCTGTTAATCGCAGACTCAACAAAAATGAGGAAAAACATCAATAAAAATTTCCCTCTCGATACTGTCTTTTGATTGAAAGATGCTTCCAAGTTTGGTAAAAAATCCAGGATAGTTTATGTATCTAATAAATGTTTTATAAACTTTAACTGCAGACTGTATGTAATGTTAACTGGAAGAAAAACTAAGTCCATTTATAAGTAAAATACGGAAAAAGTTATTTTTTTTTACAAAACTTATTTCTGAATAATATCTTATGATCAGAAACAAGCTTTTGTCTAAGTTTGGTAGAAATCCAGGATAGTTTAAGAACATTATAAAAATTTTAAAAACTTAAACCACAGAGTGAATGTTTTGTTTCTGGCAAAAAAACTAAGTCCATTTATAAGTAAAATACGGAAAAGTGGAAATTTATTTTTACAAAATTTTCTTCTTGATACTATCTTATGATCATAAACAAGCTTCTGTTCAAGTTTGGTACAAATCAAGGATAGTTTATGAAAGTTATTAAAATTTTAAAAACTTTAACCACAGAGTGAATGTAATGTTTCCTCGCAGAAAAACTAAGTCCATTTATAAGTAAAATACGGAAAAGTGGAAATTTATTTTTACAAAATTTTTGATACCATCTTATGATTATAAACAAGCTTCTGTCCAAGTTTGGTACAAATCAAGGATAGTTTATGAAAGTTATTAGAATTTTAAAAACTTTAACCACAGAGTGAATGTAATGTTTCCTCGCAGAAAAACTAAGTCCATTTATAAGTTAAATACAGAAAAAATGGAATTTTATTTTTACAAAATTTACTTCTGGATACTTTCTTATGATCATAAACAAGCTTCTGTCCAAGTTTGGTAGAAATTCAGTATAGTTTGAGAAAGTTATTAAAATTTCAAAAAATTTAACCACAGAGTGAATATTTGTGGACGCCGTCGCCGCCGACGACGGAAAGTAGGATCGCTTAGTCTCGCTTTTTTTACTAAAGTCGAAGGCTCGACAAAAACATACTAAAAAATGTGCTAAGGTACTTTAAAAAATAACATAAGATTATAATTGTCACAATATAATGCAAAATGAAATAAATTGGAAATTCATCATTGAAGGGCAAAAACTTCTATAAGAAGTTATCAGACAATTTTGATATATTTAAACAGCAGACGGATCTCATTATTCTTAATATCCTTTCTCCTGTCAGATTTCTCTATCTTTATCAGTTTTCAGGATAATAGATATGTTTTATGCATGTTGGCCATTTTTGTCAGCAGGCAGATCATTCGACAGAATGTTTAAAATGATATAACCAACTGATGAGTGTGGAAAAGTTTGGTAGTAATTGGCTTTGCAGTTTCAAAGGAAAATTTTGTAAAAGAAAAGGGATGGCAGATGACGAGGGATGCAAAGTGAGATAAAAATGTGATACAAGGGTTGATGCCCAGTGATGGCAATAGCTCAGTCATACCTGTCCATACAATAATATAGAGTTGCATATGTGATATCCATCCCAAAATTGATATACAGAGAAAATATAGATAAATAAGATGAAAACTCTTTTAATGGATTCTTTTCAAATTGAGAGTTATAAATTTTCATTGTATGATATGTTAAACTAGATATATTCTTTTCTTTCACATTCTTCAATGTTAAGTTTTCCTTCATAACGTCATCATAATTGGTAATGACTTTATGTGGCTTCCACTTAGGATCTACACTTGTTAGAAATGGGTCCGGTGACACTATATCAAGTGGTTCCCCATGTAGGGGTACTATCATTCTATAGGCATGTAACATCATACGATAGGGTGCTGTGTCCTTCTCATTACTATACGTATAATCTCCAATAATAGTGTGACCAATCAGATTACTATGCACTCTTAACTGATGTGTTCTACCTGCAATAGAAATCAAAGTATGTTGATATTTCAGGATGTTTTCCTCTAAAAGTAAAACTAAAGTAGGATCTGTCAAGCTGTGTTATGTATTTAACCTGAAATCAACAGATGTATTACCTAGTACCAATGTTTTAATAAAGAACTTTACAAATCTGTTGGTCTAATACATTAACAGGAAATAGCTAATCTAAAACACTTTCCTGTTGGTTTGGTTCAAAACATTGGCATGCTAGTAAAAGGCCTTACTAAATTTGATTCAAAACATTGATGCCCAATAAAAGACCTAACTGTAAATTTGATTCAAAACATTGATGTACAGTTAAAGACCTAACTACCTGTTGTTCAGTGGTTGTCGTTTGTTGGTGTGGTTCATGTCGTTTGTTGGTATGGTTCATGTCGTTTGTTGGTGTGGTTCATGTCGTTTGTTGGTGTGGTTCATAAGTATTTATTGTTGTTTATATAGATTAGACTGCTGGTTTTCCTGTTCAAATTGTTTAACACTAGTCATTTTAGGGTCCTTTATAGCTTGCTGTTTGGTGTCAGCAAAAGCTCTGTGTTGAAGGCCTGACCGATCTATAATTGTTTACTTTTTACACATTGTGATGTGGATGGAGAGTTCTCTCATTGGCACTCATACCACATCTTCTCATTTCTACAAACTGAAGAATTGGTACAAAACACTGGCATGCTAGTAAAAGGCCTGACTGTAAATTTGATTCAAAACATTGATATGCAATCTAAGACTTAACTATGAGTTTTAAATGAAAGTTCTTAAAGGCCTCACTCTTAGTTATACAAATTTAAAGTTTTGTACCAGTCAAGGACAAAACCTGCAGTATGCAAGTGAAGGACCATATAAGGGGTTTGACACTTGAAACAGCAGAATCCTAGTAGAGACTTACTTTTACAAAAAACTCTTCAGTTAAATCAAAAATATATCTTAAATCTCATATAAAGAAAGATAATCCAGTATTGTATTGTTTATAACAATAAAGAATTATAAGTTGTCTCCCCTTGTACCCAGATAAATAAAATGTTGATTTTTATGTAAATATTTTTCTCTCTGTTGTATTTACCCCTGTTTAATACTGTTTTCAAGAAAGATTCAAATGGGACAGAGATCTCAGTTACTTTTTTTTCTGATGCCATCGAGTCCTTACAGAGCAATAAAGACAATATCAGTAAGCAGCAACAAGTATCAGTTGTAGGATGTAGTTCTTTCATATCAAATTTAAAGTTTCTCAAATTTCTCCTTATGATTGTAACATATATGTTGTCAGAAATATATTGCAGCACCATTTTTACATTTTTAACGATCAACAGAATATTCTGGCCAAATTAAATCAGCAACAAGAGCCTTTTTGGGAAATGTAAGGCTAAGGGTATTACAGTAGAAATCAAACAACAAAGATTTAGATGGTTAGGCCATATACTAAGAATGCCACAACAAAGCCCACTTAAACAGTTCTATATTGGACATCACCAGGGAAAAGGAAACCAGGGTACCAGGAATCACCTGGTGAAGAACTGTAACAGAAGAATTGGAAGCAGCGGGTTACACCTGGGGTAAAGCCCAGTATATGGCTTAGGACACAGAGAGAAGTGGAGGCAGTTTGTTGTGACCTTACGTCCCACTGGGGATGAAGAGGATAAAAAGAAAGAAAACCATTACAAATAAACAAACAAACAAAGGAAATAAAGCGTTTTTGCAGTGATGTCAGTCACTAGCACAGAACTTTTAAGCTTATGTTTTGTCATAAATATAACCCTATGGTTTCTTATAAAAAAGAAATTCATAAACAACAAAAAATACATACATAAACCCAACATGGATAAAAACAAGGAATAAATTGTATACCTGTATATGGTATCATAAGAACTTTAGATGCTGGCATTCCATTATATGTTCCATACTCTAGAAGAATTGTCAAGGTCATAGCATGTTTACTGTCCACACACCCTTCACTGGTACATGCACATTGTTTATGTTTATAGTCCACAAAACTGTCCTTTCCGATCGGTATATCTACCAGTATATA
Source organism: Mytilus edulis (assembly GCA_019925275.1). Taxonomy (NCBI): domain Eukaryota; kingdom Metazoa; phylum Mollusca; class Bivalvia; order Mytilida; family Mytilidae; genus Mytilus; species Mytilus edulis. The sequence continues at coordinate 95,884,875 of CM034356.1, read as the reverse complement.
TGGCTCAGATAAATACCCACCAACCTGAAATATCAGAACAGTTTTATAACAACAGATGCATTTTATATCATACTCACAATGCTAACAACAAGATAAATCAAAATATGTCCAATACAGTAATGGTTCAAGCACTGTTATGACCATGTTAATACTTTTTGTTCTAGCTTTTGAACTAAACATTTTTTATATGTACTTTGATATTAATTTTAGTGAAATCAATTATGAATTGCATTGTTGAATGATAGCATTTGTTAGGCAATTTTTCAATAATTCAAATTTCCAGGGGGACTAATAACTATCAAATCAATTGAAAGTTTGATAGAGCACTTAAAAAAGTTAGACAGATTGACATATGGATGCTGGCTGGAATCCATGTCAATTATTTCATAGTGACAAGAATGAGACGGACAGGAATAATATAAAGTTTAACTGAGATCTGTCAGGAAGTTTATGAGGAGATGTGCTTTGCAGATCTCTTATATGGATATCGATGGAAGAATGGAGAAGTGATATAATTAATATTATTTAAGCTTTTGTACCAGTTTAGCTTGTTATTACAATGTATTATCAAAATGTGTATTTTCCTAATATTAAGTAAGCCTTCAGTAAATAGGTTATATCAAATCTTGTTCTCATCTTCTTTAATTCCTTAAGTGTAAATTGTTCTCTAGAATTCATTGAAGTAGTACTAATATGAACATATTGGTCATGTACAATAAAGAAATAGTTTGTTCAGATAGTTTAAAAGTGTTTGTTTGTTTGTTTGTTTGTTTGTTTGTTTGTTTGTTTGTTTGTTTGTTGTTTGTTTGTACCATAGTTCCATCCAGTAGATGCTGCATCCTTACTGAACATAATTACTCTAAATAAGCTCTATTAAGAAACTGCTTATCAGGGTTCTGTTGTAAAAGTCCTTACCAAAGCTAAATAATGTTTTCTTATACTTCTTTTTAGAAACAATTTCGAAAATTTAGCTGCAGCCTTCTTGTTTAATGACAAACTCAACACTCCACTTGTTGGATAATCTAAACGGTGATTAAATCTGAAAAAAAAATCAATCACTTGTTTTAATTTCATTAAATAATGATTATTAAATGATGGTTTTATTTCAAAATTTATGATACTACAGGATGCCTCCTAAATAGCGGTACAATTGGGTGTTGGGTAAACAAAGATTTTAAAAATTGCACGGCCAGTATGTAGACAGAGCATGCAAGAAAGCGTAAAAAATATGGATCAATAATGGTCTCAATATTTGGATATTTTCTCAAAAATTGTTTTTTTTCTGTGAAAAAAAGATTGTTTCAAAGACAAATTTAGGAAGTACAAAACACTACATTTATAGTCATATCAAAAATATTTCTGACTCTGTATGGTTTCTGAAAAAGGAAATCACCAATTCACCAACATTCCAACTGACTCCATTTTCAGAAAACGAAATCTGTAACAAACTTAAACTTTTAGCCACCGCTTTACAAGCAGAGCCAAATACAATGAAAGTCCCAACTATGTGTTGGTTTCCGAAGCTACACAAAACACCTTACAAATATAGATTTATTTCGTCTTCAAGCCATTGTTCAACTACTAAATTGTCTATTCTTCTTACCAGCACACTTGGTACAATTAAAAACCTGATAATAAATTGTTCAAATAAGGCCTTCGAAAATAGTGGAATAAATTACTTTTGGAGTGTCAAGAACTCTTTGGAAGTACTTGATAAATTGCATGCTTATATTGGTGATTTTGAATCTGTTCAAAGTTTTGATTTTTCTACCCTGTATACCACATTGCCTCACATTCTCATTAAGAAAAAATTCACACCTAATTAAATGGGCATTCAAAAAATCAGAATGTGAATATATATGTTCAAACTCTTTTAGGTAATTGGACATGCTTTGATACTATATATGCCCTTGAATTCTTACTAGATAACATTTTTGTTCGCTTTGGGGATTCCGTATATCGTCAGATTATCGGAATTCCAATGGGGACTAACTGTGCACCACTTATTGCGGACCTGTTTTTGTATTGTTATGAGTTACAATTTATGACAAAAATAAGCAAAGACCCATCGAAACAACATGATAAACAAATTTAATAATACTTTTAGATATTTGGATGAGATTTTGGCTCTCAATAATGACGACTTCAGTATGTATATTAATGAAATTTATCCTGTTGAACTTACTTTAAATAAAGCTAATACTAACAATGACCACTGACCTTTTCTCGATCTTGATATCTATATCACTAATGGAAAGCTGAATACTAAAATTTATGATAAAAGGGATGATTTTTCATTTCCTATCGTTAATTATCCGTTTTTAGATGGTGACGTTCCCTTGTCACCATCTTATGGTGTTTATATATCTCAACTTGTACGATTCGCTCGTGTGTGTAACAATGTTTTAGATTTTAACGAGAGAAATTTATGTATTACTGAAAAATTATTACACCAGGGTTTTCGATATCACAAACTAGTCAAAACATTTACTAAATTTTATCATTGGTATAAAGACATCATTTGTAAATATAGCTCAACATGCAGACTTCTAATACGTTCAGGTATTTCACATCCAATTTTTTATGGAAATATTCTTTATAAAGCACAAAGGTGTCAGTATTCACCTCAGAAACTTACAAAACCTTTAAATAGACTTATCAAGAAGGGATATAATTACGATACTGTTGTCAAGTCATTAAAGATTGCATATTTTGGCGTTAATATTGAGTCACTGATAAGGTCTTTGCATCGGAACTAAACACATTTATTCTAAAAACAGTTGTTGGCATGACACGGGTTATGTTCTTCTCATATATGTTATGATGGTATGATACTAAACCCCTAACGGGAAGGATTGTGCCTGATGTTCATATGATGAAATCATAATCTTTCAGTCAGTTTAATTGAAGTCTGGAGCTGGCATGTCAGTTAACTGCTAGTAGTCTGTTGTTATTTATGTATTATTGTCATTTTGTTTATTTTCTTTGGTTACATCTTCTGACATCAGACTCGGACTTCTCTTGAACTGAATTTTAATGTGCGTATTGTTATGCGTTTACTTTTCTACATTGGTTAGAGGTATAGGGGGAGGGTTGAGATCTCACAAACATGTTTAACCCCGCCGCATTTTTGCGCCTGTCCCAAGTCAGGAGCCTCTGGCCTTTGTTAGTCTTGTATTATTTTCATTTTAGTTTCTTGTGTACAACTTGGAAATTAGTATGGCGTTCATTATCACTGGACTAGTATATATTTGTTTAGGGGCCAGCTGAAGGACGCCTCCGGGTGCGGGAATTTCTCGCTACATTGAAGACCTGTTGGTGACCCTCTGCTGTTGTTTTTTATTTGGTCGGGTTGTTGTCTCTTTGACACATTCCCCATTTCCATTCTCAATTTTATTTCAGAGGAGTTGTGGCTCAATGAAATTGGTCTCTTCCTGTAGTAGTATAGATTTTGTGCATTTTTCTGCTTTTCTTATCTACCATCTGGGTTCTCTTTTCTGTGGGCACTATTGGGCCTCATTTAACAAAAAAAAAATGGAACTGCCACTGAATTTAATAAATTTAATAGTAATATGAGATTATATTTTATGGTGCATATGGTGTACTACACTCAGGTTAAATGAGCTAAAAAGTGAATAAATCTTTAAAATTAAATTGGAAATGCCATACTAGGAATATCATTTACCTGAAACGATGGCTTAATGTGTCATCACTTAGTTGTGGAAAATGATCTGTTAGATTAGTGGCTACAGTGTATTCCTCTGAGTTATCACTATTAATTTTAACGTCCCATGGTTTGTTAATAATCAGGTAATTATTACTCCGGTATAGTACATCAGGTGGACTTCCTTTACTATTCACTTTTAAATATTTATTATAGAATGCATTGAATAATACTCTAAGTCCTTGAATTAATCTCTCTACTGGATATAATCTGAATGCCACAGGCATCATTATCTTATCTAACTGAAAAAGAATAATACTCTAGTTTAAAATAAAAATAACTATGTTTCATTTATGATCTTATATAAAAAATAAAGAGATGTGGTATGATTGCCTATGAAACAACTCTATCAAGCGGGACAGATTTCCAAAGAGCAATAAGGTGTATAACAGTAATCTTAAATAAACTAATCATCTTCTTACCAAAAACAAAATTTCATTTGACAAATTTTTATTTATGAAAATATATACAGTCAAACCTGAGTAAAGCGGACCCTGAATAAACTATAAATATAAAATAATTCTTATATGATTAGCATATAAGGGAATACTTAGTTATGTTTGGATGTGAGGACTTTCAGTAGTTGTTCTTACCATTGTTATATTTCAATAGACGATGTTTGACATTGGATAGAACTTATGTTGTAACTTTGATCATTTTTTCCAATGGCTAAATAGGAAATTAATATGTTTTTTCAAAAAATGTTGGGTTTCCTGTTGTGAACCCCTATACAATAATAATGAAGAAACTGGATGATGAAAATTCATTGGTAATGTATGGTACATTGTACGACAATGCTATGATCGTGATGCAATTTTGTTTGATAAAATTCTGGCTTTTAGTCGGCTATATCAACGTAGAAAATGAATGACGGAAGTATCAAAAACGAAACTCTCAGTTAAAATAATAAAAGGATTCTGTTGTAAATGAAAACAACAACTTGAGCTCAAAGGGAAAGTTAAATTAACAAGTCTGGGACTGATGCTTCCGAGTTCTATTTGACATACAAAGATATGTAAAAGGGTAAAAATATAATTATTTTGAATTCTTTTGAATTCGAGGGACAACCAATTTCTAGAACCATTGGATACATGTGCAAATACTTAAAACAACAATCGCACATAAGTTAAATGATGGAAAGGCAGTGAACACTTGTTATGTCACAATATTTTCACACAAATCATGACATGAGGGGGGATAGGAGGGGTCCTGATCCCGAAGTCCCGGACTTAAAAAAACGAAATCCCGAGGTCCCGAATTTAAATAAAGTAAATCCCGACGTCCCGAAATCCGAAAAAAATGATTCCCGGATCCCGAAAGGGTCAATCCCGAAATCCCGAGCTTAAAAACGCCCGATCCCGAAGTCCCGATAAAGGTCCTATCCCCCCTCTGACATAATTTCAAATAATAACATTTTTACAGTATTTGTATTAATTAGTTTTTCAATTTTAAAAGAGAAAGAACTTTTACATGCAAACTATCTGACGACACAAGTCCTTAAATTCCGGTATAAATGGAAACCTGAATAGACCTGACCCCTTGTCCATACTGGCCTCGTGATCATAGTCTAGTAGGAGGCCAGTTTTTACAGATTTTACTGTATATTGATATATACATCTAATAGAACATCAAATAATTTTGAATAAGATAGATCAGAGACATATATACACATGTGTATATATATGTCTCTAGTCAGTGGATATATATCCTGGATAGGTAAGGAAGCGAACGTGTAGGGTGCGAATGTGTTTTGGGAGCGGACGGACCTAATACCGCTCGAACATTTCTTTTAGACAACATTTTGCGTGGTTGAAAACAGTAACCTGCTAATGTTACATACAGTTCTTAAATGTTTAAAGTGCATTTGGTTTTGTATGGTAAATCATAATATTGGAATCATTGGTAGCGGGGAAGGAAACGTGTTCGACAGTTGTAGTTGACAATATTATAACTCGCCCTCTCAAGCTATCGACCCTTTTTTTTTAAACGAATCCTGCATCTTGTTTTCCAGTAATTCTTGTTACTTCGGCAGCATGTATATTTAATTTGGCACCTAGTTAAATCGGGACCTGGTTAATTCAGCACCCGATGTAGATATTTCGGCACCAAAAGTTCTCACTTTTGTTTTGCAAGGATTTGTATAGTGTCCCTATACAAATCCTTGTGTTTTGCAAGTAAACTATTGAAGACTCCGTTTTACTTTACTGTTTTGATATGGCAGTGTCTGCGCGTACCCGCATGCGGGTACGAATAGTCAAATTGCCAGTCTTGGCTGCGCGTACCCACATCCGATTTTCTATTAAAATGCCATCGGATCGGGAATGAAACGTGAAATATATACGGAAGTTATCGATAATATAGGGATTTCGTGTAGAACGAGTGAAGAGTATGAAAAATAATATTTTCAAATTGTATTTATTAAATAATGATACATAATAAACATTGCAAAAATTAAATGCACAATGATGGAAAATGAAACTGCATGTACATTCCCTGTAAAAGAAAACATGATAGAAATTAATACTATTATAAAATTTAAATGAAAATTTTAAGAATAAAATTTTAATAATTTTAAAAAATACCCATATGATATTTTAAAATAATCTTTTAGTAAAATGTAAAACAGAAACTGAAATTTTAAAATATATAAAAATTCTAAAATTTAAGCTTGAGTTTATAAAAATTAAAGAAGCAAGTAATGATATCAATTTAAACCAATTATAAAAGATTCATGTAAATAATTAAGGTTTTGTCCATCTTTAGTTACGCCAAGTTTAATGTGGAAAGGACATTCCATTTGGAAAGTACTGAAATTAGACATATATACTTAATATCACGAACGATTTACAATACAAAAACTATAAGTAATCGACATTATAAAAAAACTTAAATGAAACGCGGCAAATTCGATTAAAAACTACAATTTAAAACAAATACCTTGTATTAGGCCTTTTTCTTGTCGAATTTGTTTGGAATCGCTTCCCACCATGAATGCAGGAAAAATTTATGGCACTGGCTACGGTTACATGGAAATGTAACAATAATAAAAATATTATTGTTACATTGGAGACTAATTGCCGGAATGCAAAGTTGGGTAAGGAACCGATTAATTACGAATGTAACAATAATTATTGAGGCTACGGTTACATTGCGTTATTGTTACACGAAAAACAGCAATGTACGCTAGATTTATTAAACTTAAATCTTCTATATAGTTTTGTTGCTTAATTCATTCATGTCTTCTAAATAATACTTGTTATAATAATAAATAATAAATATTATTATTCAACAAATGGTGTTTAAATAGTTTTAGGTATTAATGGATTTGATGTTCTTAAAGATACTACTTCAAACTTGTAGTGCCAAAGGCGAAAAATATAGTTCAATGGTTTGTTGTTGAAAACTCGGGATGAGAAAACTGTTTACTTTTAAGTATTTAACTGCACACCTAGTCGTATTACTGTCATTATACTTTGAACAAAAGATGAAGAGATTCCTATTACCAATTTTGTTTGGGTGAAAAATTTAAAAACTTGCATGGGATGCGTTTGAAACGAAACTGAAACAATATCAAGACACAAATTTCATACAGCTATACAAACGCACTTACCAAAAATTGATACATCAAAAGCAAAGTTTGCTAACTGTGAACTAACACTGTGAACTTCTGTATACATGTATAAAATTGAGAATGGAAATGGGGAATGTGTCAAAGCGACAACAACCCGAACATGAAGCAGACAACAGCCGAAGGTCGCCAATGGGTCTTCAATGTAGCGAGAAACTCCCGCACCCGTCGGAGGCGTCCTTCAGCTGGCCCCTAAACAAATATGTATACTAGTTCAGTGATCATGATGGACGTCATACTAAACTCCGAATTATACACAAGAAACTAACATTAAAAAATCATACAAGACTAACAAAGGCCATGCAAATGCTCCTGACTTGAGAAAGGCGCAAAATTGCGGCGGAGTTAAACATGTTTATGAGATCTCAACCCTCCACTATACTTCTAGCCAATGTAGAAAAAACAAACGCACAACACTACGCATAGTAAAACTCAGTTTAAGAGATGTCCGAGTCCGATTTCAGAATCCATGGAGGACGTACTTTAAAAAAAATCAAAAAATTGTATGTTATACTTGTATGTATTGTAAATATAAGATAATGTCTTCAACTTTTATTATTTAGTACATATTACTAGTCCCATCGAACATTGCTGTTTTTCATGTAACAATAACGCATTGTAACCGTAGCCTCAATAATTATTGTTACATTCGTAATTAATCGGTTCCTTATCCAACCATGCATTCCGGCATTTAGTCCCCAATGTAACAATAATATTTTTATTATTGTTACATTTCCATGTAACCGTAGCCAGTGCCAAAATTTATTCTGTTGTACTTTAAATCTTCTTTAATTTTTGTGCTCCCGGTTCTTCTTTCTTTTCTCTGCGGCTTCTATAAATTCTTATATACAATTGTATAAAATATATATGTGTATATTTATGAAAATTCTGAGTAGTTTTAATCAATTTATTCACTAATTGCAACAAATTCCGTATATATTTCACGTTTCATTCCCGATCCGACGGCATTTTATTATAAAACCAGATGTGGGTACGCGCAGCCTAGAACGGCAATTTGACTATTCGTACCCACATGCGGGTACGCGCAGACACTGCCTTTTGATATTTTATCTCGAGGTGTCAACGTATTTTTGTTTCTCTTAACAGAAGACTCCAGTTCCAATGAAAACTTTGTTATTAACAGAGTACGGCCATATATAATATCTGTTCCTATCATAAAGACTCTCTATCGCATAACAAATGCTCATTACAAGTAAACAAAAAACTCTAATTTGGCATCATAACTAGATAGATTAATTTACATCATTGTGAACATGTGTACAAAGTTACAAGTTGATTGGATTTCAACTTCATCAAAAACTAACTTGACCCAAATCTTTAACCTGAAGCTGGACAGACAGACGAACGAACGGGTAGACAAACGGACACCGACCGAAAACACAATGCTCAGCTAGGTGGGGCATATTTACAATGAAAACACTATAATTTATGTTTTTAATTGAAACAAGTTCGTAAGTTTAAAAGTGATAACCAATCCTCAGAACCAATCTAAAGTTTGTAAAAAAACAATTTATGTATCAAAACAAGAGTGCACCCGCTGAAATGTCTCGCCTTTTTTTTTTTTTATTATTAACCATTGATAGTCCTAAATATAAAGCTTTACTACAACAATCGCATAACCTTAATATGATCCAAGAAAATGCGGTCATGGTCCAAACTTAAGGAGAAATACATGTACACCTTACAATCATTCAATAAATATTGTTGACCTATTGCTTTTCACGCTTATGGTTTCTAAGAAACAGACTTAATAAAAAAAAAAACATTGACCAATAAACCATGAAAATGATGTCAAGGTCAAATGAACCATGCCAAGCAGACATGTGCAACTTACAATCCTTCCGTAAAAAGTTATAGTTGACCTATTACTTATAGTTTAGAATAAACTGTTATCACAGAGATATATCTCGCTTTTTTGTAATTTCGATAATGCAAATGTTGAAATTTAAATAGCAACACTTTAATATGCAAGTTTTGCAAATATTCAAAGTCAATGAACCATGACTGAAAGTACATGGGTAAACAATCTCAGTGGAAATGTGATATGCCAATGCTGATTTTACTGCATACCAAATACTATTGACTTATCATAAGTAGTTCCCTTTAAACTAACATAAACATGTAAACTAAGCAAAATCTCAAAGTCAATAAGTTTATTGAATAAACCATGACTGAGGGGGCAGGGTCAAATAATCCCTATGGTAATGAGATGAACCAATGCTAAACCATACACACTTTCATTGACCTACAGTGGCGGATCCAGTCGGGACATACTGACTGCCTAAGAGGGGGCTGCTCCGGTCATGCTTCAGTGATTCCCTATATAATCAAACTATTTTTTCCAAGAAAAGGGGGGCCCGGGCCCCTGACCCGTCCCTTAAATCCGCCTCTGAACTACCACTAGTGGTTCACTATAAGCCGTCCTAATCACAAACTATACGAATACGAGTACGAAAGTTTTATTTTGATTCGGTTCATACATAACAATACAAACATAAGCTCTTAAGAGCTTTTTTGCCGAATACAACATAACATTAAAACACACAACATGCAGACAAGATATATAACAGCACAGACATATTGAAATACATGCAAAGAACTACTAAAACACATATCTAGACAGGCCAAAAAATTAAGCACAACTAAAATTAAGCACAAATTAAAATATAGCACACATGCAAACATTTAAGGCATAATAGAATGTTAGAGCAACTTCTAAAATATGAAAAAGCTTATCAACATGCAGAACAACAACATTTTGAACCATTCCAAGACTGTATAAGGCTCTTAAATTGTGAAAAACTCAGTGTTTTCAGTCCTGAAATGGTCAGGTAGGCTGTTCCACAGAGTAGCAGCTGCAAATTTAAAACTTTTCTTACCAAACTGTGTAGTTTTTACATGTGGTATATCTAGTATATTACTAGATCTGAAAGAATATTTACAATCTTGATATTGACTTCAGTGACCACCAAAACTTAACCGTGTTCACTGATCCATGAAATGAGGTTGAGGTCAAGTGAAAATTGTCTGACATACTAGAGAACATTGCAATTGGTACACACAAACCAAATAAAGTTACATATAATAAGAGAAAAAATACATTACAAAAAATCTTAACTTTTTTACTGAACCATGAAAATGAGGTCAAGGACAATGGACATGTGACAGACGGAAACTTCGTAACATGAGGCATCAATATGCAAAGTATGAAGCATCCAAGTCTTCCACCTAAAATATAAAGCTTTTAAGAAGTTAGCTAACGCCTTCGCCTTCGCCGCCGCCGGATCAATATTCCTATGTCAAGCTTTCTGCGACAAAAGTCGCAGGCTCGGTAAAATCCAGGCAGCACAGTTGATAGAATTGATCAACTATAATACTATCCGAAATATATTGAATACGGTTGTTACGATTGTGGCCTTTGAAAACGAGAAGAGACAATTGATTGAATTAATTAAATGTATTAATCCATCGTATTTACGATTGAATGCGATTATACGATCGTGCGTCTTGGTCATGAGAAGAGACAGTTGATTAAATTGTTCCACTCTTATACGAATTGAATTGAATTGAATTGAATTGAATTGAATTGAATTGAATTGAATTGAATTGAATTGAATTGAATTGAATTGAATTGAATTGAATTGAATTGAATTGAATTGAATTGAATTGAATACACTCTTGTTGAATCAGTTTTTGGATTATAAAATATTTGATCTTGAACATCACTGAAAAGACGCTTATATCTGATGCTAATGTTATTTGATCTAATAAACCAAAGAGGACAAAAAGACTTTAAAGTATAGCTCAAAACGGACAAGCTATGACTCCCTTGAAAGTGATCAGATCCAAATGATGGTATATTTAATTATTGTAAACTGTTATACAACCCTAGCACATATGAGAGCTAATAATGTAAGAAGCTCTTGGAGGAGTTGCGCTAACATGGTGTTTTAATTTTGGCACAACTTACTGCCAAATATTTAAATTTATTTTTCTGTAAAATGAAGGAACTTTTACAAGTTACAATCTCACATTACGTATTAAAAATATGAACATTATGTTTAAAGTGACTTATAGTTGGAAACAGTATATCTAATATATATGTTCCTAATTATAGGTCTAACGGGCCGGGTGTAAATTTATTTAACTATTGCATTCTTATTATGTAATATTATTTATGCTACACATGTCACTATAATAAATGATATACTTACTTACCGGTAATAAATGATATACTTACTGAATGTGTTTTTTTAATTTGATAGAAACTTTTTGTGCTTTTTTGTAAATGTTTGTTTGTTTTGAGATTGTAACACAGTGCCGACTGCTGTAACCATATTTTGACTATTTTACCTATTATGTCTGTTTTGTTCACGCATCGTTGTAAAAATAACGGAAATTGACAAGGGAGAGGTTTAGCGCTATAAAACCATGTTCAATCCACCATTTTCTACATTTAACATGCCTGTACCAAGTCAGGAATATAACAGTTGTTGTCCATTCGTTTGATGTGTTTTGTCATTTGATTTTGTCATTTGATTATTGAATTTTCCTCGGAGTTTAGTATTTTTGTGATTTTACTTTTTACTGGTAATCAATGATATACTTACTTACGTACTTACTTCAATTCATTGCCTAACTTCTAAAAAATTGCCAAAGTTGCATAAGCCTGTAAAGATCAATCAAGAGAATATAAGGACAAATAGGCACACAAATATGAAAGTTCTATGTCAATCGGTTTCTGCAAATTAATTTGATGTGTTTGGTACAGACGGACACCTAGACTCAAGGACAAACCGATATGCAGACTGAGACCATCACTATATCCCCGCGCAACGAGCGGCGATAATTAAGGTGCGGGCAACCAAAAAATGACTTACTCGTTTCTTAAAAATGTTAAGAAAAGACGGAGATCTAGGGACACCTAGTTTATATGTCTGTTAATACTTTAGGGTCTTGTATATATATATATATATAGTGTATGCATACTAGTATATATACCGATCAATGCTGCTATAAAGTATTTATGAGCATAACCAATCTATATGCAACTTACCTATACATATGCTGATATGCAGCGGCACAGATTGTTTATGTAGGGTTTGAAGACCACAAATGAATTCCTTCAGGAATGAGGAGGATATATGCAACACCAGTAGCTTAATTGTATATAATTTTCCTGTTTCATTATTAGATGAAATTACCAAACTGACGAGCAATTTCTTAAAGGGGTACTAGCTACGAGATATATAAAAAAATCTAAAGTAAGATTTTTTTTGTTAAATCAATAATGAAAGTGAAATAGTGAAATAATAATTCGCTTTTAGCAACCAAAATAGTTCAATTTTGTCAAATTAAGCGAAGAAACATTGATATTTTCTAATTCACTTGCAAGTGAATCAGTCGACCTCATTAAATCCGTATTCATGTGAACTTCAGTTAACCCCTAGCTAGAGATTGACAACGCATGCATTGTACGTGTACTGGTTATTTCAAGAAAAAGAATGTCAACAATGAAAGTGAAACTACGGTAAATAAGGCAACAGTAGTATACCGCTGTTCAAAACTCATAAATCCATGGACAAAAAACAAAATCGGGATAACAAACTAAAACCGAGGGAAACGCATTAAATATAAGAGGAGAACAACGACATAAACACTAAAATGTAACACACATAGACAAAATCCCACGAGAATAATATATATAACATCAAAACCAAATACATGAATTTGGGATAGACAAGTACCGTGACACGTCTTATCGCAATGTGAATTTACACTCAAAAATAAGAGAAAACAAACGACACAACGTTAAATAATGTAATACACACAGAAACGAACTATAATATAACAATGACCATATTCCTGACTTGGTACAGGGCATTTTTAAAGGAAAAAATGGTGGTTTGAACCTGGTTTTGTGGCATGCCAAACCTCGCACTTTTATGGCCATGTGAAATATAATATCAAAATGACAACACAGGACTACAATATAAATAAATTGGAGAACAAAATTGACAAAGAATCACACGAACAACAGCCAACAAAAGGCAACAAGTTCAAAATTTTTAATACGCCAGAAGTGTATTTTGTCCACACAAGACCTATGTGTGACGCACAGATACAAAAGTTTGAAAGCCGAAACGAGTACAAAGTTGAACAGCATCGAGGACCAAAAGATCAAAAAGGTTGTGCCAAAAACGGCAAGGGTTTTCTGTTAAGTTACCAGAAAATCCCTATAATTTAGAGTAATTTATACTTTTGCAAACAGTAAATTTAATAAAATGAATATTCAAAAGATGTACATGATAAAGCTGAAGTATTAACTAATTACAGGAAACAACTGAAATACATTTACATAACCAGACATTTGAAACACAAAAGTAGACACATCCGAATACGTTTAAACCTCTACGCCAAGTGACGTCCTATTTGAAACTGAAAAATGACGAAAAAATGACGTCATTTGAATTAGTAAAACAGAGCATCAAAAAATGAAAAATGACGTCACATAAGAATGAATAAGATAGAATTAGGATTAATTTAAGATTATATATTTGAACTAAATACTGATATTGCATTTAATAACAAAGCACATTTTAATTCTTATTTATATAAAACTGAGGTAGCAATTAACTATATTATAAAACTATGTCCGGTTTGCTATGAATCTAACTTCAAACGTAAAATATCGTACTGATTACTTTGAACGAAATCAAATCTGATAAATGAAGGCGGTGATTAATTTTCTTTACCATAACACATAAATATAACAAAAAAGACGTCAACACATTTGACAAAATCCGATGAGAATTACAAATATAACATTAAACATTTAAACTAAATACATGAATTTGGGATGGATAAGTACCGTACCACGTCTTATAGCAATGCGAGTTCACACTCGGCAAAACAGTCACAATCGGGAATAAGTCACGTTTGGTAATTAAAAGATTAGACGACATTATGACAAAACACAATCTACCATGTGGTAAAAATGTCCTTAGCTAGTTTGGTCAACGAAACATCGTATGGATCCACCAAATCGTGATGGTGTTAATAAAATTTACGGAGTGTCAATTTTAATCTGTCCTCCTCATAACTTTGTTGGAGCAGTTTCTGCGTAAGGAGCACACTCCTGTATATGAAGTCCGTATAGTGTGAACAAGCACGAGAATAACGTATCAATTGTGATATGTAAACACCATACGAAGGGGCAGAGGGTATGTTACTGCTGAGAAATGGGAAATTGATAATTGGGAAGTTGAAATCGTCCCGTTTATCATAGATTTTCGTGTGAAGTCGTCCATCTACGTCAATATTGAGGAAAAGATCAAGGTATGAAGCAGTCCTTCTAGTATCAGTGGTATCCTTAATTTCAAGTTCACTTGGATATATGAGATGTAAGTATTGGCTGAAATATGGGTTATTCAATGATAGAACATCATCAATATATCGGAAAGTAAAATTAAAGAATTTCGCAAGGTGCTTTTTCTTTTTGTCTTTTAGAAGGTTCTGAATGAATTCTGCTTCATGAATACGAGTACAAAAACAAATCAGCCAGCAGGGGTGCACAATTAGTACCCATTGGAATACCGACTGTCTGTTGAAATATAAATCCTCCAAACTCAACAAATATATTGTCGATCAAAAAGTCCAGCATTTTGATAATATCATCTTCTGTATATTTTTCTGGGAGATTCAGTGTGATTTTTCACAAAATATGAATTATCATAACCCAAAACAAGAAATTTGTATCTACGATTTCCAAATCATTTGATTACTTATTCGATCCATATAAAATCATTCTTATACGGTTAAAAACAATGAGAAACATTTATGTTTAATCTATAAAATAAAATCAAACAGACCTATAAAAATCCAATTGCACGTGTTGGTTTAATCTATTCATATCTTTATTATGTTTACATCGCTTATATGGTCATTTGAGGTCAAATCGATAGTTAATTAGATGGCGTCTGGACTAAAATTCACACGAAACGAACCTACATATTCTCTACCCCATGCTCTGTTAACTGTTTCTTTTGGACTTTTGGTAGTTTGGACAAGGACGTATATTAGTTATACGTCCTTGGTTTGGATAAATGTTTTACAGTGTTATAAATCAAAAATGAGAATTTGAGTCAAATCTGTGACCATGAATTTGACAGCTAGTGCCCCTTTGTGATAAAACGATTCATTAACCAATATTTCTTCACTCGCACACAGGTTAACAAAATGTATTTACTTATCTGATATCAAATCTAAGATAATAGGTATGGATTTTTCTCATCGTTGAAGGCCATAAAATAACATGATAATTTCTGTCCTCCAAGAGAATAAAACAGAGGATTTTTAGAGTATCGCTTATCTTGGTTAATGTACATCTTCACCATTTGAGGTCATATTGAAGATTCAGGCCATATTGCTAAGATATAAGAAGATGTGGTACGAGTGGAAATGAGACATCTCTCTATCCAAGTCACAATGTGTAAAAGTAAATAATTATAGGTCAAAGTATGGTCTTCAAAACGTAGCCTTGGCTCACACCGAACCAAAGCTATAATGGGCCCCCAAAAGATGACTAGTGCAAAAACCATGCAAACAGAAAAACCAACGTTCTAATTTATATTAAAACAAACGAGAAACGCTTATGAACACATCAACAAACGACAACCCTGAACATTAGGTTCCTGACTTAGGACAGGTGCAAACAAATGCAGAGGGTTTAAACGTTTTGATAGGTACCAACCTTCATTCTTACCTGAAACAATAGTGTAACACCGGTATAACATAGAAAGGCACACTATATATGAAAATATCAATTGAAATGGCTTTACTCAATCGAAAGACATACATTAACACAAACAAGTGAACATACACCGAACGAATAAATTTGATCTATGGCACAATGCAAATACAAAATCAATAAAATAAAATAAGGGGTGAGATGTTAAACTATATCAGAAAGACAACCATAGCCTTATACAAAATGCCGCCAAATAAAATTAAAAAAAATGAACACAAGATGAATTAAAATTGTTTTGTTGTTAATTTCTCTCGTCCTGATTATGCATGAAATATTTGCCACTGGACGTTAAGCAACCAACAACTAATCACCAAATGACGTGGATATGTTATATAGCAATTATCATGTCATTTTATGGCCTTCAACAATGAGACAAATCCATACCTTTAAGTATAGTCATCGATAAAAGGCATGGACATGCAAGACACATGCGAAGTATTGAAACGAGAAAACTATAACAGCCAAGTGATCACCATACAAATCCTCGATTACGAACAGCATAATTTATAACTATACAATTTACGAACACATACACAAAAAATGTGTGTAGTACCATACAAATCCTCGCATACATGGACCATTAAAAACGCCGGGCCACTGAACTACAGGGACAACACCACAAGGAACATTACAGACCCCACTTTCCCTCTCACCCCTCCCGGCCCCCACCATTACTATAGTATTAATGAATGGGTGTTTTTATAATGGCCCTGTTATATGTCCAAGGTCTGTTATAATGGTCGAGGAAGTCTGTAATGGCCCGAGGCAACGCCGAGGGCCATTACAGACATCCGAGGCCATTATTACTGACCGAGGACATATAACAGAGCCATTATAAAAACACCCATTTCTTAATACATTTATTAACCAACTGAATAAAAGTGTATGTGTTAATATATCAAATATCCAAGATATTAAGTTGACAGAAGTTATGTGTTGAAAAAGAGGAGCCGGAACAGTGATCCCTATATATGGTTCTTTAATGTTGGTTGCTGGTTACTAAATAAAATAAAATACAATAGAGTATTATACTCTTTACAACTTAATTTTATAAACTTTATTAAAAACCCTAACTGAGCTTTATACACTGTTTTTCTGTAATGGCCCTGTATTAATGCCCGATTTGTCTGTTGTCTGTTACAGACAAACCGGGCATTAATACAGGGCCATTACAGAAAAACAGGGCCATTACAGAAAAAACAGGGCCATTACAGAAAAACAGGGCCATTACAGAAAAACAGGGCCATTACAGAAAAAACAGGGCCATTACAGAAAAACAGGGCCATTACAGAAAATATGTTATTTTTAATAACCAGTCATTTTTGGCAATAATGTACTAAGAAGAATAAGATGTTGGAAACTGAGTATATGCAGCTAAAAGTTTTAAAGATTGTTTAATATTCAGTCGAGAAAAAAAAAGCATTGTTTATCTTGAACTGATTTTTGGCTGCATCAAAAAGACCTATTACAAATGATATATGATGAGATTGACTCTTCTGCATTAGTAGGTAACGTTAACTCAGAAAATACACTAAAATAAACTAGAGTTAGTCCCCTTTTCTTAAAATTGCCAAAATTTTGTACTACCTACCTGGTCACACCTGTGTTTGTAATGAATGGTTTATTCTGTGTATGACTTTCTACCGCCATTGAATAGAGTTGTTGAGTTCAGACGCTCGAGGAAAATAGGGGTGTAATCTTACGGAGGGTGCATTGTGCCTCCAAAATTTGAAATCTACAGAGGAGTTTGCAACATTGAAATAGTTTGGGAATTGTCTAGCTATAGAAGATGTCGACAGCAGAGGAAGCGACCGGTGACAGTAATCCGGATCTGAGAGAATCAGACGAAGAGGTTTGTTTTTATTTTTATTTCGAGTTTTAAATATCTGTCGATCTGTCATTTATTATGTGACACATTGTATACAACTTGGTACCCGATCCCTTATAAACCAATTCCCTCCAATAATGCCATGTACAAAACATCTACCTGTACTTCCGGAACACCTGTGATTGATTTTTACCTGTCTAGACTTTCAATTTAATTAATGGAATTGAATTAAATTTTAATTATTTTCAGTGCCCACTTTAGAAAATTTGATGTTTTAAAAAAAAATATCTTCACTTCAGAAATTAAAAAAAAATATTGAGTGAATTTAAATTAATGTTTAAAATTCAAAGTATTATAATGTGACATTACAACACAAAAATAATATATAGCCTCAGTGGCAAATACTATCATTAAAGATGTTAAAGGAATTCTTATGGTTGAATGATGTAGAAAGGTATAAACAATTTTGTTGTAAATTTTACATTTAATACATTATAGATGTTTTGCCATTGGGTACATTACAGTAAAATAAATACATGTTTAGAGTCTTAGGTATACAGGTATTGGTTGGAAGGCTTTATAGTTGTGTAATGTTAGCCTGCCTTGAATCTAAATCACATAGTTTTTATTTTATTTGAAAAATCAAGGATTTATATAATATGTCCTTGGAAAAATCAAGTAAATTCTGTAACCTAAGATTCTAGCATGTATATTTAAGTCTAGAACCATTAACAATGGCACATCCTTCTTGACCCTCTTAAAATTTGCAGCTATGAAAGATTGAAAATCCAAGAATGAATATTGGTTAAAATAAAATAAACAATATTTTTGTATCCTATGATATTACAATATCTTAGACAGTGTGTTGACAAACATGTAAATGAGTTATTATGTAATACTGGAGGGAATTGATAGAACTATTTATGACATACAAAGGTACATGAGGGCCGTTAAATGTCACTATCACTCACATAGATAGGAAGTGTAAACTTTAATAAGTCGGTGAAATATTTCACAAATTAGAATGTAGCTAATAGAGATATTTGGAATTTTCAGAAAGGATGATGTCCTTTTCCCCCCTTATTATTTTGTTCAATCTGAATTTTATTTTACATAAAAACTGGGACTAATAGATATAGATGTATTTGTCCCAGATAAATGAGACTTGTCTGTGCAAAAGTATGCGAAATTGTATGATGTATGATTTATCATTTAAACTTGGAGACATAACTACTGCTGCATTGTTTTTACAGTCAAATTATAAAAGTTTAGGGGAATCTTTGTTCATTTAGAAAGGATGGTAAACTTGATCTGATTAGTGACAAGGCTAACAGAAAATTCTGAACCAAAACAAATTACAATTGCAGAGAATAGGATGTGTGTATATAAAGGGCAGAAGTGTATGATGTAAATAGCATTGGTAATTACCATTATAACAGTGCTTTATCTGACAGATGGTTAACACATTCAGTCATTAACTGACTACACAGCATTGTCATACACTTCACTCTCTCTCTCAGAGATCTCTACATTACATACATATAGAAGCTAAGCACTCTTCTTTGTATTTCTTGAGTATTTATAGATAGAGTTTTAATGCAGGAATGTTGTAAAATTTCGAGCTGTTTTAATTAGCAACACAGCTGCAGATGTTGTTTGCTATTAATAAACTATAAAACATTTTTTACCTTTGATGAGAAAGTGTAAAAAATCATATATTGTTTTTCTTTTTGTCATTAATTAATGCTGTAATTTTAAAAGACTCTTTTCAGTGGAAAAACTAATTTTGTGGTAACTTTTTTTTCACATTTATCCTATTCAAAATATTATTTCTCTTAAATTGAATTAAATATATCTGGAACATTTCTAATTAGAGGTAAAGGTACTTCCCCCATGATGCTCCTATCTGAAATTCAGGGTTGGAATCTTCCATAATTCTATTAGTAAAAACCAGAGACTGTTTTTTGCTCTATGGTCGGGTTGTTGTCGCTTTGACACATTCCCCATTTCCTTCCTCAATTTTATGTATAATATGTATACAAGTACCTGCAAAGATTGCCAGATCTTTAAGCGAATTCTTGTTACGTCACACAACCCTCTAGATTTATTAAAAAGTTAATGTATGAATTAAAATCTTTGCATCATAAAAACCACAAAAACTATATAAATAAATTCTAATAATACCTGCAAATTCCTTTCATCAACTCATTTCAATTTTCATGTTTATTGTTTCATATTTGTATAGACTGTCTAAAACCAAAAAGAAGTATCAATCATCCAAGACAACCCCCTACTCACGACTGTTGTTTATACAATATCTTGATATCAATTTTAGGCTTTGCTCATCAATCTCTATTTTAAAAGATCCATGTTTAAAACTTTTTTATAACATATTTGGAAAACTTCTAAAAACTAACAAAAGTTAAAACTTAAGGACTATGTTGTAGTCTGAAAAATAAAGAGAGGTATAGATGTTATTTAATAAATGATAGGGTCATTAAATGTGAGTTGTTAATCTTTGGTGTTTATATGTCCTCCAGTAAAATGAAAATGAATATAACACTGATCTATTGAAAGTAGTCATTTCATAAATAGATGTGCCATTATCAAACTTTCTTTTTAATGTGACAGTTTTCATTTTGCATGTGCATTTTTATGTCAGGTTGTTTATGATATTAATGTGCCATAAGTTCAGAGGAGATAATCAGTCATTGTTTTAGGACAGTGGAATTCTAATTAAATATTGAAAGTCCTCTTTAAATAGACAAATTTTGACCAATCAAGTTCTGGCTGGAAAAAAAAAATCCTCAACCTGCAGACAATTTCAATTTCAAAAAAGAATTTAAGAACTGATAAGTTATCACAAACAATAAAGTTAAAAATGTTTTTTTTTGGGCTAAATTTCTTTTCAATAAAAAATAGTTGCTTATGTTTTTTTTGCCATTTTTGTAATAATCATTCTTAACTTTGCTCACCCAGGGGCCTTGGTACCTGGATGGTCTAAGAAGTTCATCTACTGTATCACTAGCTTGTAAGCATAATAGTTTTAGGCACAGACATACATGTAACATGTACATTTGACTTAAATCTTTATGGACTATGAATGTATGTTTTTGTTGCTCTTCGACACATTCTCATTTTAATTTCCTGCTTATTGTCATTGTTCTCTCTGGGTCTTCCTCCACCATTAAAAGTTATAGCCAATAGGTTGTAAGTCATTGTTCCCTCTGGGCTTTCCTCCACCATTTAAAGTTATAGTCAATAGGTTGACAGTGGTGCTAAATACCAATCAATCAATTCTTTGCTTTCATCTTTGTATCTTATTGTTTTTTTTTCTCATGTTTTTAGGTTTATAGTAACCGTAATATTATTTGTCCCCAAAATGACCATCTCCATCTTGTCACTTCTAAAATGTGAACATTCCCCATTTCAATTTTCAATTTTATACTATATCATTTTAAACTAAAGTGGACTCTCAGTTTTGTATTAGAAATAAGTATTCCAATTGATATTTTATAGTGTCTTTTACTATGTTGTGATATTATATATTATTGTTTCAGAAAAGGGAGAAGGTTGGTACCATTAAAACGTTTAATCCCCCTGCTGTTTGCACCTGTCCTAAGTCAGGAATCTGATGTACAGTAGTTGTAAACTGTTTTTGTAGTATTCACGATATAGCAATGACCTGTAAAATGGTGCAAATGTATTTTTTTTGTTGGTACAAATGAAATGCAACCTTGTGACGCAAATAAAAGATTGGATTATGTAAAAATTGGTGTGAATTCATTGCGGTCTTATATAATAATAATTGAAGTTTTTACATGACGAGGATGATGTAATACCAATTTAAAGAAGTTTGAAAATTTTATTCAATCCTCAAGCTCAAAGTATACAGAAGTTGAAATCTAGATATCAGGTTTCCACTTGTCAATATCATCTGACAGTTCGATGTAACTTCTTAAAAATTTTACAAATTGAAGAATTTTGTATTTTACTGTATATTTTCAAAAGTTTCTAAAACTTATTTTTAACTTTCCCCTTGGTAGTATACTTGAAAAACTTTGTTTCTGAAAATATGCATTAGTTTGGATTGGTTAGTATTAAATTATTATTTTTAGTTTTTTTATCCTCATTTGAACTATTGTTTGCTTATAATATTATTTTGATTTTGGATTGAGTCATTTGTTGAACTAATTGTTATAATTTGATTAGTTCCCTGTTAAAGATTTGTCCTTTACTAAAGATTGTACCTGATATTCCCATTAACTCTTGTTATGCTTTAAAAAGACATATTGTATTCAGTTCTGTCACTATTATAAATATCCAAAAACATATATATGCTAGCCCTGTCAAGATAACTATTGCATTAGGTAAAAGTTAATTTGAATAAAAAATATGATATTTATCTAAATGTTGAAATTAAACGTTAGATCATGAGAATGAAATCGGTAATGACAATCATCTAGCCATGCATACTCCTATTGTCGTTCTAATAACAAGTCAATTATAGGTTCTGTCTCCGATAAATTCTACAGAACTGTCTTTTACTTCAATAATCTGAAACAAGCTTAAAATTAATGGAATGGAATGTCAGTGGCAGGACTTAATGCATTTGTAAGGTCCTATAGTAACCGTAGGAAATATATCCACAGATTGTTTCATTGATAAAAGTACTTTTATTGTGCAGTTAAATGCAAGGTTACTTGTGACAGGATTGATTATTTTTTTCTCAACACTTAAAGCTGTCCGATCTATTGATCTCCATGGATAGGTGGTCAGCAATTAACAACTGTTGTAATTACTAGGATGTGATTCATGTTTAACACAGATTTTCTCCATTGGAAACTAACTGTTGATGGGGAGTATAAGTGAATTAGAGTAAATACAGCTATTAGCAATGATGTAACTTATTACGGGATGGATCCACAGAGACCAATGTAATCAACCAGTATTAAAACATTCTCTTTGCCTTAGGAACATTCTATATATTGGATTTACACAGATTTCAAGCACTTAATAAAAACTTAACCACCATAAATGAAATTTGTTATATTGCCTATTAAAAATGGCAAATATTTTTACTTCAACTTCTGCACAGTTTGTCTTAGAGCATCAACAACGCAGGCCATCACGTGTGGAATTTCGTGATAATCCACATCCACCTCGCCATGTGAATCATTATCACGTCCACTATCTTGATGCTCCACCGCCTCATCATCATCATCATCGTAGAGCTTCACACGAGTTACACACTCATAAAGAGGTAGGACCCATTTTTCTTTCTTCACAGAAGTATTTTTTTTTATTTGAAATGATTGAAAATCAATTTATTCAACAGAATTTATAAATTGTCAACCTATCTAATTTCACACATTGGTTGTGGTGTTTCATTTTTTCATAGAATATTCTTATATAGAAACCAGTGTCTTTTGTTGAAGAGTAAATGTTGCCCTGTAGATGTCTTTAGTTTATTTTGTTGTTGGTTTGCTGGCTCATCTTCGTATATCATATTCTGTTTGGTTGAGATGTTTTGTGACTGTCAGAGTATCCTAAGAAAAAAATTAGAATAAATCGAACCAGAAGATTATTTAGCCTAGACTTAATCTGATTTAATCCTGTTATCCACAGTCAGTTGATAAGATACCAATATATATATACATGTATACATAAATGCATATTCTTCTTGTATGCATTACTTTCTTTAAAAAAAAATTTGTGTTCCTAATTTGTGCTAAAATTAGTTAATAAAACAAAAAAATGCTAATTTTACATTAGATATTACTGTTCTTAGTTATGTACAAAACCACAAACACAATATACCAATTTATTTATAATGTGTAAACCACAAAGTGTTAAATTTAGGTAAAGGTACTAACACATTGCACAAAATATTAAAAAATCACTGATTCTGCTACTTTTTTCAAGGAGTTAGTGATGCATTAATTTGAAATAAATCAAACCACCCTGGAAGCGAGTCACTTTGTAAAAGGCACTGTCAAGATATTGTTTTGTTAAAAGGAGCGTTTGTGTAGAAAGCACCTATTAAGCCAATTATCTTTTGTGTAGAGGGCACATATTTCGTCTCAGAGTGCCTTCATTTAGCACATACATCATTTAAGCAAAAAAGTGAAATATTCAATTCATACATGTATGATTTCAAGTAAGGTCCAGGTAAAGCAATCAAACAAAATAGCTAAAATTGTAGAAACTTCAAATGAAATGAGACTTTTTAATTTTTTATAAGAGAAATGTTGTAGAAGATGTTTTATTTCTATTAAATGGGCTCACTGTTTTGTTAAGCCTTTTTCAACTGATTTTTATAGTTCGTTCTTTTGATGTACTGTTATACCACTGTCCCAGGTCCTAACATGTTTAACCCCTCTACATTATGTATGTATGTGCCTGTCCCAAGTCAAGAGCCTGTAATTCAGTGGTTGTCATTTGTTTATGTGTTACATATTTGTTTTTCGTTCATTTTTTGTACATAAATAAGGCTGTTAGTTTTCTCGTTTGAATTGTTTTACATTGTCATTTCGGGGCCTTTTATAGCTGACTGTGCGGTATGGGCTTTGCTCATTGTTGAAGGCTGTATGATGACCTATAGTTGTTAATTTCTGTGTCATTTTGGTCTCTTGTGGAGAGTTGTCTCATTGGCAATTATACCACATCTCCTTTTTTATATAAGCTTCATACATTTATACATGTTTCATAGATCTAATTTATTATATTTATGAATTACAACTTATTTTTCAATCTTGTGAAATATTTGAAATGTAAACAATAAATGAAACTGATGATTGATTGTTGTTCTTCATCTTACAGTAACAGCTGTTGGAAGGTTGGGGTCTTCAGCAGTTACCGTCTTCAGCAGTGACCGGAAAATGCCATTTATTACAGCAAATTAAAACCATAGGGTTCAAAAAACATTGGTCAGCCAAGGTCACTTGCTATAGAACATATTTAGAAATGTTCCTTACACCCCTTACACATTTTCATTAATTTTTCATATAATGTTTTGATTATTTTACATACCGGTAAACAGTTTATTTAATGTATGTTAAACCATGAAAGTATTATATTGTCAATATGATACTTCCATGGTTAAACTTACTTTTAAATGAATTAATACAGAGGACCTATAAAGTATAGGAATCATAATAATCTGTTCCTGACAAACCAATTCAGTACAATTTGGCTTTAAGCAACACAGAACTTTCCTCTTGTCTATAAATTGTAATTTTATATATACAAAGTTACATTAAAATTTATCAATTTCAGGAAACAAAATGGAAAACCTTCCTTGAATTCTGTTATTTATTGCCCAATATGAAGTTACAACTTTAAACATGCAGACATGAAAAGAGTTCTATAGAAATATTTCTTTGGGGGATTAATGCAGTAAAATCCATAACAACAAATTGGAAATTGTAAATAGTTAGTCTCACTGTAATAAATTCAAAATAGAATTTGAAAATAAGAAAATGAAAACATGTGCCATTAAAGATGAAAAGATCATGTTCAGGTCTATAATTGAGGGGTGTAGGATGGGTTCTGATCACGAAATCCCGGGCTTAAAAACACGAAATCCTGAGGTCCCGAATTTAAATAAAGTTAAATCCTGGATCCCGAAATTTGAAAAAAGAATTCCCGGTTTCCGAAGGTAAATCCCGAAATCCCCGATCTTAAAAACACCGACCCCGGAGTCCCGATAAAGGTCCTATCCCCCCTCTATAATACAGGACCTAGTCAGGTTTTTTCTTCTGTTGACAATATCCACGGAAGTGTAAGTTTTCCTCAATCCACGAAAATAGTTACCAGAGAAAATAACTGAATCCACAGAATGTTTATTTCATTCCAGAAGTTGTTATATTTAAAAGTTTCTGTTATGACCATTATATTGTTAAAGCCTGTTGTAATAGACTCACAGACAACTTTCATTATAGGATGTCTATCATGTACAAAGTGTATGTCTATCATCTATCAAGTCTAGTTATATACCATCACAAACAAATAAACTAGTGGGAGTAAAAACCTTAAAACTAGCTGTCATCCATTTTATCATAATAGTGTGAATAACATCTATACATGTAATAAATGAAAAGATAAAAGACGTGAGAAAACACATCTTAAATAAGATATTAGAATTTAAATAGGTATCTCACTGGCAGAGTGCAATAAAGCGTTTATAATTTAAAATTTGGTAAGATAAAGTATGAATCATTGTATCATTACACAGTTTTATAAGAGACTATACCAGGTTGGTGACGTTAATGTAGTCCTGTACCCACAAACTGTTTTATTATACTTAGACTTAGTGAAAGCAGTGACTATTACATCCAGACATGGTGTGAATATGTAATCGCTATTTTTCTAAATATTCTTTTTACTTTTTGTATGATAATTTTCTATCTCTAGCTACTCAACCGACAATTTAAAGCATATAGTGAGAACATGATGACACTAT
The DNA here is from genome assembly GCA_019925275.1 of Mytilus edulis. Taxonomy (NCBI): domain Eukaryota; kingdom Metazoa; phylum Mollusca; class Bivalvia; order Mytilida; family Mytilidae; genus Mytilus; species Mytilus edulis. Next base: position 95,858,401 of record CM034356.1, on the reverse strand, counting down.
ATAAACATAAAATTATGTCAGTGTTGTCGATGTTGTCTAAGAAAACAGAGGATTATCAATGGTCTTTCGACTGGAAGAAGTTTCTTGTCTACATCTCATCTGAGGTATATCAGTCTTCGATAAGATTGGAGCTGAGAAAATCTCTCATATTTGCAAAACCCCCCGATAATCTATAAATATGTTTCCTAGTCACAGTTACATTGCCTATAAGCTGGTGCTTTAGAAGTTGCTATATTAATGGAATCAGTATCTGTGTATCAGAAACCAGCTTTAATCTGATTGCCACAATAAATTAACAATAAGATGACAGTGGCTTAAGAAATTGCACACCAAAAATTACAATTTATATCAGAAGTGGCAGTATAAATACCACCAATAAAAGTTGCTGTTGGTAATTTTATTGTAATTGATTATTCTACTGCTTCTACAATACTACAGTAATGGACTTTTATTTTATTCATGCAATTCTTACTAAGTTTTTTGATTGAGTTAAGCCATTCCAGTTGATATTTTATAGTGTGTCTTTCTTTTTTCTTTTCATATTTTACTTATAATTGGACTTTTCTGTCAGTTAACATTACATTCACTCTGTGGTTAAAGTTTTTTTAAAATTTTAATAACTTTCATTAACTTTCCCCGGATTTCTATCAAACTTGAACAGAAGCTTATTTATGATCAAAAGCTAGTATCTAGAGGGAAATTTGGTAAAAATGTATGTCCAGTTTTTCAGTATGTTAAATATATATATGGACTTAGTTTTTCATCCAGTTAACATAACATACAGTCTGCAGTTAAAGTTCTTTTAAAAACCTTTATTAGATTCATTAAGTAGGTGAGACACTGGGTTCTGAGAAACCCTTACAATTTTTTCTTATAGATTAGACTGTTGGATTTCCCGTTTGAATGGTTTTACACTTGTAATTTTTGGGGTCCTTTATAGCTTGCAGTTAGGTGTGAGCCTAGGCTCCGTGTTGAAGACTGTACCTTGACCTATAATTGTTTACTTTTATTAAATGTGACTTGGATGGATAGTTGTCTCATTGGCACTCATACCACATCTTCCTATATCTAATGACTGGATAATTTGTTTAATTGTTGAAACTATAATAATGAAAATGGCTTTATTACTACCCCAATACAATGTATCATAAGAGTGGCATTTTGTTTATTGTTGCCACTTAAATTGATTTGGTTGTATTTTTTACCCTGTATCATGTGTGGAAATTTGTTTTATTGTTGCATCCCCATTGACCCTGAAGATTGCTGCTACTTTAATACTGGTAGTTACTTTTGGCCGGATAATAAGCACCACATCCATGGGTGTGGAGAGTGTGGACTCTATTCATGCCACCATTATATTGCTATTCATGATTGTTTATATAAAATTGGATATAAGCTGTAATAATTGCTATTGTATTACTAACCATTTGCTGTATTTTAGCACCAGAACAATGGGATTGCCTTTTACAGCTTGCTATGCATAAAGGCTTGTTCATTGTTGAATACCTTACAGTGACCTTGTTGGTAACCTTCTTAATCATTTGGTCTCTGGTGGGAGTTGTCTCATTGGCAATCATACCACACCTTCTTATTTTTATATTGGTCTATATATAGATATTTTGGGTCCTCAATGCTCTTCAACTTTATACTTGTTTGGCTTTTTAACCATTTTGATCTGAGTGTCACTGATGAGTCTTATGTAGACGAAACCTGCGTCTGGCATATCAAAATAATAATCCTGGTATCTTTGATAACTATTATGTCACTTTAGTATTGCTGTTCATTATTGGTTCCTTACAATTCAAGTGGCTATCAGTTTATTCATAAATTTCATTTAGTACAGTCTTTTTACGATATTTTGTCTGACTAATTGGGTTTTTGAAAAAGAGGTGAGGGTTGAGATCTAAAAAAGCTAATTTGTAATACCCAGCCACATAATGATGTACCTGTCCAAAGTCTGTCAGAAACCTCATCTGGTGTCTTCTTTTGTTATGTTTGAGTCATTTAGGAACTCTGGTATTGATGACAGATCTTTTGTAGTATCAACTAAACTGATTCTGATCTTCTAGCTGGTTATCTTGACGCATATCATATAGACAATTGAAATATATGAATATTTTATTATTCCAATCAAGGGCCCTTGATGGGCAGCATAACATGTACACATAGAACAATACATCATGATTTGTAACAGAAAAACATTTTTTATATAATATATGAATATTTTCAAAGATCATACTGAGTGAACTCTATTTCTATTGTGGAAGATCATATGCTGATCTCTTTATATAAAAAAAATTGATTTACATTGACCTAAAAAAATCTCTTTATATTAGGTCAACGTATATTAATATTATCTTTCTGTAACACAATCATTTGATGATAATAAAAGCCTTTGACTGTACAGACAAGTCATTATAAAACAGTTATCATCTATTGTTTATTTCTCAATGTTAACCTGAACCAGGTTTAATCATCATTGATTCATCCGTCAGTAGGTCATGATCTATTTACACCTGATGAAATAGGTTCTATCAACTTTGAACTTCATTAGAGGAAACAGTGGTAATAAAACATAATAAAAAGTCCAAATTTAGTTAAATATTTTATTACATCCAGGTAAAAATAAGAAAAGATCAAAGAATAGAAAGTAGTTCAATGTTTGCCCATCTAATTACGGAATTGTTAAATCAAAGTATTGATAAAGCTGGAGTTTATAGAAAAGCCATCACAGGGTAAAAGTGCTGATAAAGTTTTATTGTGGTTAAGAAATAATTTGTGAATTATGTATCTTACAATATAATGACAGATTAAATACAAGATCAATAAAGTTACAACATTACGCTCAACAATAGTTTTTCTCTATTGATTTTCATCTCTACGACTGCCGCGTTTCCTTTATTGGTTGTGGCATCCAGAATAATGCCAAGACATTTCTGTGTCAACATGAATCTGGATTGTCATTTCTGATATAGTATGATATGTAGATGAAGTCCCTTGAGTCATGTTTACTCAGAAATAGTTTTGCTGTTATGAATTATTGCCAGGCTTTATATCTTGGGACAGCATTAAGTGTTGGTCATTTATGGCTATACAGTAATAATAAATTGGTCAGTTCTAACTTTACAGTAATAACCAATTTGTCTGTCACATTAACTAAGATGTTGGAAAATTTACGACCTTTCAAAAGATATTAACCAGGATTGTAATATTTTTTGGACTGAGGAAAAATTAAAAATTCATGGTTTTGCCAAAACCTGCATAAAATTACTCTTTCAGATTTTTGTTAACCTTTTTTTTGTACATGAAATCCAGAAACATTGGCATCACACAAACAATAATGAACCCATAGTAACATAAGTTAGAAGAACAACAGAGTTAATATGATTTTTAAGGTAGATTCATGGTATACCGCCATCTTGGATTGTACTATCGCAGTACTCAATCAGTCTAGTTATTTGCCAAAATCTGCAAATTTATAGACAGATGTGCAATTCTATTGGTTAAACTGTTTATTTATATGAAGAAAACTTCCTTTTTATTGTATTATTAAAAATATTTAAACAAATACCAAACACTTGTGTTTTAGAATCATTTTTTTCAACTAAGTAATTTAGGGGGAGATAACTCTTTTAGTAAGAAATTAATACTGGACAGATAAGGAAATTTTATATTTTTACTTTTATCAAGAAAATGAGTTTGGTGACAACATTTTTTATTTTTATTTTCTCAAAACATATTAAAACATATTATAAAACCTATCTTCTTACAATTTATTTCAAAATTCTATCTCAAAGATTTCTTTTCATGCACAAAAATGTGTTTTTTTTCATGAACAATCTAAGCAAATTTAGGTAATTTTCAACGACTCATAGCTTGAAAAATAGGATGGTGACCCATTCTTTTTAACCGGATTTTTGTGACAAAAATGTCGGTTATTGATTTGGCGATGTACGGTGGGCGGGCGGGCGGGCAGTCGGGCGGCGGGGCGGGCGGCAATCAAATGTTGTCCGTGCATTTACTCATGAACCGTTCAACCAAAGCTTTTAAAATTTTAATATGTTGTTACTGACAACTAAATGAAGGTCAAGTTCAATAATTGCGATTTTGACTTTTACTGTTCAGGAGTTATGGTTCTTGAAAGATTGAAAAATGAAGTTTCCAGTCGTGTCCGTGCATTAACGCATGAACTGTTCTACCAAAGCTTCCCAAATTTTAATATGTTGTTACTGATGACAAAATGGAGGTCAATTTTAATAATGACGATTTTGACTTTTACCGTTCAGGAGTTATGGTTCTTGAAAGATTGAAAAATGGAGTTTCCAGTCGTGTCCGTGCATTTACGCATGAACTGTTCTACCAAAGCTTCCCAAATTTTAATATGCTGTTACTGATGACAAAATAGAGGTCAAGTTCAATAAAGACGTTTTTGACTTTTACTGTTCAGGAGTTATGGTTCTTGAAAGATTGAAAAATGGTGTTTCCAGTCGTGTCCGTGCATTTTCTCATGAACCATTCAACCAAAGCTTTTGAAATTTTTATATGTTGTTACTGATGGCAAAATAGAGGTCAAGTTCAATAATGACGATTTTGACTTTTACCGTTCAGGAGTTATGGTTCTTGAAAGATTGTAAAATGGCGTTTCCATTCACGTTGTTGCATTTACTCATGAACCATACAATCTAAGCTTTTCAAATTTTAATATGTTGATACTGATGACAAAATGGAGGTCAAATTTGATATTGACGATTTTCAATTTCACCATTCATCAGTAATGGTTCTTGTGATATTGCCAGGACACAAATAAATATTAATAAATCCGGTTTGCTGTCGTTGTGACAGCCTCTTGTTATTATATTTTTTAAAAGACCATAGAAAAATCTTCATTTTGGCAAAGTATAAGAAAATTCTATCTTGGGGAAACATAAACTGATGATCTACCTTAAAGGGAGTTAGTATATACTGACATATCTTTTTTCTAGGAGGTAAAATGGAAATGAATGGCTTGTTTATTTACTGGCTGTGCTGTTTTTTTCTCAATTTTTCAGCGTTTTCTTAGAAGTTGACGAAAGCATTACCACTTTTTTATTTAGATTTTCTATGTATAATTTAAAGGGGCACTAGCTGTCAAATTCATGGTCACCGATTTGACTAAAATTCTCATATTTGATTTATATCAATGCAAAACATTTATCCAAACTATCAAAAGTCTAAAATAAACAGTTTACAGAGCAGGGGGTAGATAATATATAGGTTCGTTTTTGTGTTTATTTTAGTCCAGACGCCATCTAATTAACTATCGATTTGACCTCAGATGACCATTTAAGCGATGTAAACATAAATAAAGATATGAATAGATTAAACAAACACGTGCAATTGGATTTTTATAGGTCTGTTTGATTTGATTTTGTAGATTAAAAATAGATGTTTCTCATTGTTTTTAACCGTATTAGAATGATTTTATATGCATCGAATTAGTAATCAAATGATTTACCATAGTTTCACTTTCATTGTTGACATTCTTTTTCTTTAAATAACCAGTACACGTACAATGCATGCGTTGTCAATCTCTAGCTAGGGGTTAAAATTGAAGTTCACATGAATACGGATTTAAAGAGGTCAACTCATTCACTTGCAAGTGAATAACTAATTATCAATGTTTCTTAGCGTAATTTGACCAAATTGAACCTTTTTGGCTGCAAAAAGCGAATTATTATTTCACTGTTACACTTTCATTATTGATTGAACAAAAAAAATTCAAACTTTAGATTTTTTATATATCTCATAGCTAGTGCCCCTTTAAAGATACACTTGCACTTTTATATAATAGTGATATTGTTGATTGATTATAGCTTGCTCATGGATCAATACACTAGTGCTGTCAGCAACAAACTGATGTAATACAAATAAACAAGCAAAATTAAGATAAATAAACAAATTAATTATTCTCGGAATTTCCAAGGTAACAGAACAGAAACATGCCACATGTATCAGTCTGATTAATTTGTCAAATGTTTTTTTGTAGATTACATTATGCAGAATATAATGCATCATATATATGTATATATAAAAACTTAAGATTTGGGTAACGATGAAATGGTAAATACTGTTATACACGAAATTTAATGCTGTTTTCATATTCTCTTTAAAACAATATACCTGATCCATTATATTTTGAACCAAATAATTACCATAAGTCCTTTATCCAGAATTAGAAGATGGGGTATGAATGCCAATAAGACAACTTTCCTACAGAATTCAACAATGCTATAAACCCATATGTATAGTTCATTTCAAAAGGCCCAATCATGACACAAACTTTGAAAGCATTTGCAAAACACACCATCAATCATCTTGGTTTTTTTTTGAAAATCGGTGCTCTATATGTTAATTTTAAATGAAAGATTCAATTGATTTTAATGATAAAGTAAACTGTCATTCAATATAGTTAGATTTTTTTCTCATTAGATTTGCTGTCAAAAAGATTGTTTTATCTCATTTTATTGGGTTGAAAATCACACTTAATGTTTTGGTGAATTGCTAAAAATGATATCAGTCAAAAATATCATCATTGAAAACAAAAATCAGGATTTGAGCAACTGTAAACCTGTCTCTATATATCTGTATATATAATATGACTTTAATGTAAAGCTTCCTTGGTTACATATTGAAATCAGTTATAAAACAGGAGATGTGGTATTATTGCCAAGGAGACAATTATCAAAGTCAAAATGCCAAAGTTTTTTTTCTATTTTGGCTCAACATATCAAATTATTATATTTAAGGTCTTTCCTCTACAAAGGAAAGACCTTATTGTTTTTCTTCCGTTTTTAAGGTCTTTCCCCTACATGGGAAAGACCTTATTGTTTTTCTAATGTTTTTTTTTTTTTTTTTTTCTTCCAAGATTTTTTTGACATGCCCACCTCTTGTTTCTGTTGAAGTTATTAAGACCAAATACGGACCATCGCTAGACCTCACCAAGATGTATTATCAAATGACCCTGTTAAGGATTTCATCATCCCTTTTAGGAGTTATCTCCCTTTTATTGATTTTTTTCAACATGGCCCCCCCTTGTTGGTTTTAAAGATATCATGACCTTAATTGGACATAATGTAGATCTCATCATGATGTATTACCATGTGATGCTGAATAGGATTTCATCGTCCCCTATGAGAGTTAAATCCCCTTGAAACAATTTCTTTCCTTTGCATTTTTCTCAAAAAGTATAAGAGATAGAATCGATTTGAAAACGGCAACATGTACAAGAACAGATGGCAATGTTAATGAACATGTACAATCATTTGTTATTAACCCTTATAAGGAGTTATACCCCTTGCAAAAGTGAACATAATTTTAGAATATTTGTATTTCGAGAACCAGAAGTCGTAGATACTTGGGACCTTCACCAATAATCTTTAATTCATGTGACCTTTAATATGCAGTCAAGGTCAAAGGTCACTGAGTGCAAAAAAAAAATTACGCTGCAATTTCAAGCTTACATATTAGGAAAACGATAAGACTTTGCTGCATACATACAGCGTATAAAATGTTCCTCTCGACGAGCTCTACATTTGAGATAATAAGCCCAAAAATGTCCGACCGTCTGTTCAAAAGTTACAACGGGATGATTCTTAAAAGTATAGTATTTTGTGTATATCTTTTTAAAGGTAACATATATCAATCTACTATAAACTGCAAAGATGATCAGTAATTCAAGACCTTCAATTTGAGGTCAATGTCAGGTCATGAGGAAATTTCACCTTGACCTTCACATTATACTATGACCTTGACCTTGTGATATTTGAAAGGTTAAGTGGTCCTGAGTTGAATGGTGGTAATCCCATGTCTCTACGACTTCCGGTTCTCAAGTTTGGTATTGCATCATATATTTGATGATTAATTGTGACCTTGGTGAACTTTGAAATTGTCCCAATTCTTTTTCTATAATGTTGTCCTTTAACTGTAGATCATTTACCATTTAACAGATTTGAGATATCTATTGTCGTTTTAGAGATAATGCAGTTTGAAATTTTGCGAGCGGCGGCATGTATTTCTGAATCAACAACAGCTTACCACTTAAAATGTTTAAGAAATTGAAGAGGTTAACATAGTTATATGTTTGACCAAATACAAAAAACATTCCATGGAAAAAAACACCAAAAATTCATTTTGAAATTTTCATGTTTTGCATTGACTTTGTAAATTTCATAACTTCTATTTATATCGTTGATATTGCATCATTTTTGCACTTTGTCAAATGGGGTCATCTGATATATCAAATTGAAGGTCTCAATAAACTCTACTTAAAAATGAAAACTTTAACCTCTTTTTCATCCCAGGCGGAAGGGTGGGGTCATTTAGTGCAAAAATTCAAATTTCTCAGATGGTAAGGTTGTCGCATATCAAATGAAAGAACATAAAGCGTACATTTCAAATTTCAAATTGACGTCCCCCAAAAATGGGTTGGATGGGGTCATTGAGTGCAAAAAATAAATTTTCTTTTACTATAGGGTTGTTGTATATCAAATGAAAGGTCACAATGTGTACATTTGAAATATCAAATTCCCAACCTCCAAAAATTTGTTGGATGGGGTTATTAAGTGCAAAAATCAAACTTTTTAGAACATGGCGTTGTCGCATATCAAATGAAAGCTCATCTACCCTGTGTTACATATATCATACTTCCGATCTCAAAAATGTAGGCGGATAAGGTCATTAAGTGTAAAAAGCGAAAAGTTTCAGAAGGTATGCTTTTCGTATATCAAACGAAAGGTCGTACAAAGAACATTAGGAAAACATCACTTTTACAGGAAAGACCTTTCAATTGTTTTACAAACAATTGAGATACTAGTTAAGGTCTTTCCTCTCCGCGAGGAAAGACCTTATTGTTTTTCTCCTGTTTTTTTTTTTTTTTTTTTTTTTTTTTTTTTTTTTTCATCCAGCATTTGTTTGACATAGCCTCCCCTCGTTTCTATTTGAGTTATCAAGACCAAATATGGACCATCGGTAGACCTTATCATGAAGTATTACCAGATGAGGCTGTGTAGGATTTCATCATCCCCTTTAGAAGTTATCTCCCTTTTATTGTTTTTTTTCGACATGGCCCCCCCTCGTTGTTTTTTAAGATATCATGACCTTATTTGGACAATAGTTAGATCTTATCATGATGTGTTACCATATGAGGCTGCTAAGGATTTCATCATTTCCTATAAGAGTTATGTCCCCTTGAAGCAATTTCTTTCTTTTACATTTTTCTCAAAAAGTATTCAAGATAGAATCCATTTGAAAACGGCAACATGTACAAGACCAGATGGCAATGTTAATTAACATATACAATCATTTTATTGTTAACTCTTATAAGGAGTTATTTCTCTTGAAAAAATATACACAATTTTTGAAAATTTGTATCTCGAGAACCGGAAGTCGTAAAGACTTGGGACCTACACCAATAATCTTAAGTTCATGTGACCTTTAATTTGCACCCAAGGTCAAAGGTCACTGAGTGCAAAAAAAAATTACGCTGCAATTTCAAACTTTCATATTAAGAAAACGATAAGAGTTTGCTGCATACTTACAGCGTATAAAATGTTCCTCTCGACGAGCTCTACATTTTATACACTGAGCTCAAAAGAGTCCGACTGTCTGTTCAAAAGTTACGACGGGATGATTCTTAAAAGTATAGTATTATGTGTATATCTTTTTAAAGGTAACAGATATCAACCTACTATAAACTGCAAAGATGATCAGTAGTTCAAGACCTTCAATTTAAGATCAATGTCAGGTCATGATGAAATTTCACCTTGACCTTCACATTATACTATGACCTTGACCTTGTGATATTTAAAAAGGTCAAGTGGTCCTGAGTTGAATGGTGATAGTCCCATGTCTCTACGACTTCCGGTTCTCAAGTTTAGTATTGCATCATATATTGGATGATTAATTGTGACCTTGGTGAACTTTGAAATTGTCCCAATTTTTTTTCTATAATGTTGTCCTTCAACTGTAGATCATTTATCATTTAACAGTTTTGAGATATCTATTGTCGTTTTAGAGATAATGCAGTTTAAAGTTTTGCGAGCGGAGGCATGTATTTCTGAATCAACAAGAGCTTACCACTTAAAATGTTTAAAAAAATGAAGAGGTTAACATAGTTATATGTTTGACCAAATACCAAAAACATTCCATGGAAAAAAACACCAAAAATTCAATTTGAAATTTTCAAGTTTTGCATTGACTTTGTAAGTTTCATAACTTCTATTTATATAGTTGATATTGCATCATTATTTGCACTTTGTCAAATGGGGTCATCTGATATATCAAATTGAAGGTCTTAATAAACTCTACTTAAAAATGAAAATTTTAAACCCCCTTTTCATCCCAGGGGGACGGGTGGGGTCATTTAGTGCAAACATTCAAATTTCTCAGATGGTAAGGTTGTCGCATATCAAATGAAAGAACATAAAGCGTACATTTCAAATTTCAAATTGACGTCTCCCAAAAATGGGTTGGATGGGGTCATTGAGTGCAAAAAATAAATTTTCTTTTAAGATAGGGTTGTTGTATATCAAATGAAAGGTCATGATGTGTACATTTGAAATATCAAATTCCCGACCCCCAAAAAATAGTTGGATAGGGTTATTAAGTGCAAAAATCAAACTTTCTAGAACATGGCGTTGTCGCATATCAAATGAAAGCTCATCTACTCTATGTTACATATATCATAATTCTGATCTCAAAAATGTATGCGGATGAGGTCATTTAGTGTTAAAAGCGAAAAGTTTCAGAAAGTATGCTTGTCGTATATCAAACGAAAGGTCGTACAAAGTACATTACTAAAACATCACTTTTACAGGAAAGACCTTTCAATTGTTTTACAAACAATTGAGATACTAGTTTCTTTTTCTTTTTTTTCTTCCAACATTTTTTTGACATGCCCGCCTCTTGTTTCTGTTGAAGTTATAAAGACCAAATATGGACCATAGCTAGACCTCACCAAGATGTATTACCAAATGACCCTGTTAAGGATTTCATCATCCCCTTTAGGAGTTATCTCCCTTTTATTGATTTTTTTCAACATTGCCCCCCCTCGTTGGTTTTAAAGATATCATGACCTTGATTGGACATAATGTAGATCTCATCATGATGTATAACCATGTGAGGCTGAATAGGATTTCATCGTCCCCTATGAGAGTTATATCCCCTTGAAACAATTTCTTTCCTTTGCGTTTTTCTCAAAAAGTATAAGAGATAGAATCGATTTGAAAACGACAACATGTACAGGAAAAGATGGCAATGTTAATGAACATCTACAATTATTTTGTTATTAACCCTTATAAGGAGTTATTTCCCTTGAAAAACTGTACATAATTTTAGAAAATTGTATTTCGAGAACCAGAAGTCGTAGAGACTTGGGACCTTCACCAATAATCTTTAATTCATGTGACCTTTAATATGCCGTCAAGGTCAAAGGTCACTGAGTGCAAAAAAAAATTACGCTGCAATTTCAAGCTTACATATTAGGAAAACGATAAGACTTTGCTGCATACATACAGCGTATAAAATGCTCCTCTCAACGAGCTCTACATTTTATATGATAAGTCCAAAAATGTCCGACTGTCTGTTCAAAAGTTACAACGGGATGATTCTTAAAAGTATATTATTTTGTGTATATCTTCTTAAAGGTAACAGATATCAACCTACTATAAACTGCAAAGATGATCAGTAATTCAAGACCGTCAATTTGAGGTCAATGTCAGGTCATGATGAAATTTCACCTTGACCTTCACAGTATACTATGACCTTGACCTTGTGATATTTGAAAGGTCAAGTGGTCCTGAGGTGAATGGTGGTAGTCCCATGTCTCTACGACTTCCGGTTCTCAAGTTTGGTATTGCATCATATATTTGATGATTAATTGTGACCTTGGTGAACTTTGAAATTGTTCCAATTCTTTTTCTATAATGTTGTCCTTTAACTGCAGATCAATTACCATTTAACAGATTTGAGATATCTATTGTCGTTTTAGAGATAATGCAGTTTGAAATTTTGCGAGCCGCGGCATGTATTTCTGAATCAACAACATTTTACCACTTAAAATGTTTGAGAAATTGAAGAAGTTAACATAGTTTTATGTTTGACCAAATACCAAAAACATTCCATGGAAAAAAACACCAAAAAATCATTTTGAAATTTTCATGTTTTGCATTGACTTTGTAAGTTTCATAACTTCTATTTATATCGTTGATATTGCATCATTTTTGGCACTTTGTCAAATTGGGTCATCTGATATATCAAATTGAAGGTCTCAATAAACTCTACTTAAAAATGAAAAATGTAAACCTTTTTTTCATCCCAGGTGGAAGGGTGGGGTCATTTAGTGCAAAAATTCAAATTTCTCACATGGTAAGGTTGTCGCATATCAAATGAAAGAACATAAAGCGTACATTTCAAATTTCAAATTGACGTCCCCCGAAAATTGGTTGGATGGGGTCATTGAGTGCAAAAAATAAATTTTCTTTTACGATAGGGTTGTTGTATATCAAATGAAAGGTCATGATGTGTACATTTGAAATATCAAATTCCCGACCTCCAAAAATTAGTTGGATGGGGTTATTAAGTGCAAAAATCAAACTTTTTAGAACATGGCGTTGTCGCATATCAAATGAAAGCTCATCTACCCTGTGTTACATATATCATACTTCCGATCTCAAAAATTTAGGCGGATGAGGTCATTAAGTGTAAAAAGCGAAAAGTTTCAGAAGGTATGGTTGTCGTATATCAAACGAAAGGTCATACAAAGTACATTACGAAAACATCACTTTTACAGGAAAGACCTTTCAATTGTTTTACAAACAATTGAGATACTAGTTTAATTGGGAAGTTGTTTCAACCAGTTTTCAACAAGAGTTTCCATTGAGTAATCAGCATTAAAAAAGAAGATCAAAATTTACTCATGGATTAAAAAAAGAATTATTAAAAGGGTATAGTTCTAACATCCATGTCATTTGGAGTCTGGAGGGTATTTGTCTCATTGGCAATTATACTATATCTCATCATTTTTATATTTTGTTGAATGTTCAAAATATTGGAATAAGAGACAGTTAGTATAATACTGTGAAAGGGAGATAACTGCAATTAAATTTCAAAATGGTTTTACATTATATGGGAGACAACTCTGTCTTTCTTACTTAAATTACTGAATTGCATATCAAAAAATTAGACCATGGGTCATATTGATGATAAGAGAAAGATTCATTCAAATTCTCCTTAATGAGTTATATATTAAGCTGTTAGTTATTATCAGACTCGTTTTTTTAAATAAAATGATTTAAGGCTTATTAAGATTTTCCATTTAAATGTATATTTAAAAAAAAAAAAATCAAAAATGGAAAGTCAGTTCATTGTAAGGTTTTAAATACAGTTTTTTCTATTGGTAGATAAGTATTGCTTTCAGTAGGAGATTATATTTAATATTTATATAAGAAATAGATAAACATAATAGATGATGAGGAATTTGTATATTTTATTTCCTGATAAGTAAAATTGAGAATGGAAATGGGGAATGTGTCAAAGAGACAACAACCCGACCAAATAAAAAACAACAGCAGAGGGTCACCAACAGGTCTTCAATGTAGCGAGAAATTCCCGCACCTGGAGGTGTCCTTCAGCTGGCCCCTAAACAAATATATACTAGTCCAGTGATAATGAACGCCATACTAATTTCCAAATTGTACACAAGAAACTAAAGTGCATGTTGCAGCTATATTTTTTCTTCATATCATATATTCTAGATATTTTTTAATGTGAACTTGTGTTTTAAGGTTGCTGTCTTCTTGATTTGATGATTTTTAACTGGATTAACAAATGAAAATATCAGTTTACCGTTATTATTTTGGTGATGTATGGTGCCCAGACAGCTGTGAAGGGCTGCAAAACAGTGTCCATGCAAAAATTTGGCAATGTTTTGACGAAATCTTGTTGAGTTGTAGACTTTTAAGTATAGAAAATTGATACTTAGAGTGTTGTTTCTGCAATGACTTGATTACGCTTTGACTAAATCTTTTCAAATTTCGGTGGCCGAGTTGTCTAAGTAGTTACTACTGTAATCACTAGCCAGTCAACACCGAGGTTGTGAGTTTGAACCCGGCTCGCGCGGGTGCTCTTTACTCCAATCTTAGTTGACTAGGATTGTCAGTTTTCCTATCAAAGGTCAGTTGTTTTCTCCAGGCACTCTTGCTTCCTCTACCTGTAAAAACTGTTCACCACGAAAAAGCCTAAATGCAGTGCTTAAAAGTTTCATTAAAATACCCCAAAAAATAAAAAAAATCCTTTGACTAAATGAAGGTCAATTTTGATTTTCATGATTTTATCTTTGTGAAATTGTAGAACTTTAAGAAGTTAAAGGTGATATCGATTCTTAGATATTTTTGTCTTTCTTTTTCTGCACCCTACAATTTTTTGTTTACTTGATCCTGTTTTGGGGTTTAAGTTTACTAATATCAATTTCATGCAGTAAATCTGGTTTGTTGTCAATCTGACTGCCTCTTGTTCTATATATTATTATGAGAACCATTGCAACCAAGATATAGTTGCAAAGACCCTTTGTGGGGTTATGTTCAAATATTTTTACTTTACCTAATAATTGAGAAAAAAGGCAATTGTTTTAGGATGGTCATCTTTGATCAACAGGTCGAGGAAGGTTAAGTGAGAATATGAAAATTAGTAGATGTGATATAATTGCCTACAAGTTAATAAATATAATTATCATTCCCATTCTGATTCGGATTATGAATTAAGCACATGCGTGCAGCCTCTCAAAACCATGTGTTATCTAACATAGAAGATGACCTCTGACCATTAATGTCCATGGAATCAGGAAAGGTGTTTCTGCATGGATTTTTCAGTTTAAACGAGGGAGTGACTATTTAAACAGAAAAGAAGTCCAATATATGGTTTATGCATAGAATTTTTACAGATCCATCCTGCTCTAAATATTGTCTTGCCTTGGTTAACTCTCTTTTTCTAAACCTTGGAGCAGCATCTTTGATTCAACCACTCAACCATTTCTTTTCTCATTTTTTTATGCTTTTTGTCGAGCCTTGGACTTTAGTCGAAAAAGCAAGACATAGCGATCCTACATTCCGTCGGTGTCGTCGTCAGCATTTGTGGTTAAAGTTTTTGAATTTTAAAAACTTTCTTAAACTATACTGGATTTCTACCAAACTGGGACAGAAGCTTGTTTATGATTATAACATAGTATCCAGAAGTAAATTTGGTAAAAAAAAAAATTCTGAACTTTACTTATAAATGGACTTAGTTTTTCTGTAGGAAACATTACATTTACTCTGTGGTTAAAGTTTTTAAAATTTTAATAACTTTCTTATACTATTTTGGATTTGTACCAAACTTGGACAGAAGCTTGTTTATGATCAAAAGCTATTATCTAGAAAGAAATTTTGTTAAAATTTTGTACCTGTGTATCCGTATTTTACTTACAAATGGACTTAAGTTAACATTACGTACAGTCTGCAGTTAAATTTTTAAAAACATTTATTAGATTCATAAACTATCCTGGATTTTTACCAAACTTGGACAAAAGCTTCTTACAATCATGACAATCAAAGGATAGTATCAAGAGGAATCATTTTATTGATTTTTTTCCTCATTTTTGTTGGGCCTGCGATTAACAGCAAAAGTAGGCGAGATACTCGGTTCCACAGAACCCTTACAAATTTTTCTGATGATAAAATGATGTCAAGTTCCATTTTTGAGGATTTTCACTTTTTGGTGTTCATGAATCAATTATTGATTGGAAAATGGCATTTTAAGATTTTAAGTTATTTCTTTGCAAAATAGATTGAAGACTTCATTCAATCCTTTAATATTTTATTATTGATGACAAAATTAAGGTTGAATTTGGTATTGACAAACATCAGTTAATGTGCCATTCAGGACATGCTTTAAATCATGACATTAATAAATGTAATAAAAACTTTGTTTGATGTGCTTTTGACAGCCTCAAATTACGCAGAATGCAATATTTCCTTAATAAAAAATGATTTAAGATAAAACATTGCTTTTGACTGTATTTACATATTTTGAATATATGGAACCTTAGTAGGTCAGTGGAGTGTTTTGAAATTGCCTAATTTGTTTAAAATTTATCAAGCAGCATGAAGACCTTATAATACTTTATTCTAACACTCAATGAGACAGGAATACTTTTTGACACATCTGAAAATTTGATTAATCCATTTATGAATTTATGATTATTATTACCATAAAAAGAGAGAATTTGAACAGTAAATCGTCCATTACTATAATTGGGAAGGATTAAATTCTAGCATTAGTTGATAATAAAATGTCTTACAGCATTGTAACAAGAACCTAAGATCAATATTAGATGTTGATGATGTTGATATTGATTTTTGTTGTTTCCCTGGACAGGTTGAGCAAATAAGCCACATCTAATATGCAGATCAATATACAAATCTATACTCAGTCTATAGCATCCATAGTGTAATTTATGTATTTATTTGACGGCAGTCGGGGAGTATTATTGTCAAAGATTTTAGACTAATATCCACAAGTGGTCAAAAATATTTTCTCTGTGTGATGTCATGTAAGGATAAAAAAACTGTTGCTGGTGTTTTAGACATTCTCTCATCATTAACCAATCAAATTTAAGGACATAAAATAGCCAAATTGGTGATTTTAACATGTGAGTCATGGTGCCACAGTAAGAAGTTGGTCAATAATTTGCATGACATTTTGTATGTGTTCATGTAAATATTGAAATGGTAAGTACCTATTAGCATTTATTGTCAACAGATTACATTTTTCTCAATTTTTAACCCAATTTAGTAGTTATTAGGTAGACAACTCAATTGATGTTATTAAGAAAATGCCGGTACCTCATTTAATATGCAAAAGATTCATTCATTCAAATTTCATTGAATTTTTAAGATTGAAGGGAAAATATATCCACATGCAAGATAAAAAATAACTATCTAGGTGTGACATATTTCTAGGATATTGATTTTTGGTTGTGACATTTGATGATAAATTACCCTCTGGGATTGTGTTAAGAATACAAAAATCTAGTCAATATCATCAATTAAATTGATTAGAAATTTTAATTAGCAGATTATTTAAATATGATCTGTCTAGGCTTAATTACAGATGAGCTTTTACTGGTTTGGGGGATATTTCGAAAATGGATATTTCAAAGTCCATTCATATAAAATTTTCTGAAAAAAATGGCTGTATAAACTGATATTAGAATTTCCTCACAAAATGAAGAATGGTTTTACATATGATTATTGTGTGTCATAATGAAATAGGCCAATTGTCCTCTTAACTCTAGTAATATTTGTGTCATTTCAAAGGACCCTTTTAAAGTTTATATGTAGACAATTTCTTGTAGGTAAAGAGGGGATGTATAGTAAGTAACTGCTACATAAACTTTATTCCTCAGGTTGAAAGTTTTTGGTGTAAGGGACCTTCCATGTGGTAAAAAGAGACCTTACAAGGAGGGTATATTGCATGATAAAAGATTTGACAACTATATTTATAAACTCATTTTTAGCAGGCTGTTGTTATTCTAAAAAAAATCTTTTTTTTTTTTTTTTATAGATTAGACAGTTGGTTTTTCCTGTTTGAATTATTTTACACTTGTCATTTTGGGGCCCTTTATAGAGTGCTGTTTGTTGAAGGCCATACTTAGACCTATAATTGTAAACTTTTTATATAATGTGACTCATTGGCACTCATACCACATCTTCTTATTTATATTACATGTATTGATATTTTTGGTATAATTATATTTGTATGGTTGCACCTCTGCTCAGCCATTAAGTCTACTCCACATTAAATGATTAGAAGTTAATTTTGAGTTAGCCCCCTTTGCCTGCTGATTATCATAAAATCAATAGGTTATAACATCTGTTGATTAATCAGTACTTCATCTGTTTAAGTCTTATAAATATGGTGTTGCCATTTTATGTGTGAATAAAGTGTCACAATATCCCTTATTTGTAATTCAATACCAAATAAGGAATGACATTGGTGGATGTTTATAAATTTCTTCTACAGTATTTTACCCTTTTGAAAGTTCAATGAAAATAAGTATTCCACATTACCTTATACTGAATAATGCACCCCTTCCCCCCTAATAATATCATACCTATATCTTGTATATTCATCATTTATCATATATTTCATTATTTACAGGCGACAATCACTAGAAAGGTAACATTTCTTTCTCCATCTTACTTTATGTTGTGTTTTGTCCTCATCAGCTAGTTCGTCTTTTTTATGTTGTGTCTTCATTACGGCTTTTTATCAAGTTTTTGGGAAATTTTCCTATTATGTTTTCACCATAGCTTTTCCCCAAAAAAGAAAGTGAGAAATGATAAAAAGCAAATTTATTCATTCTTATATTTTGTGTTGTATTTCTTCACTATTTGGCTTCACAGTAAAGTGATTGTTTTCTTTACAAACACATTGTCTTTTCTATCTATGTTGTGATCTTTCATCTTCATATCACTGTCAAAACTTACACTAATTTATAAAAGTTAAAACTTACAGAGACTTTTCATTTTATATTGAATTGGAACACCTGATGTATTGGTTTAAGTTACATAACAGGTTACAATTATCAACATCTGTTTTGAAATTGATTCAACTTGACATTGGTAAAAGGAATATTTTAGAATAAGAGAATTGACTTTAAATGAAATAGTGAAACTCAGCTTCAGTATTGTGTAAATATATATGGGACAGGTAAAACAATATTCATTTAGGTAGTAGTTACAAAATTAGATTTATTTTACAGGGGAAAAAAAGCTTAGCTCTGCTTAAATTTGCTTTAGTTTATAATTATAAGTGTTGGGTAATGGGACCAGCTTTTCAATTTGATGTTATATGTGCTGTTAGAATTATCACATGGCTCACATTCACCTATATTTTACCATTAACAGATACCAACAATTTTTATTTGATTTTTGTTTTATCTTTTTGAAATCCTTACATTATTATAGATTTTATATTAATACTCTGAGTGAGTCATTGAATTTTTTCTCCTGCTAGGTGAGAAATCTTAAATCAGGTTTACTCAGAAGCAATTCAGCCTTTTTGGAGACTCTAGTAAAAATAGGAAATTAAATCAATTCTTATATTTTTCATATTGTTGTGTATTAATTTTCTGCCGATATTGACTTGGGAATTATAAATACACAAATTTTTATAGCATTTTTTATTGTTACTAGAAAATTGAAATACATAATTATAAAATATTTCATATCACGTTTAAAAAAAATGATATTATTATTTGTATAAAAAGTAAGCCAATGGGACAAAAGGGGATAAATATTCGGATTATAATATAAATAAAGTCCAAAGCAAGCATTTAATGAAATATAATAATAATCGTACACTTTTATCAATATAAAAACATCTATAATAAATGCACTCAGTACTTCTATATGAGCAGCATATATATACAAATGGTCAATTTGTGTAAAGGGTACTTGTTTATTTGGCAGAATATCCCATGATAAATTAGAATGTCTGTTTTCGGCTGTGCAGCATGTATAAATAGGCAGTAATGTCTGGATTAGGTCTGTTAAATATCATGCTTTACATACACAGGCACTTGTCTCTGAAAAAATTGACCAATAAAGAACACTTGTAACAACCTTTTGAGGTGTCCATAGTAGCATTGCATGTTACAAGGCAAAAGATCTGTCAATATCCACCATTGCTTATTTACAAGGTAAAAGATCTGTCAATATTCACCATACCCTCGTTTTACAGTTTCAGTTAAAATTCCTTCCTTTTCATCATTGCAGAATTTACTATGGGTAATTGGATTTATTGTTAAAAAAAATATGCTCTAACTGAAATGCATGAAATATTTGCCTCTATTAAACAAACAACAATCTTCATTCTGCTTCAAGTTTAAATTAATTCCATCTTTTCAAAAATTATATGAGAAATGAAACAAAGATAGATATTTTGATTTGTTTTTGAGTTGACAAAATATATAGATGTATAGATACAGCACTGATATGCAAGAAATTATTGGTGTCCTGTTATCTATTTTACATCCCTACTGCTGGGTAGACTATTCAGTAACAGTGATGCTGTATACAGAAATCAGACTGTACCATTATGACCTGAAGGGATGATCTCAGTATGCTAGTTTCAGCAGCTTATCTCTTCAGTTGGTGTCAGATGCCCCACTCTATAATTACATTAACATTGTGTGAGTGACCACAAGACAAGGTCACTTATTTAAGACTCATGGACAATTAATTGTGAACTTGGAAGTTGGATTACCAAAAATTATTCCTTAGTTTATAAAACTTGAAAAACTTGGAATTAAAAAAAAAGTGGAAAATTTAAAAATGTTAAAAAAATGGAGGATGTCTTGGGTAAGAAATACAGATTTGTAGATTTTCTGATTAAAACCAATTTGATTTCTTGTAGAATGTTCAAAATAAATGTTAATGTTTTTATTTGGTGAATGATTTAACTTTTTTTTCATTTGATTTTTGATCAGCAGGTGCTTGATAAAGTTGTTTATCTTCAAACAATTACACAGATGTAGATTCCAGATTTAGGGAAGCACCTGGGTTTTTATAAGAGGAATTAATTAGAAAATTAATTAAAGATTTTAAGGAGTATAATTCAGTTGCTCTTGCATAGAATCTTTTTTGTGTGTACAATGTATCTTAGTCTTAGATTTAACTGTCAGATTGATTTAGTAAACATGCAAGTACATTGTAGTAAACTTGCAGCTTTCTTGAAGTAAAAGTATTTTTTTTCTCTCTTGAGTTTTTTTACTGCCTGTTTTAAAGTCAGTACATAAGCAAATAGATATAAACACTTAGGCATCCTACACTCTGTGGATACTATTATTATGGCATTGCACAAGGTCATTTTCTCTCTCTCAGATTTTGCATTAAATCTATTGCTGGGTATTGATTGATATTTTAGTCTGGGAAAAATGATAATGTAATAATATGTAATTAACATTGACCTACCTTTCAGAAACTGTGAGTTCAGTAAATTTAACTCTTGAAACTGATTTTAACAGAATTTTCTTATATTGTGCTGTCCTAGCTAGGTTTGGAGAGGTTTGAGACTTGAGAGCTCACAAACATTTTCAAACTGCCACATTCTATAAATGAGTCTGTTCAAAGTCAGGAGCCTGTTATTCAGTGGTTGCTCTTGGTTGCTGTTTGTCATATTAGTTTGTTTGTTCATTGTTTTGAACATAAATCAGTTCTTCAATTTCTCATTTGAATTGCTTTACATTTGGCAAGTTTGGGCCTAACTATATCTTGCTTTGGTTTTGCTCAGTGACAGTAAGTGCTTACCTTGATGTCCGTTGGTGGCAGATGTTGCTTACCTTGATGTCCGTTGGTGCAGATGTTGCTTACCTTGATGTCCGTTGGTGGCAGATGGATAGCTGTCTGAAGGCATTGCTTACCTTGATGTCCGTTGGTGGCAGATGGATAGCTGTCTTAAGGCCATATAATTTAATTAAAATAGAGTTATATTAGTATAGTAGTATTATGGTTATTTCTTTTAATTATCAATCTACAACAGAAACAGTTACTACATTAAGCATAAAATTTATCCCACTTTGCAATATATTTTCTACAGTTCCCTGTTATTTTTCAAGTTTGTATGAATTTTTTTAATTGCAGCTAAAGGTTTATCCAAGGTTGTCTTAATTTTACTAAGTGCACACACTTTACTTAAAAAATTCCATTGAGGTTTTTCTAATCTTTGATTATATCAGAGACTAACATGATTTGCTGATAATTATTATGTTTTGGCACATCATGACAAACACCATATGAACACTTACTACAACACATGTGTAGATAAAAACACAGTTACTATAGTACACAAATAGATATAATGTGTGTATGGGGGAGGGGGTGTGTAAAAATCAAAATACAGATTATCTTAATTATATCATTATGATAACAGCATGAAAGTTTGGAATCTGTAGTAATATTAAAGACTAAACTAATGCTGTAATTTGAGGGGGTAGCTATCTAGATTTAAAGTATTTAAAGTATAGGAGGATCATCAGAAATTTGGTTTAGCAATTAATATACTATCTGAACTTAACATGTTTAATGAGGGGTTTCTTAGTATGCAAAAATAGATCCTTCCATAGACACATAGCAGAGGTATAACTTTTAAAAATCACTTATTTATTATTGTATTGATTGTCTTGCAAAATTGGTAGATTTATGAGACATGTGTCTAGCTTTGAAAAAGAAGTTAAAACAGAAGGTAATCCTTTTCATAAAGTAAAAGACTGGTCAAGAATATACTACGCCAAAGTTTTTAACCTACAAACACTTTGTACTATGAATTTGACCATCTTGTTTGACTGATATGTATCTACATTTTTTTAAGGTAACACCAAATAAACAGATTTATAGGATAAACTGACTTGTCCCTCAGCATTGATTCTCCAGAACATATAAACTGAAGGCACTTTGATTATACTACATTTATACTATGTCTGGTCTTTTCTAATTTTCAACAAAGACATATTATTTCTTGGAACATAAAGGTCAATTATCGGACATCTTTTCAAAAATAACAGATGAGATTATTTTGTTTGAAGAATGCACTGTGCATTCCCCCCTTCCATATACCGATTTGCTATATCAGTCAGGCAAAATGAAGATAATCCTAAGAAAATATGTGATAATATGAATCATGAACATGGTGCTAGAGGTCTGGTTATGTTCTGTCTTTAAACTTCTCAAAGTAATTCAAACAGACATCTTAAAAGGAAAACAACCTTTTGAAACCAGATGTGCACTTTATGTAAACCAAACAAGTCTTCAGTATTTATACAGCATGTTAAGTGTCTGTTTAATAAGGGGTAAACGTGGTAAAGATAAGCATAAGTGCTTTAGAAGGCATTGAAATAAAAAAAATTATGTTTATTTGAATGCTTGAGAAAAACATATTTACTGTAGAAATTGATTTTTCCACAATCAGAAGATATTATTGCCAGTTTATAATTCAATAAGCTTTTCCAACACTAAAGTTTTGTGACCATTAAACCTAGTTGGATGCCTGCAAGTAAATTCAAATACCATACAATTGTGCTTTTTTTTATTATTAAGAATATAGAGGGAATATTTTTACTTGAGAATGTAGGTCTGTGTCATATATGATATTTAAAGCAGAACTAGTAGATGAAAAGTTCTGCTTTCTTTAAATTTGTATGAAAGAAATAATACTATGTCTTTATTCACTTGAGTATTCAAAATATTAATTGGTTCCATCCATTGCCTTTGATATTGGTATGGTGGTTTTTTGTAGTTGATGACGTTTGTCAGAATGTGGATATCATTAGTCTTATCTTAATAATTAGATAAACATGATGAAGATTTATAGAAAATAAAAATGTAATATCTGTTAAAGTTTCTCAAAGTTTTTCCCTAAACTGTTATAAAGATCCTTTATTTTTTGTACGATACCTAGACTTAAAGCGGTATGGACTTTGCTCATTGTTAAAGGCCATACAGTGACTTATAGTTGTTTATTTCTGTGTCTTTTGGTCTCTTGTGGAGAGTTGTCTCATTGGCAATCATACAATATCTTTCTTTTATATAACTTATGAATTGTTTTCTGTTTTCAGGGAGATGGAAACAACAGTTTCCTGAGGGCAGCGAGAGATGGTAACCTAGAGGATGTGTTAGAGTACCTGAAGGGCAGTACTGACATCAATACTAGCAACTCTGTAAGAATTATCTCCCTTAGTTCATTATAATGCCACACAATGATTTCTCAATTAGATAGTGCAAGGATTTTTATAGTGAAATCTCTTAGTGTTTTAGTCAAGAGTGACAGTTTTTAGACCATATGATAGACTAGGGAAATAACAAATTAATTTAACACAAGTTCAGTGGTCACACATAGGGGTGTATCTGTGCTTCATGTCCACATGAAGTAATGGATGCATGAACTATTAAAGGTATGCTGTTTCTGGTGATAATAGTGTCAGTAATTTGTGATTAGGCCAGTTTAAATTAAGGGGAACCACTTATTATAAGTTAATGATATTTGGTATATAGTTGTACTAGCATTGGGATGTCTCATTTCCATGGAGATTTTTAACTGTTTCTATCTGTCAAGCTCCAAAGACTTAATTTTGATTTGAATAGTTCATATGTCAAAAAATTATTAATAAGTCAGCTAATTAAGGCAACCATTATGGTAAGTCAGTTATATTTGGTAGGCACCTAATTTTCATGGTGATTATTTGCCACTCCCAGTCATGCCAGTGTCATGCTTTTTTTTTTTGAAAACTTAACATAGTTTTCATATTAAAATTTTTGATTAGGTCAGTTTATGAGGGATCAACTATACTAGACATCATGCAAGCAACAATCAGTCAATTAAAATCTATGACAAACTCTGATAATCTTAGACCCACACAGTTAACAAGAATCCTGGAGGTTATTGATTAGATTGTTTATATGCAGCATCATACAGAAATTTATGATTGCATTCGCATCCCTAATTATCATTTTCAGCTTTAAATTATCCATGATATCCTCTTAATACCATGTAATACTGTGTTAACTTATTTTTTAATTTATTTGAGTTCAGTATGGATACTGATGTCACATATTGGCAAACATTCTGACATTTTACTAATTGGGACATGTAGGAGGATAAAATGCTGTTTTACTTATGTATCAGTATTATTTTAGTAATTAGTTCTAAGTTAGAGCCTTGCTTTAATGTTTGTTTGTTTCAAGTCATTTTTTGTACTTTGACTGCTGACTGAGTTTAAATCTGTCTAGATATTTATCTCTAGCTTATCTCCAACAGGAAGTTACAAGGTTGAATCATTTACTTGTTATCCTAAATGTCAGAATATTTCTTTTTAACCCGGCTCATTTTCATCATTTATATACTTTTTGATGTAAATTCTCCATCAATTACATGATATTTTCACATCAGATTGTTTCATGTAATAACGTATAATTTCATGCAGTAATAGTGACATAGAATTTAACCAGAGTTTTGTGCATATCTATTGTTTTATTCTTGCTAGTCTAAAAAAAAATCTGTCTGTCTAACTTTTGAAATCCAGAATACAGTTAAAGCATTCACTGTGTTGCTGTTAAAAATCAGTTTTCCTTTAGATGCCATTGTTTACACTTGGCTAAAATGGGATGATAATTCTTGGAATTAATCTCGATGTACATAATATATTCGGTCTGCCTATCCTGAAATCGATCAGAATATAATCTGCTTCACATGATACAAAGATTGTTCTAAACTGTTTACTCTGTCAAAAAGATCCAGGAATCATATCTTATTACTCTGTCAAAAAGATCCAGGAATCGTATCTTATTACTCTGTCAAAAAGATCCAGGAATCGTATCTTATTACTCTGTCAAAAAGATCAGGAATCGTATCTTATTACTCTGTCAAAAGATCCAGGAATCGTATCTTATTACTCTGTCAAAAAGATCCAGGAATCGTATCTTATTACTCTGTCAAAAAGATCCAGGAATCGTATCTTATTACTCTGTCAAAAAGATCCAGGAATCGTATCTTATTACTCTGTCAAAAAGATCCTGGAATCGTATCTTATTACTCTGTCAAAAAGATCCAGGAATCGTATCTTATTACTCTGTCAAAAAGATCCAGGAATCGTATCTTATTACTCTGTCAAAAAGATCCTGGAATCGTATCTTATTACTCTGTCAAAAAGATCCTGGAATCGTATCTTATTACTCTGTCAAAAAGATCCAGGAATCGTATCTTATTACTCTGTCAAAAAGATCCAGGAATCGTATCTTATTACTCTGTCAAAAAGATCCAGGAATCGTATCTTATTACTCTGTCAAAAAGATCCAGGAATCGTATCTTATTACTCTGTCAAAAAGATCCAGGAATCGTATCTTATTACTCTGTCAAAAAGATCCAGGAATCGTATCTTATTACTCTGTCAAAAAGATCCTGGAATCGTATCTTATTACTCTGTCAAAAAGATCCAGGAATCGTATCTTATTACTCTGCCAAAAAGATCCAGGAATCATATCTTATTACTCTGCCAAAAAGATCCAGGAATCATATCTTATTACTCTGTCAAAAAGATCCAGGAATCATATCTTATTACTCTGTCAAAAAGATCCAGGAATCATATCTTATTACTCTGTCAAAAAGATCCAGGAATCATATCTTATTACTCTGTCAAAAAGATCCAGGAATCATATCTTATTACTCTGTCAAAAAGAATCATATCTTATTACTCTGTCAAAAAGATCCAGGAATCATATCTTATTACTCTGTCAAAAGATCCAGGAATCATATCTTATTACTCTGTCAAAAAGATCCAGGAATCATATCTTATTACTCTGTCAAAAAGATCCAGGAATCGTATCTTATTACTCTGTCAAAAAGATCCTGGAATCATATCTTATTACTCTGTCAAAAAGATACAGGAATCATATCTTATTACTCTGCCTACACTGGTTTTATGTCATAATTATTGATTTTTTCAACTGCAAAACAAGACATAAAAAGATGTGGTATAAATGCCAATGAGACAACTCTCCACCAGCTACAGATTCATTCCTCATCATTTCCCTCTTTACCAAATATTGCATATTCTAAACATAGTGGCCAATTTGTGATATTTTATTCACATTTTTCTAGGAAACTACAAATTAGAGGTTCCCAAATTTTTTTTATAAGTCTTCATGTCAGCATGAAAATCCCCAGCAGTGCTGAGCATGCTAAATGTGGATTTAAACACCAAAAATAAATAAATCAGAATATTCAAACATAACTGCCAAAGAATTCTTGATGGTCACACGAAATTCTAAAGAAGTCTGCAAAATATTACAACAATTGAACCAGATCACTTTCATTATAAATTTATTTATTAAAACTAATTCATAGGAAACTCACAGGTTACTTTATATCTCTGAAGATTAACTTAGAAATCTTTTGAAGTTTCATGTGACAGCAAATAGTGCTGCCTTTCTCAATATAATTGAATGTTATACTTCACTTCAGAATGGTTTGAATGCTTTACACCTTACTTCAAAAGAAGGACATATAAAGATTGTTGAAGAGCTACTGAGTCGAGGAGCTAATATAGAAGCTGCTACCAAGGTATTTTATAATGAAAATAATACTGGATTTAAATACTTAAAAGCTTTGAAAATAGGAGGAAGATTCTTATTTGTAACTACATGTTTAAGTGATTAGTAAGAAATCTGAAATTGTTTTAATTAACATCCATACAAAAGGTGTTTAGATTCATTGTTCACTGATATTTACTACAAAAGAGTTGTGTCCCTTTGTATTGATGAATTGTGATAATATGTCACAGGTTTAATTAGGTGATACTATTGTTAAATTTATAGAATATATTATTTTTCTGAATACTTCATATTGTCAATACTTATCTCACATTGTCAACACTTATTTCACATTGTAAATACTCAGTTTTTAGAATATGATGAGTCTGTCTACAGTTCTAACTGTTTTATTTATATCTCCTTACAGAAAGGAAACACAGCACTTCACATAGCGTCTTTAGCAGGACACCTTAATATTGTCAGTTTATTGGTAGAAAACAAAGCCAAAGTCAATGTACAAGCTCAGGTAACAACATTTTATCTAAGACAATGATACCTCAAGTCCAGTACTATACTGTTGCAGGGGCCTCGATAGCGAGGTTGTCTGTATATTTTAACTACTGTATACGTATCACTAGCCTGTCAACACTGAGGTTGTGAGTTCAAACCCCACACATCACAGGATTCCTTCACTAATAAAAACTGGCTGCTACTTAATAGCCATTTGTAGTGGAAGTGACATTGAAATCAAATAATAGTTTGTACTTATTGACTGGGTATTAGTGGAATAGTAAGTTTATTGTCCCTGTGCCAGTGTGGTGCAACTAATGCCATGAGACGTAGTCAAGGGCATTAGTTGTATTCCAGGGGACATCAACTTTCTATTCCACAAATATCCAGTAAATAATTGTTTTATTATAAACAGACAACAGACAATAAATTATTGGGATTAATTAATTATTGTAATATAAAAATCAGAAAAACAACCATACTGTTTAATGTTGACTTCATATAAATTCTAAATGCTAAGGCTACATCTCACACTGATGTCAACCTTAGATACAATAGGTAAAACCATGGAAGTAATATTTAGAAGGAATAACAACGACTAATTAGCATGTATTTATAGCATGCTGAGCTTGTACTAAAGTCATACGATTTCATCCAATTATAGTCTCAGCGGTAAGACGCCTTTGGTTACTATCTGCGTTACCGCGGTTGTAAAAGGCATCTGGAATTTCTTATCAGTCACGTGGTTTTATCGAGTCCGGTAATTATAGCGCACCTGTGGGAAATCCCTAGTTTATTAATCACAAGGTAGCGCTGTATCACATAGAATATCTACCTGTAGAAAGAAATCGAATGGTGAAAAAAACTTGAAAAACGGAAGAGAATTGTTCAAACTACAGCAGTTTAACATGGAAAATTGTATTTAATTTAGCATATTTTTGCTTTTTACCGTTTGTTTTAAACTGTTCTAAAAGTATTTTCCGGTTAAAAGCGGATCCCGAGTTAAACAGTTAAATACCGATGAATCGATCAGGTTTCACATAATGTTTAACAAAATAATGTAGGCAAATGTAGGCATAGATTTTTTTACTGTTGAAATGTGCAAAGTTTATCAGATTGAATGAAATAATATTTACTTTCAAGTATTCTAAATTTATGTATATGTCATAAATGTCATTGATTGCATTATTGAAACTGGACAACTAAAACGGGAATAATATTTTCGTAAATATATATTTAAAAAGTGTTTATTGTGGAATGCTTGTATTAATATAATAAGCTATACAGCAAAAAATATGACAAACCGACGAAATGGGCTTGCATCTATCTGTCTTACGGTAAATTCATTTTTACACAAATTAGTTCATGTATCAAGAACTTAAATTGAAGGATAGAACCGTTTAGAATTGTTAATAATTTAATTGACTATAAATACACGAGAGATTTAGATTTTTCGTATTTAATAAAGGGTGTCCAAACGTATTTTTTGTACAGTCATCTTCTTAACTTTATACGGAAATGGTTTTTTAATTTCTGTAAATTTTAAAATTGAAATGACACAACTTTGTTCTCCAATTTCGTATGTGATAGCTGTCGGTTTTAACTATTAAGTTCAAACTAACCAAAAATAGGGAAAAATTGGACTAAAATAAAAATTGAACGAATGACTCTTTTCGGCAGCGTACATCAACGGAATGTAACGAATGGACTATTCGGGTTACTTCGCATGTATATTCGACAAAAACTTGTCTGTTCATAGTTCTCCGTGAACACGAAAATGACCGATAAGTGTCAGTGATTTGATCGATCACATGCGGAGAATAAACTTCCATGCCAGATATTGAACCAATTAACGAGTTATTGAAAGATGGGCGGTAACGCAGATGAAACCTTTGAAGTGACGACTATGTTATTCCTTCCAATATTACTTCCATGGTAAAACGCAACATCGCAACTCCAGCAGTATTCTCAACATTATCCAAACTCTTAGATGCATTTGTTGTTGCAAAGAACTTTTCTCTTTCATCCCAATAAACACTGTACATAATGAAAGAAACAATATATTTCTTTTTACCAAAAAGTTTTTTTTATATATCCTGTAATCTTGAAGTGAAGTTGATAAACAGAAGGTAATATGGGACTGAAGCTTCTTTCAAAATATAATGTATTAAAAAGGGAAAATATAAACATTTGTGTTTCAGTTTGGTTTCACGCCACTGTATATGGCAGCACAAGAAGGCCATTCAGAAGTTGTCAAATATCTTCTATCAAATGGAGCCAGCCAAGGTCTAGCCACACAGGTAAATATCTGATAGACACAAAAAGCATATAGCACCAAATATAGATCTCTGGTGTTCAGAAACAGTAAGGGTTTAGCAACACAGGTAATATCTGATTAGCTGATAGAGACAAAAAACATGCAGTCACAATCATAGGTAGGGCTCTGGTGTAATAGAAACAGTAAGGGTTTAGACACAGAAATAAATATGTCATAGTAAATGGTGAAGTTAGGGTCTAGTCACACAGATAGAGATCTATCATGGACACAACAAGTAAATTTATTCTGTGTTATAGAGCAGCTAGGATGCATAATTTAGCCAAATCACAATATATCTGGATCTATGGTAGATGTACTGTGAAGTTATTGATCGGTTGATTGCTATGTCCTGTTTATATATTAGTTATTAGGTATAGGAAGATGTGTTGTGAGTGCCAATGAGACAACTTATATATTAGTTAATGTTTACATGTAAATGTCTGGAGCTGGCTACTTTGGTTAACCAGTAAATTAAGGACACTAATCACACTATAGACTTTTTAGAAGGTAACAACATTGTAAAAACTGAATAATTAATGGATTTATGTAGCTAATGTAAAATAATACATGGTACTTTCAATAATAAAGTGATGCATGGTAGGAGCCAGGCATGGCAATAGATATTATTCTTGAACATATCTGTGTATTATATAAATGTTTGATCAGATGACTCAGTTTCTTAATGAAAGGCCTGATTTTACATCCTCTAAACATTTAGTGCTCAAATATTTCAGGGCCCTTGGTTCTCTATCAGGGCACCCGGCAGCCCCACAATCCCATACCAGTGATATCAGAAATGTTTTATGTCACAAAGAATGAACATTGTATTACTATTATTGTAAGAGCAGCCAGCTGGGGTGACATGTAGAGATAATTTCTGTCATCTTGCATGCTTATCTAGTCATGGTATCATATTTGTTAATCTGAAGCTCCTTGCAAACTGCTCAACAGAATTCAACCAAACTCTTACAGATTCTTATACAGACCATGTATGTTATTTCAAATTTTACTACATTTTGGATTCTTTAGAGCTTGACCTGTTGTATAGACTTTTGTCTATTGATGAAGATCATACATGTTAGCCTCTAACAGTCTGGGTTACTGTCCAAATTATGTATACTCCACAACCTCTTTTATTTTTGTCTCTCAGTACATTTGTATTTATGTTCTGTCATTCTGTAAATAAGACAAGTTGATAGTTTTGGCAGAGTATTGTATAGTATTTGTGAAGTTTATGCCAGTAATAATTGATGACAAGAATGCTGAGTATCCTATCAATATACTGGCAGTGGTATTAGACTGCTATAATGATGACAGAATGTATTGAATACTCTGAGATCAATACACCATCAGGTCTGTGGAGAATTATTACAAAGATCTATTATTGTTTTGGAACAGTTTGTACATTCAAATGAATAAAAGAGCAGATCAGTTAGGGATGGAGAATTATTTTATTGATGTTTGATGTACATAATAAATGTAATTGCAGGCATACTTGGATGACTAGGATGTGGCAACATTTTAATGAAATCAAATTTTAGTTTAAAGGGGAAGGTGCTTAGGTGGGACTTGTAACATTTTGTCATTGAATTTAGGACTTTCAGAAATATGGTGATTTTACCTGCATATTTAACTGACAAAAAATTAAGTAGAAAAAAGTAACCTGCAAACCTTCATACTAAATTTTACTACAGAATAATTATAGTAATTTATGTTTTACTTCCACTAACCAAGATATGTATAGTAAAAATCTATTTTTTTTCTTAACCCCTAGAATATTGACTACAGTATTGACTAGTAAATCATAAAAACTTTCTGCATGATTACCCACCAGGCTGCTGACTATTGCAGCAACAGCTGAACTATTTTGAGCATGTTATTTTAAAAAAAAAATATTGGTCTTCTTGTTTGCTAGGTGAACCATGCTTTTTTCCTTACTTCAAGATTTGCAAAAAATATTTAGTAAAGACAATAGTTAATGTATTTTCCAGCACTAGTTATTATTTAGTAAATAAAACTATTTTTCAATTACTTGTTATTAATATGTATAGTTACACGATTGCTACTTATCATTTAGTATAGTTATGCCAATTGATAATTATTATTCAGTATAGACACCAGTTTATGTTTGTTCCAGGATTTAGATGGTAGTACTGAGGTAAACATTGACCCTGTGTCTGTTAGTTCCTGTATTTTGTGCCATTTTCACCTAGTCTCCATTGTTCACAATTCTTCTGATAAAAAGTTTTCTTTGCACACTTTGTATGAGCTTGTTTATATGTTTAGTCACAAATATAATTAACAAAATACTACAGAAAATAAATAGATAAAGACAATGTTTAATAAATACAATTCATTTCAAACATTTTTATGAAATTTCAGTTTTGGTGAAAATGGCAGGTTGAAGTGTAGATTTTCTGCTGAAGTGTGGTCATCCTTAATTAACATTCATTATACTGACAATTATTCATACTTTTAACCTATATAAGCCTGGGTTGATAGGAATTCCAGTCTTTAAATCTTTCATAAAACATACGAATATGTACTCATTTGAACATATATTGGACTGTAGACAGGGCACTTTTGTGTAGTCCATTATTCTTTATTAATGGTACTTGAATTTAGAATTTCATTTCAAAGAGATGCTTCCAATAATAAAAAAAGTGAAGTGATAAAATTTTGTATGTAGTTAAATAGCACAAAATTCTTGTCTGCAGTTAATAAAGTAGAACTGTATTCTGATTTAGATAATTATTTATTATTGTCAAAGGTATGTTGGGAGAGGTACTAATATAGAATGTATAGTATCTTCTTACAAATTAAATATGTTGCTAACCAATTGTTTCATCAGGATGTAAAATAAAGAAGTTTTATTTCCTTTTCATTAAATGGTCTTACAAGGAGCATAATACACTATAAGACAATGTTAAAAAAAAGGAGCATAATACACTAAAGAAAAAGAACAATATTGAAGTATACATACAAAGAAAAGAAAAGCAATTTGAACATGAATGAACTACACAAAAGTTTGTTTTTATTGAGTTATAACTTGTATCAAAAAGATTAGTATTTTGATAAGTTTCAGCTATTATAACATAAGTATATGAACACAGATACTAATGAATTCATGATTGTCACCAGAATCCTATAATTCCTGTTTTCATCAATACTTGTTTCCATGACAGCACAGTTTTTTGTTTGACAATCATGCCTTGTTATTAACAGCTATAGTTTATTGGTGGAAAATAGACGAGAATGTTACTTGACATTATTATGTATGTAGGTAGTCTGATTGTTGATGGTCATAATTCAGATCCAAATATTATCAAGTTCTGCCCTTTTAAAGATTGTAAGATTTTATCGATTCTGATGTTAAAAACAAAACATAGATATTAAAAAAAAAAAGACTGGCTATACAAATTTATGCTGTTCTATAAATACAGCTAAAGCAGGTATAGTATATGCTGGACTCTGTCCATCTTTCTGTTCCTCCATTTCAGAGATCTTTGGTAGAAACTCTTGCCAAAGTTTTCTGGGCTTCTATGAAAAGGAATGATTTTATATTTAATCTGCAGATTGATGATGTTGAGTTGTAATGTGTAAATAATTTTTAGATTTGCGGTTCAGCTACTTCCTATTTGCCGATAGTTTTAAATTCATTTATTTTTCATAATAGCCAAGCAGGTCAAGACCAAGTACTGATCTTGAAAAGATTTGTTGCTAGTCACTACTCTATGAAATCAATGAAAACAAGTTTGCCTTGCATGATTATAATTGTACAGTACAAATAAGAGAATAAAGGTCCAGTAATCAATTCATATATATATTTTAGGATGGATTCACTCCCTTGGCTGTGGCTTTACAACAAGGAAATGAGAGAGTAGTGTCAGTCTTGCTAGAGCATGATTCCAAGGGCAAGGTCAAATTACCAGCTCTTCATATTGCTGCCAAGAAGGATGACATGAGATCTGCAAACTTGCTGTTACAGAATGAGCAAAATGATGTTAATGGAGAAACTAAGGTAACATCCTTCACCTAACGAGGTCAAATTAACGTGTCCTTCAGGGATCAAGGTCAAGTTAACATGTCATTCAATGATCAAGGTCAAACTAACATGTCCTTCAGTGATCAAGTTCAAATTAACATATCCTTCATTGACCAGGTCTAAACTAAGCAGACATACATAACTGAAAAATATCTGATAACTGATTATCCAGCCACATATCACTGAAATGAAAAACTCTTAAAAAGATTATTCATGTTTTTTTATATACTTTCATTAGCATTAAATACTGTTTATTTGATATTTATAAAATAATAAAGAAGAATAATATCAGTAAGGACCAAAAAAAAAACTAGTTTACACTAAAACAGAAAAAGTACAAATTTGTAAAAACTTGTCAAGATAAAACTAGTTATGATGTGTTTGTTTTCTTGCTGCTCTCAGGATGGAGGACTTGTCAATGACACAACCAAGGTTAGATATTGTGTGTAGTGTTATTGGTTACTGGTACATGTATTGTTGATTATTTTTGTTTACTTTTATGTGTCACTATATATGTACAAGCAAATACACTATCCTCTCATAAAACTGCTCCTCAAATATGCATTAAGAATGCTACCTTGACCTTCCTTTGCTTTTCAAGACCATCAATATGCCATAGTTAATTTCAACCTCATTGAATAATAAATGTTTTACCAACCAAAGGCTATTTCAATGTTTTATGACCTCTGAAAAGAAACAATATAAGGATCTGCTTTTGTAACTAAACTGAAGTTGTGTAAGAAGTAGGACTAACTTCTCATGTATTTATTTCACTTATAGGGTCAAGAACTAATTAACACATCATAATGTAAAATCTGAAGTTAAACCCAACTAGGATTTAGATATCATGACTATAAACATTTTTAGCAGTTGAACATATTTCCATGTCATCAAAATGTGATTCAGCACTTTGTGTAGCAGTAAAAGTCTTTTAGATTAGAATAGCAAATTTTACATATATTTTCTAAAATATTTCTTTGAACGATTGTCACTTATCAAAACGAATTAATTTCTATTAGAAACACTATATTCTTATACATTTATGAGTTAATATTTAAATTTATCAAAATCTGTTGAATTTGCAGGTTGTTTTTTTTGTCTCTAGATGTTTTATAATGTTATGATTTGTTTAGAAATAGTCTGTAATATTATTAGAACCTAAAAAATGTTAACACATTGAGCTATGATTCTTAGGAGTATAAGTGAAGATTGAAATATTTTTTTTTGAAAATGGCTCCGCTGTGAAATAAATCTAGGGAAAATTGACCATTACTCTTTATATTATGTGCATCTGGTTTATTTTATGGCAATAGTTAATTCTAATGCAGCATTTAGACTGACAATGTGTTGTGAAAAGCACTAAAATTTGCAGGTAGCTTATAAACTAATGTATGCAAATGTTTATTTCTTGAGATGGAGTCGATCCTTCTACATTAAAAGTAAAGTTACAAAGTACAAATGTAACACAATAGGAGAATATTGACTTGTGAATTATTTAATTAACAACAATTTGAAAACTGGTACCTATCTGTTTCATGAGTATAGCATTGGAAGTAATAATACTGCATTAATAATATAATGTTTATCAAGTAGGTTGTGTTAATAATAGAAATCAATGTGCATCTTAGACATTTTTTATTTATTTTTTCAGAGTGGATTTACACCTTTACATATTGCTGCTCACTATGGTAACATAAACGTAGCAACACTTTTGATTTCCAAAGGTGCAGATGTCAATTTTAGAGCCAAGGTCAGTAGCTTAATAATGTGACAAAGTTTGAAAATGGCAATTGAGTTATATTTTCAAAGATATTTTGAATGTTTGTGTGTTCCTTGAAATGCTTGGACTAATTTTGACATAAGTATGGATAAAAACTAAATGTACTTTATATCTTAGTTTTGTTAAAGGAACTAGACAAAAACGTCAACGTGATCACCATATCTTTCATATTTTAACCTGTTTTTATATTAATTTCTTACAGTCGCTTTAAATCAACATATGGTTGTCTTATGCAGAAGAAATTGCAAAATATTATTCTGTAAAATTATTTAAACAATATAATTATTATTACAGAACAATATCACTCCGCTCCATGTAGCATCCAGATGGGGCAAGGACAAGATGGTTACTTTACTTCTGGACAACAAAGCTGTAATTGATGAAAAAACTAGAGTAAGTTATCTCCCCTTGAAGTGTTTGTATGAACAAATTATTACATTGGTACCTTACATAGGGGTAACAGTCATTAAGTTATAAAAGTAACCTTATTTGTATAATTAATATTTAATGGTAAAAGTTTCCGCATAAAATTTTAGATTTACAAATGGTAATTGCTCATAACATGTGTTGAAAATCATTGATAATATAAAAAATAAAGATTTGGTATGATTGCAAATGAAACAACTTTCCACCAAAGAGTAAGTCATCTCATCTTGATCTCCTGAAAAAAGATAGAATTATGTGAATTGCAAACATTTTGAAATACCAATTGTTCTTGATTTTTTTCTAGGATGGATTATCTCCCCTTCATTGTTCAGCTAGAAGTGGCCATGAAATGGTTGTGGATACTTTACTGGAAAGAGGAGCACCAAAATCTTCTACAACTAAGGTAAATACAAAACAAAGTCTCAAAGATGATAAGAAAAAAGTAAAATCACAAAAATACTGAACTCAGAGGAAAATCAATTTGGAAAGTCCATAATCACATGGCAAAATCAAAAAACAAAACGCATCAAAAACGAATGGACAAGAACTGTCATATTCCTGACTTGGTACAGGCATTTTCAAATGTAGAAAATGGTGGATTAAACCTGGTTCTATAGCGCTAACCCTCTCACTTTAATAACAGTCTCATCAAATTCCGTTACATTTACATGATGCGTTAAATAAACAGTCACAATCAATAAAATAGTCAAAATATGGGAACATCAGTCATCATCGTATAACAATTTAACAGGACACAACAACATCTACTATATACGAACACATGGATTGATTTGAGTGTCTAGACGTCAGAAAAATTATATACGTCACATAAATTTGTCGTTCAATGTGAATACAATAGTTATCAAAAGTACCTGGATTATAAACAATTTTAAATTTTACATAGGCAATGAGTGCAGACAGGGTTAAAAAATCAAAAGTATGTAAGAATAAATTACAGAAATCAAACTAGTCCAAAAGTTATACATAGAATTTATGAGAATCCAAAACTTTTAAAAGGAACAATTTAACAGGACACAAAAACCTATCCACGAACACATGGATCTACTTGAGTGTCTGACGTCAGAAAAATTATATACGTCACATAAATTTGTCGTTCAATGTGCATACAAACAATTTTAAAATTTACAATTTTAAAATTTACATAGGCAAATTTCTAATAACATTCAATTATATTGATCCTCCAGATTTTTTTGTATCAAGATAAAATATTGCAATATTCTAACGCAAGACAAGTTCATAATTAAATTTCAATCATTATTCAGTGTAAAATCTTCATTAAAGAAAATTCCGCGAAAAGATGTTATCTTCTTTGGTCCCTACACTAGGTGACGTCATAGGTATACTTCCGGCTTCAAACATAAACACTGGGCGTTTTCTAGCTTCTGTGTCGCTTCAGAATGTAATATAATTTGATAAAAAGAAAATTTTTAGGTGCAACATGTGAGTTTTTTTGCTTATTATTGTAGAAATTACATGTCAATACATTCAGCAATTCAAAATGTCGGCTTCCTTAGTTACAGACAAGGAGATAGAGAATTTTACGCTAACTGTCATCCAATCAGAATCATTGATACAAAACAATTGCATTAGAATACATGATCTCAATTTTACCATTGAAGAATTATGATTATTTCATTTCATTTTGCCCTCATGATATTTCTAATAGAGATCAAATTTCATTTATAGTTTATTATCTTTTATAATATCTTTGACCAAGTCAAGAAGTTTGTTACAGAGTCACTTTTTTTATCCAATAAGTAAGAACTTATATTGACATTTATTTTTGTTTTATTTTTCAGAATGGGTTAACTCCTCTGCACATGGCAGCACAAGGTGATCACATGGACTGTGCTAGACTTCTGTTATACCACAAAGCTCCAGTTGATGATGTCACTGTGGTAAATTATTACTGGATATATTTATTGTGCATGGACATACTTTTGTGTTAGATATAATTGTATAATTATGACCAACGGTATGCAGCTTGACATTCACATATAAAACATTACACTGATTTCTCCAAATATTTTGACATTGAAATGACATATCAAATGTTCATATAATCATTAACCTACATATGTTTCTTCATCTTATATAAATCTTTATGAATTGTATTTTAAAAATAATAATGGTAGAAAGATAAGTTTGCAATTCAATATTCGTTGGTTTCTAAATTTATCAAAATCTAAATTTTTATAAAGCATTTCTTGCGACTAGACTAAAATGCCTAAAAACAGGATAAACTTGATTATAAATCCTTTATAAAACAAAAAAGTATGAAGCATCCAGGTCTTCTACCTTCTAAAACACAGAATTATAAAGCAAGCTTATACAAAAAATATTTACATGAAGGAACTGACTAAAACTGACAACTTTTGGAATTCATAGTTTTATAAGTGGATAGTTATTTTGAGATTTGTTTCGAGCTGACACACAGTATTTATCTTTTGAACAGGACTACCTGACCCCACTGCATGTTGCTGGACATTGTGGAAATGTAAAGACAGCCAAGTTACTTCTGGACAGGAAATGTAACCCTAATGCAAGAGCTCTGGTGAGTACTGCCAACTCAATTATTTAAATGCTTATTATTGAAAAAAATCTGTCTGTAATGTTTCTGCTCTGGTGAGTACAATTTAAAAATAAAGAAATGTAATATGATTTCCAATAAATATCCACTAAAGACCAAAGGACAAGGATGTCAACAATTTAACATCACTGTCACCTTTAACCCTTACCATGCGATACCCGTCATATGACGAGCGTACCCAATGGCATTCCATACTTTTATAAGTCGGCTTTATGATACTTATTTCAAAAGTCACGCATGTTCCGTCAACCTGAGATTATCTATAGTCATGTTTCTCATGTATTAATTGCATTTTGAGCACAAATATGGACTTAGAAAATTGAAATTGGATGAAACTCAGTTTTCTGGGGGATTGGGCTTCCCTTGTGTGTCTTACACAGGAAGTTCAGAGGCCTAAAACTTGCAAAAATAGTGCAAACCTGCAGGCATATAACTACTGATAGTAATTATTACTGAAATACGCATAGAAAACGACTACTTCTGGTTTCAGGACCATTTGAAGTAAAAAATCGGAAAAAAATTGTGAAATTCTGTATTTTTGATCCAAATGACCTTCTGTAGACTGCTGAACCAAGATCAGATTCACTCCCACCTAACAACTGTTGGGGTCAATTTGTTAACTGGGGTACACTCTACATGCAGACTACAGCTGGATACCTTACCAGCATCCCTAGGTCTTCTTGGGCAAGATACAGGACAAACAATCGTCAAAATTGACGCTTTTTGCACCTGATGACAAACTTTGGGGCATTTTCAGAAAACAGTTAAGCATGGTAAGTGTTAAGGCCCTTGATGGTAGAAACCAAATTTTTTCCAGTTTTAGCTCCAGTTTGGTTGTTTTTTCATCTTATTTTGGGTTAGAATGGGTTTATAGTAAGGCCTCCAAATACACGGATAAGCTCAAAAAAACTTTAAATTTTTTATTTTTTTTTTGGTTTGTTAACCCTTACCATGCTGTACCCGTCATATGAGGGGCATACCCAGACCACAGTTATTTGGCTCCAATGGCATTCTATACTTTTAGAAGTCAGCTTTATGATACTTTTTTCAAAAGTCATGCATGTTCCGTCAATCTGAGGCTATCTATAGTCATGTTTCTCATGTATTAATTGCATTTTGAGCACAAATAGGACTTGGAAAATTGAAATCAGATGAAATTCTGGAGGGCTGGGCTTCCCTTCTGTGTCTTACACAGGAAGTTCAGAGGCCTAAAACTTGGAAAAATAGTGCAAACCCGCAGGCATATAACTACTGATCGTAATTATTATTGAAACGACTTTTTCCTGTTTCAGGTCCATTTGAAGTAAAAAAATCGGAAAAAATCGTGAAATTCTGTATTTTTGGTCCAAATGACTTTCTGTAGACTGCTTAACCAAGATCAGATTCACTCCCACCTAACAACTGTTGGGGTCAATTTGCATATAATTTGCATATTTTTGGAAATAAACGAAAATTAATCATTTTCTGAAACAAAAACCAATCTGTATTCTTAGCTTTAAAGGGCACTGTCATGACAGAATATGAAGCAATTCAAAAGATACAACCAACACCCTGAATTATACCAATACTATAAACCAAAAAATAAATATGGCTGACAAAGGAATGGAACAAATTGAAGAATGAATTATTACTTTCACATCTCACTCTTTGATTTGTAAATTTCCAATACCTATTTCTGAAGAGTTCATTGGTAAAGATGAACCTTTCATTTACATGTTCATATGAAGTACAAAATTTCTATAGGATCATACCTGATTATGGCAATTTAACAACATATTATGACAATGTATCATAACAGTTCTATGACATTTTGATATTGATATTTCAGAATGGATTCACACCACTACACATTGCTTGTAAGAAAAACAGAATCAAGGTCGTTGAACTTCTTCTGAAATATGGAGCATCGATACAAGCCACCACTGAGGTTTGTAGAATTACACATTGTTGTTTACACATTGTTCTGTTAACAGAAATGCTCTGTGCTGAGTTAAGATCACACCAATTGATCCAAAGGAGAAAGCAGTTCATGCTTTTATTTGGCACCTGTTGTATTGCTCTAGAAAAAGTAAAAAAACATTCAGTGATGTCATACTTGAGGAAAAAGGGAGGGGATTGTTCCAGTATTTTCCAGTACATTAATATTTTGGTTACATGATGTATATGTAATTATTACTGGTAAAAGAGCTTATGAATTTATAAAATATAAGAAAATTGTCCTTTATTATATTCTACATTTTTTTAAGAGGTGTTTTTCTGCGAAATCTTCACTATCATTTCACTTGATTGCATTGTACATAGTCATAAAATGCTTAAAGGGAAATACTCCATCCCCCTTTTATCCATAAGAATAGAGAAAGTCTCTAGAGAAATAGTCTAGCTTTTAATCTTTATTCCTTTTTTTGGATTGAAGCATGACCTAATGCTCCTCAGTGTATCCTTTATAATACCCTGTATTCCATTATAATAACCTGTTATCACTTAATTTGTAGTCTGGACTAACACCTTTACATGTGGCCTCCTTCATGGGACATATGAATATTGTGATTAGTCTAATCCAAAACAATGCCAGTCCAGACCATCCCACAGTCCGTGGAGAGACATCCCTACATCTGGCAGCCAGAGCTAACCAAACAGACATCATCAGAATCTTACTCAGAAATGGAGCAACCGTGGATGCAAGAGCTAGAGTAAGATATACTGTACTCAACTATAAAACTGGTTTATGTTGTACAAATTTCCCTTAGATTGGTGTTGTGTTGTAGATAACATTTTCTTAAATTGAGTATTCTAAAAGAAAGGGGTGCAATGTAAAAAAGAAATCAAGATGCAAACAAAAGCAATTGCAAAGAAAAGTAGAAAAATAACAAAATCAGAATCCAAACTTCAAATACATTTATCTGTTGTCAGATTTGGTAACATAACATGTTTTTATAATCGATTTTAAAGATACAAGTTGGCCTGTTCAGTTAGTAATCAATGAATTCAGCTTTAGATTTCAAAGATCTTGTAAGCTTGCACAGTCCGTTTCATTCTGTTATCAGGAAGATAAAATTTTAAGAATTTGTGAGAAGAAGATACAGTTCATTACTTGTGTACCAACTTGTTTAATTTCTTTTTATTTACATAAATTATAATGCCCAGACAAATACATTTTTTCATTCATCAAGATTCAAATCATGAAATTCCATATAGGACAGACCAACAACAGAACGCTGCAAGTTTCAGTTAAATCGTACTGGTAACCTTTCATAGCTGATTTCTTGTATCAGGAAATGTATACACTAAATACTCTTTAGTATTAAAATTAGTCAGCAAAACCATTATAATCTTCAATACTGTACTTACAAAACTATAAAAGGAAGTACCAAAAGAAATTAAAAATGTATTACATAGATTCTTGCTCGGTGTCCTTCACCTATAGTGCAATAAGATGAATCAGTATGGACTTTGTAAGGCGCTAAGTTTTACAGTTAACTCCCTGGACACATTCATATTTCCATATTCTTAATTGAGCCTCTTGTATGTAGAACAACTTGATAAAAATAGTATATAGTTCTTGCTTTTCTCTATACCCTTGGAGCCATTTTTTCATGTCATCCATATAAACAAGTGATTATTGTACTTTTATATCTCCCTAGCTGACAGTTCACCAGACAAATTATGTTTTGGTAATTGACATTTCTGGTAATGTATTATACAACAGGAAACACTAATATTACGTAAACTTCATTATCCAGATGTGGTCATTAATATGTATATCATAAAATTGTTTGAATAATGTCGACAGTATTGATCAGCTCTGGTCTAATAAGTGATAAGGATTGTTATCTATTGATTTTCTCATGGAAAACTGTTTGTGCTAATTTGCTACACATTATATGTATTGCCTCCATGAATCTCTATGTCTGTTGATTTGTTTTAGAAATCTTTAGGGATAGACTTGCTGAAAAATATATCTAAGTTTCAATTTATCATTGCAACAGGATTGAGAATTTTGTCATTGCAATTACCCAGGGGGTACCATTGTAAACTAATAATGTATTTTAACATATTACCGTAAGTCTTTTATACAGAAAGTCATGGGGTATACTGTCTTAGATTGCGAAAGTGATCAATCTAATCGACCATTTTTCATTGCAGAGAACTAGTTTGTTATTTATTACACAATAAATGTCTGCACATACTACAGCTTTCCCTTTGTGATAAACCAAATGTTTGATTATATTATTTTCAGAAATATTATATAGAAAATGTAGGTATAGAAAACCTGTAGATCTGTCAAACCTAACCATTTGCTTCCAGTTCTCTCATGTCTACAAATTGTTAAATATTTCAAGCCCCAACATTACAAAATATCCTGTCTGCAAAATGTGCATTTTCCTGACATAATAAGCAAAGCTAGTTATTGCTAAAAATAAATGTACAGTTACTGCCTTTCAAAATGCATGAAGTTTCAGTGATGATAAAACACACATTTCTGTATCATAAGGCTATTAATTTTTTGCTGAGTATAATTTCTTCAAATAGGAAATGTTAATCTTTTACTTTAAAACATGTCTTTATGAATTCTATATGAACTATGTTACCATTCATAAGACTTTCAAAAGAAATTATTACTCTTAAACAATCATTTAAAGCATTCTGCCACTTTTGGTACCAGCAAAACATTAATTCCTTTACAACATTTTGTAGATTTTAAATCGTGCATGTTTTTGAATCACTTTTTTCCAAGAAATCACTTTTTAAGATACTGATACATAAATTGA
This sequence comes from Mytilus edulis, assembly GCA_019925275.1. Taxonomy (NCBI): domain Eukaryota; kingdom Metazoa; phylum Mollusca; class Bivalvia; order Mytilida; family Mytilidae; genus Mytilus; species Mytilus edulis. The sequence continues at coordinate 95,814,788 of CM034356.1, read as the reverse complement.
CCAAAATGTCACAAGACCTGAAAGGCTTTGTTTCTTTTGTGTTTCAAATAATTGACAAAACTATTCCCAACACGGACAACATTATGACTAACTAAGACAAAACTACCTTTTACTAAAAAATATCAATATGTATATTACAGTCTTTTAATTTCACTTTTCTGTTAATTTCATATATATTTAGTTTCAAACTTGGTATATAAATCTTATCTAATTTAAATGTACATTCATTTCCTGACAGAAATGTGTAAATAAAATAATTGAAATTTCTTACATACTAATAGGATATATTTATGTGTAGATTTTTTTTCAGATTATATAAAAATGTATCATGGACAGATATGGAAATTTTAATTGTTATTTAGAATAACAAATATATCTTAGAAATTTAAAAAATAGTTTATTTTTTTTTGTAGTTTTACTTAAATTGTTTACTATTTAACCAGGGACTTTTCTAGTATAGAAAGTCCCTGATTTAACTAATCCTACTTTTAACATGCTCAAGCAGTGCTATGCTGTTTTGGCTTTATTAAGCTTCTGTTTCATAACTTAGAATTTGTTTAAATTTTTTGCTTTTTGTAACCATGAATAAAATGATTATAAACACTTGGCAAAGACTGAACATTTTTTAATTATACCCCCGCTTTCAAAAAAGGGGGGTATACTGTTTTACCTCTGTCTGTCAGTCCGTCCGTCAGTCAGTCCGTCCCATGAATATTTTTCGTCGCATTTTTCTCAGGAACTACAATACAAGGATTTCTGAAATTTGGTTTCAGGATTTATATAAGTCAGCTATACCGTGTGATGCGTTTTCAGATTCATCACTCGACAACTTCCTGTTTACCGAACACTTGCATATTTTTACACTATTAATATTATCCACTTGCGGCGGGGGTATCATCAGTGAGCAGTAGCTCGCAGTTTCACTTGTTATTTAAGTAACAATTAAATGTAGGAGATGTGTTGTTTTTTTACCTTTTCTGTGATTGCTGAAGTGATATCTACATAAATAAAACAAAAATTGAATTTGTACCAAAATAGACCATCTAATGAAGTCAGTGATTTCTTTTTGACATGTTTAACAAATATTCCATTATTTTCCAGGAACAACAAACACCTCTCCACATAGCGGCAAGACTTGGTAATGTTGACAATGTGACTTTACTGTTACAACACGGAGCCAATGCTGACGCTGTCACCAAGGATTTATACACACCATTACACATTGCTGCTAAAGAAGGAAATGAAGAAGTAGCTTCTGTCTTGTTGGATCATGGAGCATCACATGGTCTTACCACTAAGGTATGTCTAATAACCAGTGGTGTATACAAAGTAAAGAGCTTCACAATTTGGTATACTGTTACCAAATTAGTCAAATGATTGAGAATTCCACATTATTTTTATATGCAGACACATTTTTATGTAATGGGCACACAGTAGAAGAAAATTCACTTCATTAGTAAGTAAATGCTTCTTATACAGAAGTTCAAATAACAATCACTTTTAAAAATCAACATGTAAACCTGACAAGAAAATTCTAACAAATAACTTGAATTGTTTTACAGAAAGGATTCACACCACTGCATATTGCAGCCAAATATGGCAATATTAAAGTTGCAAGTCTACTCCTACAAAAGGGAGCTAATCCAGATGTCCAAGGAAAGAACGGTCTGACCCCTCTACATGTGGCTACACATTACAATCATTCTAATGTAGCTTTTCTACTGTTGGACCACAAGGCATCACCACATTGCACAGCTAAGGTATTTGTTATAAATCTGTTTGTATAAGGTTGTGTTTTCTTGTAATGAAACATAGTATTATTCTACAGCTTTTATCTTATACATTTGAACCAATAAATGATATAATTTAGAATATTTTTTACAATTTTGGTGGTATAAACAAAGAGAACAAAAACAAACGAAATTATAGGATGAAGTACATGTATCATGGTATTATGATGGTAAATTTCCCTTGTATTGGGACAACTCTGACCTATATATTAAAAAAATTTAATAGATTTTTGGAAAGATAAGATTAATGGAAAAATTGTTATATTTCATACCTTCTAGGAAATAATTGGGACTTTCACTAAATCTATATATCTAATTTTAACTGTATATAATGATAATATTATTCAGAATGGCTATACACCTCTTCACATTGCTGCCAAGAAGAACCAGATGGATATAGCTACTACACTACTGGAGTTTAATGCTGATCCTAACGCTGAATCAAAGGTATGCTCATTTCTAAATAGTTTAGAAAATTAAAATTGAAGTTTAAAGTCATAAATATGCAGAAGGTTGAACGTCTAACTAAAATTTCACTAAAAAAGTGAATACAACAAGAGATAAACTATTTAAAGTGAAAATCAAAACAATATCTGGTTCCATTCAGTTTCAATAAGTACAAATTTAATTCACTTTTTATAAAGGTTTTCGGGGGGTTAAGATTACAGTCATTTTGTGGATAGTTAAAAGTTCAATATTCCAGAATATATCCCTACTATTGAGATGAAACACAGTGCATTGAGCACAGTATTCTATTTCTATAAATCCTATCCATTCAAGAAATTTATCAATGAAATCCATGCTCAAATATTCAAATGATGTGTATGTGTATAACCATTAAATTGTGCATGGTGTATGATCTAGTAACATTTAAAGTTGGAGTTATCTTCCTTTGCCCATTCTTGTAGATGAAACAATTCACAGCATTACCTTCCTATGTTTATACAATGCAATGCTTATTTTTTTGTTCCCATTGTTAAATGAATGCATTCTTCCTTCAGAGCTCACAAGCATTTCAATTACTAAGATTTTTATGACATTGTTTTTTACAGAATGGTTTCTCACCTCTTCACTTAGCTGCACAAGAAGGTCACACAGACATGGTTTCTCTTCTACTAGAACATAAATCTAATGTTGGTGCCAAAGCTCATGTAAGTTATTGTCAGACCTAGATTATTACAAGTATAAATCTGGTGTCAAAGCTCATGTAAATTGAACTTGCGCAATACTTTTTTTCTGTTATTTCCAAAGTTAAAGATAGCTACAGTTACACTAATGTTAGAACCAAAACATAGATATGAAAAGTTTTGTAAGGTTAGTACCAGTAATGACTTAATAATCTCATTTACAATTGCGTGTTCCTATTTTAGCCAATTTATCCTCGGTGAATATATGTTTTCTATATCTTTCCCCCTTTTCTATTTTTAGAATGGATTAACACCAATGCACCTTGCTGCTCAAGAAGACAAAGTCAATGTTGCTGAAGTATTGGTCAAATATGGCTCAGAAATTGACCCACAAACTAAGGTTGGTGATATATTAACATTATTGTGCAATCTGTCAGAATAAATTGTATAGGTCTTTAGGTTGTGATGCCAGTTGAGGAAAAACTGTTGTGCTGGAAGTAACCCATTAAGATTCATTGAGTGACTAAAGATATAAATAATGTGTTTGTAAATGGCTTATACATTAGTTTCAGCAAATGACCTCCGTGGGACTTGACCAGATGTTACAAAGTACAGTTATTAAATTTTTGTAAAATCCTATTTACAAATTAGTTGGAAATAGTATGCTACTTAATGATGTTTTAACAAAAACAATGGAAAAAATTACTGATGCAGAAAGTTAAAACTATTTTGGATTCAGTTGTATATTGAGTTTTTAATAGATTTGTATACTGTTATAATGACCTTGTCCTCTAATACCACTGACCATACCACTACACTATTTGGATCTGAGGAAATTATAGAAAGGGCTGTGGTTAGAAAAAAGATTTGAAGTTTAATGATTGTAAAGTTTGTCTTTATAATTATGATAACTAATATGTAAAGATACCTTCTACAAAAAGATGAAACTAATTTCTATATTATATGTATTTTAGGCTGGATACACCCCTTTACACACTTCATGTCACTTTGGACAGATTAATATGGTTCGCTTCCTCTTGGAGCATGAAGCTTCTGTCAGCGCTACAACCAAGGTGAGTTACTGTTATGTTTTATCAATATTCAGTTTAGTTAAGTAAATGTACCATATAATAAATTGTATTTTCAACAATAAAGGTTTTTAGATTACTATTCCCATGTTGACTTAATTTTGAGTTCTTTTTCATTGTAATTACATAGTGTTATTTTGAGTTCTTGTTATATTGAAGAAAAATATATGGTTGGAAATTATTAAAGAAAATAGAATGGAAAAAAAAGTAATTCCTTTTGCTGTTCTTGAATAAGTTATCCATCTTTTCACCTGATTTTCTTCACATGAGGAAATTTTCAATAAGTGATCATTTCAAATTAAGTCATTTGGCCAAAAGAAGTGTATTTTATAAAAAATATATCTTTTCTTATAGCTTGGCTACACACCACTACACCAAGCAGCTCAACAAGGACATGTCAAGTTGTCAATCTCTTACTGAAAAACAAAGCTTCACCAAATTCTGTTTCTAATGTAAGTTTGTCTGTTTTAATATCGGTATTAATGATTGAGAATGATTTCATGTTAAGAATTACATCAGTACTTGTCATAAAAAAACAAAACTTTTACTACCAAAGGCTATATAAAGTATTAATTACAGTACTGATGAACTCAGGTCAGAGCCCAATCGTGCTCTAAAATCCATGGGGAGTATAAGATATGGAAAAAAAGAAGGTTTCAATTTGAGGTCCCTTTGAGGTATTTAAAAAACTGTTTTGATCCAAGTGTAAATTTCATACAATGATCTAAAATTAAAACAAAGACTATCTTAGTTTATGTATAGAATTATCTCCCCTAGTATGGTGGTATTAAAATTAATAATTTAGAACACTGGTAATTTACTGCGGATAGGAAAATGTCTTGTCTTACCAATCAATAAATAATCAAGTTTTCAACACTAATTCTCAATAAACCATAAGTTACTATCTAGAAGTGGGAGGTATTGTGAAAAAAATAAGTTCTAAACGAGCCAAGACTGTGATGGTGGGCTGGTTATTATTGTACATTTGATTTTTTCCCTGAAGATGGCAGCCTTTATTGTTATTGTACTATGAATACCTTAGAGTTTAATAGGTTTGTTATTGTCTATTTTGCTTAAGGATAATGAATAGAATTTGGTTAAACCATCCTTCATACATTTACATACACCAGCTCTAATCAATTCCATACTGAATAACTAAATAGTCTTTCTATGATAACATTGAGGTTCATATGTGTATGTATGTTTCTCTATTTACCAGATATCATTTAGGCTTCTGTAATCGATATTTTTGTTTTATTTGATTTGAAGAAACAATTTATTATTTAATTGATTTATCAATCATCCAGCAATATATACTCTATAAATGTATATTTAGGCTATTATAACTTCAAATCTTTAACAAGTTTTTTTCTTGAAATGCCTTCCATCCTGCATGCATGATCTTGTACGCCTATTATTTCATTATTGGTTTATATTTTTTTTTTTTACCAAATTCTCCCTTTGAAATTCTTTTGAAAGACCGCAAATAGTGAAATAAATCTGTTTATATTTCCAGAATGGACAAACAGCTCTTTCCATTGCACAACGCCTTGGTTACATATCAGTTGTTGATACTCTAGCTGGTGTAACCGAGGTAACGGAAACCATTCCCACAGCAGAGGACAAATACAAGGTCGTATCTCCAGAAACCATGCAGGAGACATTACTATCTGATTCAGAAGATGAAGGAGGTAAGGACGCCATTAATGTTTATTTTGTTTCCATGGCATCATGTTATGTTAATACTATTGTTTTGATAGAGAATGCAAGCTCCCTAGCTTTTTAAAAAGAAATAACTTGCTTGGAAAAAGTTTGAGATATTATATTGTGTATTTTTGTCTGAATAGGCATGTTCTGATCCTGTATGTACTGGTAATAATCAGATTTTAGATTTAAGAAAAACATAAATTATAACAAGGATTTCTTTTTATCTTTCAATATAATAAATACAGAAAAGAGAATATTTATCATCAAGTTTATACAGAACTTGTAAACATTATATAAATAGGGGGACATATTTAGAATTATAAGGAAATAAAATATGTTATTTTAATATGAAGAAGATATAGTTGATGGTGAGACATTGAGACTTTCCACGATTGATCACATTTTGAGCAGATTACCTTATATGTGTGATGATCAACTGTAAACAAAATTATCAGGAGAAATTCACATCTAGTGAAGGCATGAAAGATATCATTCTTAAAAACTTTGTGTTAAACATGTGTTTTAAAGAAAAATCAAAACCAATTGTACAGATTTTGTTAAATGAAAATCATAAATAAAATTATAAAAACATTATAAAGTCTATTTTTTGTTCACCACACATATTTGTTGAAGTGATTGGGACTTTAACGGACAACTAAAATATTTGAGTGTGATTTGTGTCAGGGGTGTGAATTTGAATGTGTAATGCATTTAACTTAATACTTTGCTGTTAGGTAGAAGCAGTGTAAGGTCTAGTGAATTCAGGACATCATGGTTGAGTGAACTCAGTTCATTTGGTGAGGAAGATGCAGCTACTTTATGTTGCTGTGTCCTAAACCTAATGCTAGATTATATTGTTACCTGATGCATCAGATTTAAATGGCAATGTTTTGGGGGAATAAAAGTTTAATATATGGAATTATTTTTAAGAGGGATATCTGAATCAGGTAACAAAAGTCAAAGTAATTTTCCAAGCTAGATCTATCCTATAAAACTCCAGTGAAAGTTTCTGATAATATTCCTCTGTTTAGTATTTTAACTATTTTAAATACTTTTTTAGTTTTAATAGTCACTGGAGAAATTAACAGCACAATTCACAGTAGCTATATATATAATTGCAAAATGGTGTTAGCTTTTAACAAAATCCTATAATAAACCATGAAACTCCAATATTTGTCATCCAATTCTATGTGTGTGTGTGTTATAGAGCTAGATGGAAAGGGAAAAGATTGGAAGCTCTCTAAAAGGGATTGACTCGTGCATTCAAAATAATCTACTACGCATATTGCTTAGGAATTAATTTTAGAAAAAAAATAATAACATTTAACCTTGACCGGCTACGGACTATATTCTTACACGCAAGGATAAGGCGTGCTAAGTCTTATAAAAAACGGATCTTTCTTATAACGAAACGAATTTGAACCAAGCTTGAAAGATTACAAGAGGTAATAACGCATTCACGAAAAACACATTCAAACGTTTTAATCTATTGTATTTCATTTACTTGTATTTATTATTATTGATAATAATAATCTCTGATACTTTTAAAAGTTGTTTAGTCATTATTTAATATCCAGAAACCAAAGATATTGTTTTTAAATTAAAGATTGGCAACAATCTTTACACTGGGTTACGTTAACTTAAAATTTGTAACCTTTCCTTTCAAAGACAAATCATTGTCATAGCTAATGATGTAATCAACTCAAAAATTAACATAAAACCATGGAGTGGGAATAAGCCTATTTTTGCTTTTCTTTTTAAAGTTGAAATTGTCTTGAAACCATCTTGATGAAGCCTCTATTAGAATTGAATTTTGTCTTCTTTAGGAAGATAACTAATGTTTCAAGGCAGTTCATATAGGCCATCTAGTTACAAATATAGAAAAGACGTGGGAAGCCATTCCTAACACTTTCTGCACTATTACATAATCAGAATTTATTTTGGATTAATGGCTTAGCATCTTTTATATATCTTTAAATGTTACAATGTTAAGCTTTGTGGATAAGTATGTAATAATTACGGTGTATATTTAGCGTTTGATTCAACTTTATTTGGTAAGTGTGGTGAAATGGTTGAATGTTATGTAATTTGTTATGGTTTCATTTGTTCAAGTTATTCTCCCTTAAATGTTTAATTATCTAAACTTCTAATTAAAAAATGCAAACCAAATGAATTAAAAATAATTTGATTCTTCATTTGGTTTGCTAACATATCAATGGCTGTTTGTACTTCAGTTCAAAGTAACATATTCATATCTACTTGCCAATTTTGAATATTTATATAGTTTGGGAGTTTGTGTCTAAAAGATTTTGTTACAGAAAACTGAAATTTATGTAGAGATATTTGTACTTCCCCATTGTATCAAGAACTCTCTCTCATGTTTTTTAATGAACATCTGTTTTGGTGCTTTCTCAGTCATGTTTACCCAACATCTCCTTATAAATTGAAGGAGATGCTAAGGTCCTATTAAAATTATATTTTTTATTATATATTAGAGATAAGAATTGTTTGACAATGAATACAAGTACAGAACAGGATTGATATTTTTGACTTGAACAATTTTTTTTTTATATATAATCAAGTTATGCTGGTTTCAGGTTATTTTATGCTATTTTGCACCAGTATATTTCAGATGATGTATGGCACATGTTAAAGAATTTACTACATTTTAACATTTTTGCCACTCAATACTTTTTTTTTTCCAATTAAAATTGTGTCAATCTTCCACAGGAGATGATTTTCTGCCCCAATCACCATTATTTGGGAAGCCTTTATATGAACAGCATATTAACTTGCCATTTTACGAGGGCAATCAAATGCAGTCTAGTAAGTCAGGTGTTGTCTCCCTTGTTGTGGCGTGGACTATAATTATTTTAATTGCATGTCTTTGATAATTTTGTATTTTTAGTTTTCAGTATATAAGGGTATACAACTTATTATTATATAAACATATGAAGGGCATAACATGTTATATTCTATATAGAAACTATTATCTATATTTACTGATACACCTTATGGAAATGTAATGGTGTTTTTTATAAATGAAAGACAAACTGTTATTTCAATTGAATTAATGATAGAAATATTTACATTAAATATAAACTTTATCCTTTCCAACTTTTTGGCTAATGAATAAGTATGTTATGGCTTTCACACATACAGTGTTATTATTATTTCTAAATATACCAGTACTTTATTAGACAATTTATTTCATTATGATGTTGTGATATAAGCCTTTTTAATATGTTCTCTTTGAAGTGTTAATGACTTCTCCTTTATTTTGTGTTGTTTATTTATGATATTTAAGTGATTCCAAACTGTTGTAATGCCTTCATTAACAGAACAGGGAAAACATATATGATGCTTCAGCTTGAATTTTGGCAAAGCAATTACTGCAATTTTTTTTAGAATGAGTTACAAAATATATCACAATCATTAGCCATGGGTTCAAAGTTAACAAGCAAGCACAAGAATGTTTTATATATTTAACAGGCTGTTATTTGAACTTGGAATTATTTTCAATTGTTGAATTTGCATAATTTCTTGTGCTTGAAATTTTTAATAAATTCCATGTTTATTTGGTATTATAATGTTTTCAGCAGTTTATAACACTTTCCATGAGATGTAATTTGTATAGATAGTGTTGTGCGCGGCACAGTACATTCTATTGAAAATGTCTTATCTTCTTTGTAATAGAATGTGTTGTGCGCAGCTCAGAACATTAAAGTACAGAATAAACATGGAATTTACTTAAAATTTCAAGCACAAGAAATAATGCCAATTCTTAAATAATAATTCCAAGTTCAAATAATAGCCTGTTTTTGGTCCTTTATACCCTTTTGGTTTTTGGTAACTTTATTTTTGGTCCTCAGGTGGTTTTTTAACTAATACCTTGTCACTTCTGAACTAACTTATTTATTTTAATGTAATTGGTTATGTATCAGATTTTTATGACCCCGTGGTAGTGGAGGGGGAATTAAGTTTTACCCTTGTCCGTCTTTACGTCCATACATCCCAAAATTTGTGTCCATTCTCTAACTTTAATTCGCCTCATCCAAATATTATGATACTTATACACAATGCTTATTACCACAAAACACAGGTCAAGTGTGAATTTTTTAAGTTTAAGAGTAATGCCCTTTTACAAAAGTAAAAAATGCTGTTCTATAAATATAAATGTGTAATTTTTAAAATCTTCTTTGAAACCAGGAGCTATCTTTCTTTGTCCAGAATGTTAGTTGCATCAATTACAACAAATGCTTTATACCATGCAATATTCAATTCTTACTTCCCACTGATAAATTAAATGAAATGTATATATAATGTTTATTCCCACTTAACTCAGTTTTAGTTCAAATTTTGGAAGCTTTAGTTTTACAGTTCTTGAGTTATGTCCCTTTATAACATTATATGTTAGTGGGGGCATCATCTGTGTCCCTATTGACACATTCCCCATTTATTGTTTTTGAATCAAAATAGAGAAACATTATTTTTTCCTGGTCAGATTACAGAAAATACTATAAGTTTTCTGAATTATCTCTGATAAGGTTACAGTAGTGTTAACAGTTTTCTGAATTATTTTTGGTCAGATTATACAAGTGTTAACAGTTCTCTGAATTATTTCTGGTCAGGTTACAGAAGTGTTAACAGTTTTCTGAATCATTTCTGGTCAGGTTACACAAGTGTTAACAGTTTTCTGAATTATTTCTGGTCAGGTTACACAAGTGTTAACAGTTTTCTGAATTATTTCTGATCAGGTTACACAAGTGTTAACAGTTTTCTGAATTATTTCTGGTCAGGTTACAGAAGCCTTAACAGTTTTCTGAATTATTTCTGGTCAGGTTACAGAAGCCTTAACAGTTTTCTGAATTATTTCTGATCAGGTTGCAGAAGTGTTAACAGTTTTCTGAATTATTTCTGGTCAGGTACAGAAGTGTTAACAGTTTCTGAATTATTTCTGGTCAGGTACAGAAGTGTTAACAGTTTTTTGAATTATTTCTGGTCAGGTTACAGAAGTGTTAACAGTAGTTTTGTTGGTAGCAAAGGTAAACACTATGTATACAATATAATCAGCAAAAATCCTTTTGAAAAATCTCACATACTCCTTTGTCATTTCTAAGAAACTCCTCAACATAATATTATATTCAATAATTTGTGAAAAATAGGAAAAAGGGTGAAGAAGCAAGGAACTAATCCTTCCTCTAGAAATAGATAAAAAAAAAAGATATAGGAATTCATTTTGAAGAGAATAATTTATTGATGATTGTATGATTAGCACTTTTAGCTTAGTTGCAAAGCTTTACAATGTTTACAGATGGCATTTGAATAAGAAATAACAGAAAGTTGTTCATTTTACAACCATAATTATGGCAAAATTTACCAACTTGATTAAATATCAAAATTCAAGTGAAAATAGTTACTCTTCTGCTAAGACAAATGCATAACCATAAAGAGCATGCACAGTAAAATCATCTGTTACAGAACATGAACAAATCACTACAACTCAAGTCAGTCCATAGATTCAAATATGCTTTTGTGCCCAAAGTATTTTTAGCAGTTAGACTTTATTTTATGTCTTTTAATATGTTTATTAGGTAATAAAAAAAATTGTAATATATTTCTGATGCAAATAAGATTTAATATTAAGAAACAAATACAAGTATATAAACAGAGCTGAGCTTTATTACCATATCTGCTTTATCAAGCTAATTGACAAGAAGAACACCTTAAAATTTTTGTAATCCCTCACTTTGGATGATTACCTGGCATTACAGTATAGTCTTTAATTCCATAAATCTGACTCCCCTACTCATGGATTATGGTTTTGTAAGGAAACATATTTACAGAAAGTTTGTATGTACATCCATTATGATTAATATAATATGTTAAAAGGGGAACTGCCCTCATCAAATTTTGCTGTTTCTGCTTTACTCAGTGGCAGATCCAAATTACTTTTATGGATGGGGACATATGTTAGAACCCCTTTATAAACTTGGATGAAAATTCCCTCAACCTACTTTAAAATGATCTGGTACACCCTTGGTTCTGGTGAAAACTAGAAAAACATTAGGATGCTCACAAAAAGAGGTTTACCCAAAAAGGAGTGTGTTGGATGATTTTTCTATGAACAATAATTGTTTGCTTTCTTAATTGTTTTTATTCTTCTCTCAAACAATAGCTGTCTTTAATATTTTTCATAAAGAATAAGAAAAAAGATATTATGTAAACTTTTAAGTAAATTTTGAAGCGATCAAAGTCATCTAAAGTTTATAAAAAAAAGTACGTATATAAATCATAGAATTTTTTTGTATTGAATATCTTAATAGCTTGGACTTTCTCAAAATTCTCAAAAGTCTGTTATCTTCATTCTAAAATTCTTACAAGTCTCCAAAACATGGCAAGGTTCAAGACCTGTGGTCAGGAACCTGTAATAACAAATTTTGTTTATGAAACTGATACTATATCCATTATCTATTATAAACAAAATATACTAAGCATGGACTGATAGAAAGATGTACTGAGCATGGCCAAAATTATCCTAACAGCTTGACTCTACAAATACTTATCTCTTTACAGAACACTAGACTTAAAAATGTTGTAATGACTAAATTAAATATAGAAACTTTTTACATCTCGATTGCCAAGGTGATGTTTGGTATTACTAAGTATCGGTAGTACCTGATCTGTAATTGTTTTGACAGCGATCAGGTTTTTTTGAAAGTCTGTTTTAGTGTTTCTATTTGATCTGGCTTAAATCTCTTTTAATGTTCCTCTCTGATCTTGCCTTTGGGAAAACATGAACTGTTTTAGACGTAGTCGAGGTAAGGTTTAATAATTTACAAACTTTACAAATTCTCCACAAAAATTTCATGAGAATTCATTTAAAATCAATTAATTTTGATGATCTTTTAAAATAAGCTGGATAAAATTGATTTATCTGATTTATTAGTACGAGAATTTGTATTTAATGTTATAGAATGACTATATCTTTTGAAGACTGGCAATAACTGCATATAATTTGGTACGGGATGCATTCAGGAGAATCTATCTTTGACATACTAAAGATGGGGACATATCTAATTATCTATACCATTTGCCATTTACTGACATTCACATATAGGTCACCATGACACACATTTCATAACAACTTAAACTAAGGATTTTAAAGAGACTTTCTTACCTTCATTCATAGATTTGGACATGGGGTCCATCGGTGGATATTCATCACAAAAGCAGATCAATTATGGCCTTGTTTTAAAGCTTCAAATTCAATTGGTTATAATATTTACCTACAATTATAATTTCTGATAATTCAAAACAAAATAAAAAACGTCTAGCTTTTAGGAATTGAAGGGGACACTGCAAATTAATAATGGTACAATTCAAGTGTGAACAATATAAATCTTAAAAAACATGTAATTATAAAGGGCAAAGACAAATATTCAAATAATATGTGATAATAAAAAAATGTATCTATTGAATTGCAAAAATCTTTGATATAGCAGGTGTCCTTGACAAGGTGCTTGTTTAAGATCAATTATCAAGAAGTCAAACATAAATGATCAACAAGAACATTTCAGATCAATACAAGTATTACAGGATTGCCATCTTAATAAGGACAATGTGGGATAATCTTCTTACAAGGAAGTTTACATGGACAATTTATTACGTTTCTTATATTTGGAAATCTGTCTTTAATTCTTGATGTATATTTTTATTCTTTAACAGATGTAGAGGAGGGAATAATTATAAGACATTATTTCATCTAATTAGTTTCTAGGAACTGTATGTATATATATTATGTATTATGTCAATGTTTTTATATTAATGACTTTGGGAATTTTTTTGTATGCATATACCAGATTATTAAATGTGGTTAGTGGTCATAGTTTATAATTCATGAGCTAACTTTATTATACATTTTATAGGAGAGGATACAATTTCGTTGGAGAGAGGTGAAAGTTCATCACCATTGGATACTTCCTATGAAGGCATGAAGGTAGGTGAAAAAATAAAGGATTCTGGGATATAGCTATCAGGTTATCCAATGAAAGTTTTGGCCTCTGAAAGATTCTGGGATAGCCAACAGGTTATCAAATGAAAATACAGATCTTTTAAAGATTTGAATGAATGTCTCAAGATACATTGATTTACTTCGATGTTGATCAATGCAGGAATTTTTAGATGACTCCAAAGACTATGATGTAAAACGTTATCTACTTAAAAAATGAAGCTTTGTCTGTATTCATTTACTTTACTGAGAACAGTATATGGAGAGAGTTTTATATTGAATAGACCCAATGTTTCAGTGCTGACAGACTTGTAAATGATCTGTGTATTCAGTTTTATAATGAATAGACCCAATGTTTCAGTGCTGACAGACTTGTAAATGATCTGTGTATTCAGTTTTATAATGAATAGACCCAATGTTTCAGTGCTGACAGACTTGTAAATGATCTGTGTATTCAGTTTTATAATGAATAGACCCAATGTTTCAGTGCTGACAGACTTGTAAATGATCTGTGTATTCAGTTTTATAATGAATAGACCCAATGTTTCAGTGCTGACAGACTTGTAAATGATCTGTGTATTCAGTTTTATAATGAATAGACCCAATGTTTCAGTGCTGACAGACTTGTAAATGATCTGTGTATTCAGTTTTATAATGAATAGACCCAATGTTTCAGTGCTGACAGACTTGTAAATGATCTGTGTATTCAGTTTTATAATGAATAGACCCAATGTTTCAGTGCTGACAGACTTGTAAATGATCTGTGTATTCAGTTTTATAATGAATAGACCCAATGTTTCAGTGCTGACAGACTTGTAAATGATCTGTGTATTCAGTTTTATAATGAATAGACCCAATGTTTCAGTGCTGACAGACTTGTAAATGATCTGTGTATTCAGTTTTATAATGAATAGACCCAATGTTTCAGTGCTGACAGACTTGTAAATGATCTGTGTATTCAGTTTTATAATGAATAGACCCAATGTTTCAGTGCTGACAGACTTGTAAATGATCTGTGTATTCAGTTTTATAATGATTAGACCCAATGTTTCAGTGCTGACAGACTTGTAAATGATCTGTGTATTCAGTTTTATAATGAATAGACCCAATGTTTCAGTGCTGACAGACTTGTAAATGATCTGTGTATTCAGTTTTATAATGAATAGACCCAATGTTTCAGTGCTGACAGACTTGTAAATGATCTGTGTATTCAGTTTTATAATGAATAGACCCAATGTTTCAGTGCTGACAGACTTGTAAATGATCTGTGTATTCAGTTTTATAATGAATAGACCCAATGTTTCAGTGCTGACAGACTTGTAAATGATCTGTGTATTCAGTTTTATAATGAATAGACCCAATGTTTCAGTGCTGACAGACTTGTAAATGATCTGTGTATTCAGTTTTATAATGAATAGACCCAATGTTTCAGTGCTGACAGACTTGTAAATGATCTGTGTATTCAGTTTTATAATGAATAGACCCAATGTTTCAGTGCTGACAGACTTGTAAATGATCTGTGTATTCAGTTTTATAATGAATAGACCCAATGTTTCAGTGCTGACAGACTTGTAAATGATCTGTGTATTCAGTTTTATAATGAATAGACCCAATGTTTCAGTGCTGACAGACTTGTAAATGATCTGTGTATTCAGTTTTATAATGAATAGACCCAATGTTTCAGTGCTGACAGACTTGTAAATGATCTGTGTATTCAGTTTTATAATGAATAGACCCAATGTTTCAGTGCTGACAGACTTGTAAATGATCTGTGTATTCAGTTTTATAATGAATAGACCCAATGTTTCAGTGCTGACAGACTTGTAAATGATCTGTGTATTCAGTTTTATAATGAATAGACCCAATGTTTCAGTGCTGACAGACTTGTAAATGATCTGTGTATTCAGTTTTATAATGAATAGACCCAATGTTTCAGTGCTGACAGACTTGTAAATGATCTGTGTATTCAGTTTTATAATGAATAGACCCAATGTTTCAGTGCTGACAGACTTGTAAATGATCTGTGTATTCAGTTTTATAATGAATAGACCCAATGTTTCAGTGCTGACAGACTTGTAAATGATCTGTGTATTCAGTTTTATAATGAATAGACCCAATGTTTCAGTGCTGACAGACTTGTAAATGATCTGTGTATTCAGTTTAATGCTTATACTTGATATTGTAAACTTTTATATATATATATGTTGTCATACACAGTGTTCCTTTAAGTTTTATATATATATATGCAGTTTTATTATTTTATTTATTATTTTGTAAATATATAAATGTGTCCAGTTGAGTCTAAACGGATTGTAATTATAAACAAACCAAAAATTTGAGTTTTAACTTTTACAAAAGAATCCATAATAAGCAAGTTTCTTACAGCCTAACTGGACAGATTGTACATTTACAGATTGTACATTGCATAGTTATATTTTGCTTTGTTAGGAGTTTCAGTTCCGTCATCCAGTCACTGATGATCAGAGACGTAGAATCAAGAGTGAAATAAGCACAGCCATGCGCTACCCATCTTATTTACAACGTGACCCTGATTATGAATCAGAGATGCAATATTTCCGTGGTGACACCTTGTCTCCCTCTTCCAGGGTAGGTTATTACAACCACTATATAAAATATTCAATGGTACAGATTTCATATTTGGCAAAACTCAGAACAATTGTTTATTGATGTGGTGAACTTACTTTGTAGTCGGTCAAATGCATTGATTTACAGAACAAAGAGATTGGCTTTCAAATTTGTTGGAAATTAAATTCATTAGTTTGACAAAGAAAAAGTTTGTATTTTAAAGAAGTCGAAGGTTTACTTTTCAGATTTTTTGAGGTTTAGCTGCCTATGATTGCTTGAAAATTACTTATTCTTGGTCACATGGTACATAATCCCCATAGTCATGATAGTAGTGGCGAATATTATATTTTACATAATAAAGCTATGTGTTTCTAGGTAAACTCAGTTTGAGACATAAGACTGTATGCTTTTAGGCCAAGGTTCGTTATGGAAGAAATCACATACCTATATAACAAACTTGTGGCTGATTACAGACAAGAAAACAGGATTTTACCCCTAAAAATACATGATGGTGTCCAATCAAAATAGCTATATCAAAAAAATTGTACTTGAATTACAGATTAATTGTTCAATAGGCATCAACATCAGTTTAAAAACTTGTCTTGTGGAATTTTAAGACCCAGTATACAGTATACCAGAACAGTTTACATTGAAAAAAAATCAACATTTAGTTTAACATTTTCTTTTTTGTTGTTGTATTCCGTTATTTGATTATCCTATGATTTTATTTGATAAAGCATATATTGTTATATCAATATATGTCTGAATGTACATTTATTTTTTTCTGCTTTGAATATAATTATTTCATTTACATCCAAACAAAATAGTCACAGATTTTATTTTGCAAAAGAATGCACATTTATGTGTTTTTACTATAAATATAGTTTAATATGTCAAGTATATATTCAAAATTTGGCTCATTTTAATAAAACATTTAATCTAAAAAGTGGTTTCAATTAATTTGAATTAAAAAAAATAAAGTTTAGGTATAAATCTGTGATTGTTAGATGTTATATCTATACATGTTGTTATCCCAGGAGAAAGGTACGTCTAGAGGGGACAGCGTGTTTGGAGCAGATTATTCTACTCTTGAGAGAATGGATCAGAGTAATTCCCAATCTGATGTACATATTCGTTCTGTTGATGCCAGTACTAGCGAACTCGATTTTACTGATGATTTCGATGATAGTATGAAGAAGGTAAAAATTTGAAATGTTGAAAGAGTTATCCCCTTTTCCCTCCATTGCATCTTACCATCACAGTTTTATTAATCAGTTTGTTTGCATGTTTTCAGGATGATCAACACGAAGAAATACTTGAATTAGAAATGAAAGTAAATTTTGTTTTATTGGCACTTAATTTGAAATGATTGGATTCAACAATTTTTCATGGCAAATCTTGCACAGATTGTGTTTTATATTGAATAGTGATGATGAAGATTAGATAAAATTCCCATTCAAATATTTATTGTATTTTTTAAGACATCATGTTTATGGATGGATAGCATTCAAATGTTAATAAGATTAATTGTACAATTGATGCCATCAAATGATTTAAAATTTGTTTAGTGCTATTTAAAATTTTTTTTTTATTAATTTGACTTATTTTTTTGATACAGTTGTTAAAATGTAAATTTTGTTCTACAAAACATTTTGACATACAGAAATACTAAAAAATCTAAACTCATAGAATTTACATCAAAGGGCTACTATTTTATCCAAATTACTGGGTTTTTTTTATGGAAAATTGCCATGAAATATAATGTTGAATCATGTTTTGGATGTGTTTGTCTTTGAAAGCTGTGTGATTTCTTGATGGATATGGGAAGTAACTACTATTTACTAAAACACTGGTTAATTTTGTGAAGTGTTTTTATAATACTAATAATTTGTTAATACTCTAAATGATAGCAGTAGAAACCCACAATGAGAATGATTACACATCTACACATCTAATATAATGGAAGCTAGGTAAATGTTGTAATATAACATGGGTGACGGATTCAACATTGGATAACTTCATTGAACAGAATTATGTTCTTTTGTGTACTTTTTAATTTAGAGTTATCTCCCATTGAATAATAAAGTGTACAAATCTTGATTGCATGAACATATCAGCTTGGCCTCAGTTATTTATCAAGTATAATCTTATTTCTTCTTTTACAAATGATATGAAACAAGTTGCACAATTCCCACTGAACAATGAGAATTGTATTGACAACTTGATTCTTATCTAGCTTTCATTTGTGTTGCATGTTTTTTTTATTTTTTGTTGCTCAGAGAGAAAGTGCTACCTTACCATTCTCTGAAGATTTCTATCTGCGCAAGTCTGTCAGAGCATACGGAAAAGAAGGTGTCAAGATTTATCCAGGCTCTGGATACAAGTCCTACCCTGACAAACCTTCTTTGTCAAACGCTGTGTCCTATAGTGTTGAAGGAATAGATTTAAACGATCAGTTTAAATTTCTCCCTGATGATTCAGTGGAAAGAAGGAAAGCCTCACAGGGTTCATCTCAGGTAATATGATAAGCTTCAGCTTATTCAGGGGTCACTTATGGTAATTTGATAAGCTTAAGCTGGTTGGGTAACCATAATTTGGTGAAATTTAAAAGCTTGCTTCTAAATGCTGAATGACAGTCAACAAGTGGGTCTATTTATGATATAGACTAGAGTTTGATATGCTTCATTTCCTACAACAATCCCCTATTTTATTATAAACAGAAAACATAATTTGCTTTTCCCATCACAGATTTTTTTTAAGAAAGTATGGCAAAAGTTTGTAGATGAGGGATAGAAAAGAAGGACTTATTATTCCCATTATTAGAAATAACTATTGAAAAATTAGGAATTTTTATGGTAAATTACAGTGCAGTCTGATCAAAACATAAAAAAGAATGAAAGTGTGATGAAACGAAGCACAGCTTGATCCAGGTTTTATAGGGTTCTTACATGTTGTAAGTGTAGGGTCTAGACACACAATGTACATCTTATCATGATATTAACTGATTGTAATCATGTTCCAATGTGAAATGAATTAGAATTTGGCCAGTATGAAGAACTTCCTAAGGGTCATTGTTAATTAACCCTAACTAACTACAGATTATCGCATGATATCAGCATGTGTTAGTTAGACTCACAAATTTAAACACAGTTTTTGGAATAATTTTGCATGTAAGGTGAAAGTTTCATTTAAATTTCTTGGAGGAGGAAATTTGTAAGTAATTTAGGCATGTTTTGGTTTCAAACTATTAAAGAAATAATGTATTTCTATAATACTAGTATCACCTTTTAACACTAGTTTATTATAAAATGTATAGTGTAACTTGTCAAATATAGGGATTTGCTCTGATTATATCATAAAATAATGTAAAGATTATCTGAGTAATGGATTATCTAACTTTAAAAAAGCTAACCTATGCTAATGAATGATTATGTTTTCAGTAATCAGACTAATAAAAAATTATCTTGTGTTCGAAGTTAAGCAACATTAGAGCATATTTTTATGGGGTTTATATTGATAACTGAATCTCTTGAGAAAGAATAGAAACTCTAGTTTATATTTTTTCATTTTAGTTGTAAAAGATATATGACAAATGTTTTAGTGAAATATAATAGTTTAGAAATAGATTATACAAACTTCAAACTATTTACAACAATCTGTTAATTTTTTGGTATGTTTGGTTAGATACTTAGTTTTTAGTTAATTGAAACAGCAGTTGACTAAACAGTTGATTTACAGTTTTGAACTATCTTTTAATTTAAGTTCAGTAGTAAATTTAAATTTTATACTTTTAAAGAGGATTGTTGAAAATTTACTGAAATGATTTTCTGCTAAAATAAGAGTCAGTTAGTCAAAGAAATTGTGTTCAAATTTTGAAATCAGTCAAGTACATGTAATACAATTTGTGGTTGATAAGTAGACTTTTGTATGATTCATAATAAACTGATAGATCTCTTTGTTATTGAGTGAATCTTCAATTTTTCAAAATGGAAAACTTTTCTGACACTCTCTGAGGCTCTCTTTTTCCTGTGCCTTTCACATATAGTCATAAACATTTACAGGACTTTATGGAGAGAGAAGTGATGACTCAATCGTTTGCTACGTACTCCCAGAGTGCACCAGATACTCGACTGTCACCAGGAGCTCCGAAGAAGGACATGAAATGTAGTTCCTACAGTGGCTCTTCTTTTAACACATCTTTTGATCCTGACAATGTTGCTATAGAGAGAACACCAACATATTCTGGGTAAGTCGAAATTGTTAAGTGTTGATGTTAGCTGAGCTTACTGATAGGAGTTAACCTTGCCTGAAAGGTCTGTGTGAGCTTTTGCAACCAGTTTGCATCCAAACTCATCCATCATGTCCTGAAAAGATTCAGTAGAAATAAGGTGTTAAAGGCCCTCTATTTATTTGACTTTTCTTTCTGTCTGCCCAAAACTGCCCAAAAAAATTTACTTTTGCTTTTAAAATTGCAATACCCCATTTTAACTTGATTGAAAGTCTAATCTTATACAAAGATACCTCAGTTCAATCAGATTGGTTTTGCATACACATATACATGTATACCACAAAGGTTATCATTGAACTATACATGCTCTATGGGAAATCACATTCTCATCTTCTCTCTTTTTACTCAATTTAAATCAAGCTATGGAGGAAAAATGATCTACAGAAAGTCTTTGATGTAATTTGATCATCACCTTTTGTGTTTTGATCATGGAAAAAAAAACATGACTGCAAATATTTATTGTAATTCGTCAGTTTTCAAATATCTTTTCCTACCAAATTACAAAGTCAAATTTATAATGTTGTTTATTGGGTCGGTTAAATTAGAAAACATTTTGAAAAAGAACAAATACATGGAGAATATAGCATTCTTAACAGTTTGAATAGCCATTATTATGCAAAGGTACTAGAGGAGCAAATTATTGACAATAGAATTTAAGAATTGTATATTATTTCTTCAGCAAACTTAAATGGAAAAGGTAACTGTATATACACAATGTGTATCACTTTATGTGTATCACTTTTATATTTTCATTATAGTCCTTTTACTAATACATATACTTTTTATTTTATTTTTGAGCATGTGTGTATTGTGCTTTATTATTTGGGCTTTATAAATATGGTCCAGGTTTTCTAAGTTTATTATGTACACATATCTTTACATATATAATGATGCATGTCTGTTGTCAGTGACCAATTGCTGCTTACACCCATGTCCTATGTTCCCTCATCTTTTTGAGAGTTCAATAGATGTCTTCATGATTTGGCTGACCATTATAAAATATCTGTCACAGATCATAACCATGTGTTGTAACAACAATCTTGTCCCCTTTTCCTTGTTTGCAACGTTACTGAAAGTAACTAATCACCAAATTTTTTATTTCAATGAGTAACACAGTTGGTGTCATTAGTGGGGAAGGAACATGAGATCAACTGATTCCCTGTTTCCAGATTACTTGTTGTAATTTGTCCCCATAAAGTCAAGTTCATAAGATCATAAACAAATTGAGGTTGGAAAGACCAACGATAAGTTCAACCCCTTTGATTTTAGTATTATCTGCAATATATTACAGAATTACTTCATATTTGGCCAGCAACTTGACAGTGATGAGTTATAACATGTGTACACTTTCCAGAACTGTCACACACCTTCTTATTGTTTTCCAATATTTGAAATGGGTACACTTTGCACTGCAAAGGGTGCATTCTTGTTTTTGTTTGCTTCAACATTAAGGTTCTGTTGTTTAGATATATTTTTTCATGATCTCAAGAACTTTTCTTTGGTGAACTTTTTCTGATTGCTTTGGGTTTTGTTCAGGTGCATAAACGAATTTGACGTCATGAATGAGTACCCCTTATTCTTTTTTTATTCGACCGCAAAAACAATTTTTTTGCGATCATATATTGGTATCATGTAGTCGTCGTCATCCAAAGACATTTGGTTTTTGCACAATGACTAATGTATAAGTAAATAGAAATCTATGAAATTTAAACACAAGGTTTATAAATACAAAAGGAAGGTTGAGATTGATGTGGGAGTTTTGGTCCCAACAGTTTAGGAATAAGGGGCCAAAATTAAACTTTGTTTGATTTCATCAAAAATTGAATTATTGGGGTTCTTTGATATGCTGAATCTAACCGTGTATTTAGGTTCTTATTTTTTGATCCCGGTGTCATATGGTATTTTGAACCCCATGGTAAATTGACCCCGGGGTCAAAATACCGCTATGGTAAATTGAACCCCCCCCCATGGTAAATTGAACCCCCCCTGTATGGAAAATTGAACCCCCATGGTAAATTGAACCCCCCTGTTTTTTTCATTTTAGATGAATATTAGAACATTTTACATTATTCTAAAGCTTATCATAGATTAAAAAATCATTCATACAAGAAGGGGAGGTACATTTTCCATGCTTAATTAAAAGAAATATCTTTGCTTGGTATAAGTGCTCTGAAGTCTTTACCAACAAAATGTCATTCAAAATACTTATTGACACATTATAACTAGACCATATGTAGCTTGAATGCTTTAATTATTTGTAATTATAACATATGTATATATATATATAAGGGTAGTTTTGATTTTCCATGGTAAAAAAAGGGGGAGGGGGTCAAAATACCATGGCAAAGTAAAATTTAAAAAATATCTTTTCCAGCAAGTTAAATACATACTAACTACTTATTGGTGAATTCTAACTACATAAAAAAGTTAGAATTGCCAGATTTTTGGAAATTAAAGGCCTAGAGTAGGGGGTTCAGTATACCGCAGGGGGGTCAAAATACCATGGCAAAGTAAAATTTTCAAAATATCTTTTCCAGCAGGTTAAATACATACAAACTGCTTATTTGTGTATTCTAACTACATAAAAGAGTTCGAATTGCCAGAATTTCTGAAATTAAAGGCCTAGATTAGGGGGTTCAATATACTGCAGGGGGGTCAAAATACCATGGCAAAGTAAAATTTTCAAAATAACTTTTCCAGCAAGTTTAATACATACAAACTGCTTATTTTTGTATTCTAACTATATAAAAAAGTTAGAATTGCCAGATTTTTTTTAATTAAAGGTCTAGAGAAAGGGGTTCAATATACCGCAGGGGGGTCAAAATACCATGGCAAAGTAAAATTTTCAAAATATCTTTTCCAGCAAGTTTAATACATACAATATACTTGTTGGTGTATATTAACTACATATAAGAGTTAAAATTGCCAGAATTTTTTGAATTGTCTATAGTAAGGGGTTCAATATATCGCAGGGGGTCAAAATACCATGGCAAAGTAAAATTTTCAAAATATCTTTTCCATTAAGTTAAATACATACAAACTACTTATTTGTGTATTTTAACTACATAAAAGAGTTCGAACTGCCAGAATTTCTGAAATTAAAGGCCTAGAGTAGAGGGTTCAATATATCGCAGGGGGGTCAAAATACCATGGCAAAATTTTCAAAATAACTTTTCCAGCAAGTTTAATACATACAAACTGCTTATTTGTGTATTCTAACTATATAAAAAAGTTAGAATTGCCAGAATTTTTTTAATTAAAGGTCTAGAGAAAGGGGTTCAATATACCACAGGGGGGTCAAAATACCATGGCAAAGTAAAATTTTCAAAATATATTTTCCATCAAGTTTAATACATACAAACTACTTATTTGTGTATTCTAACTACATAAAAGAGTTCGAATTGCCAGAATTTCTGAAATTAAAGGCCTAGAGTAGGGGGTTCAATATACTGCAGGGGGTCAAAATACCATGGCAAAGTAAAATTTTCAAAATAACTTTTCCAGCAAGTTTAATACATACAAACTGCTTATTTGTGTATTCTAACTATATAAAAAAGTTAGAATTGCCAGATTTTTTTTAATTAAAGGTCTAGAGTAAGAGGTTCAATAAACCACAGGGGGGTCAAAATACCATGGCAAAGTAAAATTTTCAAAATATCTTTTCCAGCAAGTTAAATACATACAAACTACTTATTTGTGTATTCTAACTACATAAAAGAGTTCGAATTGCCAGAATTTCTGAAATTAAAGGCCTAGAGTAGGGGGTTCAATATACTGCAGGGGGGTCAAAATACCATGGCAAAGTAAAATTTTCAAAATAACTTTTCCAGCAAGTTTAATACATACAAACTGCTTATTTGTGTATTCTAACTATATAAAAAAGTTAGAATTGCCAGATTTTTTTTAATTAAAGGTCTAGAGTTAGGGGTTCAATATACCGCAGGGGGGTCAAAATACCATGGCAAAGTAAAATTTTCAAAATATCTTTTCCATTAAGTTTAATACATACAAACTACTTGTTGGTGTTATTTACTACATATAAGAGTTAAAATTGCCAGAATTTTTTGAATGGTCTAGAGACTAAGGGTTCAATATATCGCAGGGGGTCAAAATACCATGGCAAGGTAAAATTTTCAAAATATCTTTTCCAGCAAGTTAAATACATACAAACTACTTATTTGTGTATTCTAACTACATAAAAGAGTTCGAATTGCCAGAATTTCTGAAATTAAAGGCCTAGAGTAGGGGGTTCAATATACTGCAGGGGGGTCAAAATACCATGGCAAAGTAAAATTTTCAAAATAACTTTTCCAGCAAGTTTAATACATACAAACTGCTTATTTGTGTATTCTAACTATATAAAAAAGTTAGAATTGCCAGAATTTTTTTAATTAAAGGTCAAGAGTAAGGGGTTCAATATACCGCAGGGGGGTCAAAATACCATGGCAAAGTAAAATTTTCAAAATATCTTTTCCATTAAGTTTAATACATACAAACTACTTGTTGGTGTATATTCTACATATAAAAGTTAAAATTGCCAGATTTTTTTTAATTGTCTAGAGTAAGGGGTTCAATATATCACAGGGGGTCAAAATATCATGGCAAAGTAAAATTTTCAAAATATCTTTTCCAGTAAGTTAAATACATACAAACTGCTTATTTGTGTATTCTAACTACATAAAAGAGTTCGAATTGCCAGAATTTCTGAAATTAAAGGCCTAGAGTAGGGGGTTCAATATACCGCAGGGGGGTCAAAATACCATGGCAAAGTAAAATTTTCAAAATAACTTTTCCAGCAAGTTTAATACATACAAACTGCTTATTTGTGTATTCTAACTATATAAAAAAGTTAGAATTGCCAGAATTTTTTTAGTTAAAGGTCTAGAGAAAGGGGTTCAATATATAACGCAGGGGGGTCAAAATACCATGGCAAAGTAAAATTTTCAAAATATCTTTTCCATCAAGTTTAATACATACAAACTACTTGTTGGTGTATATTAACTACATATAAGAGTTAAAATTGCCAGAATTTTTTGAATTGTCTAGAGTAAGGGGTTCAATATATCGAAGGGGGTCAAAATATCATGGCAAAGTAAAATTTTCAAAATATCTTTTCCAGCAAGTTAAATACATACAAACTACTTATTTGTGTATTCTAACTACATAAAAGAGTTCGAATTGCCAGAATTTCTGAAATTAAAGGCCTAGAGTAGGGGTTCAATATACCGCAGGGGGGTAAAAATTCCATGGCAAAGTAAAATTTTCAAAATAACTTTTCCAGCAAGTTTAATGCATACAAACTGCTTATTTGTGTATTCTAACTATATAAAAAAGTTAGAATTGCCAGAATTTTTTTAATTAAAGGTCAAGAGTAAGGGGTTCAATATACCGCAGGGGGTCAAAATACCATGGCAAAGTAAAATTTTCAAAATATCTTTTCCATTAAGTTTAATACATACAAACTACTTGTTGGTGTATATTAACTACTATAAAAGTTAAAATTGCCAGAATTTTTTGAATTGTCTAGAGTAAGGGGTTCAATATATCGCAGGGAGTCAATATATTCAAAATGAATATTTCAAAAATTCAAGCTATTCTAACTCCATAACATAGTTATAATACTCCAATAAGTAGTTTGTATATATTTGATATACTGGAAAAGATATTTTGAAAATTTTACTTAGCCATGGTATCTTGACCCCCCTGCGGTATATTGAACCCCTTTCTATAGACCTTGATTTTCAAAAATTCAAGCTATCCTAAATTCTTAACATAGTTATAATACTCCAATAAGTAGTTTGTATGTATTTAATAAACTGGAAAAGATATTTTGAAAATTTTACTTAGCCATGGTATTTTGACCCCTCTGCGGTATATTGAACCCCCTACTATAGACCTTGAATTTCAAAAATTCAAGCTATTCATATCTTTAACATAGTTATGATACTTCAATAAGTAGTTTGTATGTATTTAATAAACTGGAAAAGATATTTTGAAAATTTTACTTAGCCATGGTATTTTGACCCCCCCTGCGGTATATTGAACCCCCTACTATAGACCTTGAATTTCAAAAAATTCAAGCTATTCTAACTCCTTACCATAGTTATAATACTCCAATAAGTAGTTTGTATGTATTTAATATTCTGGAAAAGATATTTTGAAAATTTTACTTAGCCATGGAATTTTGACCCCCCTGCGGTATATTGAACCCCCTACTATAGACCTTGAATTTCAAAAATTCAAGCTATTCTAACTCCTTGACATAGTATATAATACTCCAATAAGAAGTTTGTATGTATTTGATATACTGGAAAAGATATTTGAAAACCCCCTACTATAGACCTTGAATTTCAAAAAATCAAGCTATTCTAACTCCTTAACATAGTTACAATACTCCAACAAGTAGTTTGTATGTATTAAATAAACTGGAAAAGATATTTTGAAAATTTTACTTAGCCCTGGTATTTTGACCCCTCTGCGGTATATTGAACCCCCTACTATAGACCTTGATTCAAAAATTCAAGCTATTCTAACTCCTTAACATAGTTATGATACTTCAATAAGTAGTTTGTATGTATTTAATAAACTGGAAAAGATATTTTGAAAATTTTACTTAGCCATGGTATTTTGACCCCCCTGCGGTATATTGAACCCCCTACTATAGACCTTGAATTTCAAAAATTCAAGCTATTCTAACTCCTTACCATAGTTATAATACTTCAATAAGTAGTTTGTATGTATTTAATATTCTGGAAAAGATATTTTGAAAATTTTACTTAGCCATGGAATTTTGAACCCCCTGCGGTATATTGAATCCCTACTATAGACCTTGAATTTCAAAAATTCAAGCTATTCTAACTCCTTGACATAGTTATAATACTCCAATAAGAAGTTTGTATGTATTTGATATACTGGAAAAGATATTTTGAAAATTTTACTTAGCCATGGTATTTTGACCCCCCTGCGGTATATTGAACCCCCTACTATAGACCTTGAATTTCAAAAATTCAAGCTATTCTAACTCCTTAACATAGTTACAATACTCCAGTAAGTAGTTTGTATGTACATTGTATTTATTATACTGAAAAAGATATTTTGAAAATTTTACTTAGCCATGGTATTTTGACCCCCTGCGGTATATTGAACCCCCTACTATAGACCTTGAATTTCAAAAATTCAAGCTATTCTAAATCCTTAACATAGTTATATTACTCCAATAAGTAGTTTGTATGTATTTAATATACTGGAAAAGATATTTTGAAAATTTTACTTAGCCATGGTATTTTGACCCCCTGCGGTATATTGAACCCCCTACTATAGACCTTGAATTTCAAAAATTCAAGCTATTCTAACTCCTTAACATAGTTATAATACTCCAATAAGTAGTTTGTATGTATTAAATAAACTGGAAAAGATATTTTGAAAATTTTACTTAGTCATGGTATTTTGACCCCCCTGCGGTATATTGAACCCCCTACTATAGACCTTGAATTTCAAAAATTCAAGCTATTCTAACTCCTTAACATAGTTATAATACTCCAATAAGTAGTTTGTATGTATTTAATATACTGGAAAAGATATTTTGAAAATTTTACTTAGCCATGGTATTTTGAACCCCCTGCGGTATATTGAACCCCCTACTATAGACCTTGAATTTCAAAAATTCAAGCTATTCTAAATCCTTAACATAGTCATATTACTCCAATAAGTAGTTTGTATGTATTTAATATACTGGAAAAGATATTTTGAAAATTTTACTTAGCCATGGTATTTTGAACCCCCTGCGGTATATTGAACCCCCTACTATAGACCTTGAATTTCAAAAATTCAAGCTATTCTAACTCCTTAACATAGTTATAATACTCCAATAAGTGGTTTGTATGTGTTAAACATGCTGGAAAAGATATTTTGAAAATTTTGCTTAGCCATGGTATTTTGACCCCCCTGCGGTATATTGAACCCCCTACTTAAAACCACAAATTAAAAAAAATGATAGCCAATAAATTGTAAATTAGATTATCTGCAATACTATTGATCAAAAACAGGGGGTTCAATATGCCGCAGGGGGGTTCAAAATACCATATGTGAAAAATGACCCCGGGGTCAAAATACCATGCGGTATAATGACCCCGGGGTCATTTTACCGCATGGTATTTAGACCCCGGGTTCACTTTTTAGGGGGTTCAAAATACCATATGACACCTGTCTCAAATTGGTCTACATTAAGGTCCAAGTCAGGGTCCAAAATTTAACTTATTTTTATTTCAACAAAAATTGAATATATGGGGTTCTTTGATTTGCTGAATCTAACCATGTATTTAGATTTTTGATATTTGGGCTCTGATTGTCAAATTGATCCACATGCTGTGTCAACTATTTTTAAAATTACAATCCAAATTCAGAGCTGTATCAAGCTTAAATGTTGTGTCCATACTTGCCCCCAACTGTTCAGGGTTCAACCTCTGCAGTTGCATCAAGCTGTGCCCTGCAGAGCATTTTATTCTTATTGTATTCTACATTTCCTAGTTAGATGTTCTGTGTCAATTGTTCACCATCCCATTGAAGTTTCCAATGAGGCAACTTGGTGTTGTCACAGTTGTACAAATATATAGTTTATACTGATCGGCTGAGGAATGTTATTGATTATAAATTGCGTCCTGGATATTAATTGCACTGTAATAAGTTATAAATGAGACAATCTGATCACAATAACAGAGCATTTCCATTATATGTTGATTAATAAATTACATTTTATATTGACTCAAATTGATTTCTAACAAAATAGAGAAAATTACTCCATTTTCTATTAATTTTAATGTTCAGTTCTCCTCTTAATTATTTACTTAAGTGTAGTAGTACTTATTTTGTATATTTCTTAGAGATTGTGTAAAATCTTACTCAACACTGTAAATTCAGAAATGTTTGCTTGCCTTTATTGTTGAATTTGTCAAACAATGAACAAAATTGATATACATGATTTATTACAGTGCATGGAATACTAGCACACAGAAACTACTAAAATTGCATATTTTTTTTTAATGAAACCTTTCCAATGCAAATATCCTATTAATAAATACATCTTGAAAATTTCTGAATTTACAGTGTATTGTCTGACATTTTTTATTTGCATAGTTATTTATCTTATGTACATCATTGATATAAAAATGTTCTTTCCTGGTACATGTATACAGTTTTTATTCAAGTGAAGATATCTCTAAAATATTGTTTTGTTTTGTATGGATAGTTTCATTTACTATAATTTTATTTTGTTTCAAGCATACTTTTATTTGTATGTCAAGCATTGACGACCCATTGGTGGCCTTATGCTGTTGTCTGCTCTATGGTCGGGTTGTTGTCACTTTGACACATTTCCCATTTCCGTTCTCAATTTTATACTTAGGTGGATATGTTTTTGGTCTGTGCATCCATCAATCATTCTCGTTAGTTCTTCAGTCTGTCTATTTGAACTTTAGTCCGTTCCACAGTACACATTTTCTTTATGAATTAAAAATAAGGAGATGTGATATGATTGCCAATGAGGCAACTATCCACCAAAAAAGTTCATATAAAGTGGATGAAAGCAATTATAGGCAACTATACAACCTTCAACAATGAGAAAATGATGTTATTTACCAAATTATAATTTTGCCACTTATTTCACGACTCACTGAACATAGAAATGTGACAGTGAAAATAAGTTCCCTCTCAGGTTAAAGTTTTTGGTTTAGGTAGTTTTCAATAAATTTGTTAACTTCAACTTGAAACTTGGTACACCAATTTATTGTATGACAAAGTTTGATTGGATTAATGCCAAATTAGGGTTTTAACTTTGATTTCGTGGTTCAATAAACAAAGTCATGTGAATCTGCAAGCTAAGCCTAGTGTCCTATGTGGTTACATTTTTTTTAAAGTAGCTTAAATGCTTGGTAAAAAGTAAATTATTTTGTTAAAGGTACTTTTACAACAATTGTATATTGCAACTGTTAAGTCTGATACAATTTGCATTATGCTTACTTTTTACTGGTGCTTATAAAATTATGATAGCTTAGACTTGATTCCTACTAATAAAGGATATCTGTATCCAAACAAAGTAAATGATTAGATTGATAGATCCATCATCATGTTTGTCATTTGATGCATTCCCTGTTGCTGATCCCTGCTGCTTTAGAGTTAGAGTTTGCTGTATTTTAGTACTTGTGTCTCTTCCTCAGGCATGTTAATATACAAACCTGAAATTGTCTTCTTCACAGCATGTCTTCATGAAATTGTTGATTATTTCCCTTTGTATGTTGCATGCATGCAGTGAAGTTGTTACATTAGAACATTAAATTTATATAAGAGCTGTATAATTGCCAGAAGAATTTTTGGCAAACTTTTAAGAATTTCATGCTTTGCACTTTCTATTTGATTTTGTATTTTGAATTGTGTGTAATATTTATAAAGGGTGTGTGCTTTAAGAAACTGTTTAGTACTTTTATACAGAAATATGACTGTTAAAGCTTGTGTTTCATATGATGACATCAATTTAAAATCATCTGTCTATAATTTATGTTTAAATATTTTCTCCACTATTTTGGACCAAAATTATCCCCAAATTATCCATAGGGGTTATGTCAGATACCAAAATTAGATACAATGTATAAGTAAATAATAACTTTTTAGTTTGAATGAAATGGTCCTATAGTGGTCCTTTTTAAAACTGTATTTGGCAACAAAGATGGGCACCCTTTGTTAAATTTTAAATAAAAATTAAACAAAACAAAATGTTTCATAATATTAAAGAAACAATTGATTTAGCCTAAGTTAGCATCTTATATGACAGTAAAAGGTATACTGTTGGACATCCAACTAGTTACATTATTACTTTAACATTGGATCTCATTGTCTGGCCTGATTAAATCATCTTCCAATTTTACTTTGTGATCTGTTAATGAATGTTTGTTTACTAATCACAGGTAGAAGTTAGAAGGTCTACATTTCTTAGTCATTCTCTTCTTACTCAAGTGTTTTTTCTATGATTAAGTAACTGGATTTCTGATTATTCTGTTAGTAGAAATAATTTAATAAGTTATCCTCGGTATAAATCAGAGAAAAAGGTCATACTTCTAAGCAAAGTTTATAACTATTACTGATAGCCTAAAACATAAGCTTAACTATTATGTAATTTTTGTTTATTGAATAAATGTGCATTTATTCAATAAACATGTAATAAATATTTTAAAGCGGACTATATTTATAACATTTAAATGTCTAGAAATAGTTGTATAATTAGACACACAATACAAACTACTGTTTATAAGGATGACAAGTAAGGGATGTGTATTGATTCTCTGTTTCACCTGTACAACTTACAGTAGACAAATAGTTATTCCTGTTTGGTCCAGTGCTTTATTCTCCCAACACAATCAATACAGCTGTGTATAAAAATAAAAAATTAAAATCCAATATTATCCTTGATATAAGAACTAGGTACAATATTTCCATTTGTTTAAACTTCTCCAGAGGTGAAAGGTTAAAGTGAATTTTTGTCAGATTGTTGTTGACCTAGAATTGCAGAGTGTTATACCCTGGGGAATAGTAGACTGTATGATTTACATGATAATTGAGTACATACATAATAAACAGTAATCAGGATTGACTTACTTATCTAAGGGTATAGGTAGTGGTATGTGTGTGTGTCTGCAGACACAGGAATTATCTAGTGTTTCAAAATATTAATGGAGTGAGTTTATTATTGTGAACGGTATTGATTGGATTTATGTCCTGTATCTGATTGGAGATTTCTCTGGAGGAAACTTGTTGATGATAGTCTTGTGTTAGTAAGGAATAGAATTGTTACTTGTTGGTAAAGGAATATATTGTAACAAAATGACGCTTATTTCTAACAGCTTCCTGATCAGTTTTATGGTGGATGCCAGGGGTGGAGCCCTCCGTGGACGTCGCCACTCTGGAGTCAGGATTATTATACCACCAAGGAAAGCTTCCATGCCCACAAGAGTAACATGTCGCCTCATCACTAAAGAGAAACTTAACCATCCACTGCCACTAAATGAAGGCGAGGCTTTGGCGTCCCGTATCCTGGAAATGGGACCAGTTGGAACCAAATTCTTAGGGTAAGCCAAATTTTTATAGATAAAACGGTTATTTAGAGGTGTAAACAGATTATTTACTTGATTTTATACCTACCTAGATTTGGATATAAATCAGTTTGCTGTGGGTCAATTAAAAAAACAAAGGTTTGCTTATACTGAAATTTTAGATAGTGAAGTGATGATTTTTATAAGCACCTTAAAACCACACTTTATACACAGATAGTGTATACCTGGGAACAGTATATATATGTTCTTGTGTATACTAACACTTCAAATTGCCAAACTTAACTTTTTATCAGTTAATCGAATAACAAAACATGGCTAACAAAGTGAATGTCAGACCCTTGTGTGGTTTACATAGTACAAGGTCAATTTAATCTGCTGATACAGCAAGTTTAATCTCCGTCAATACTTTTTACTTATATTCAAACAATTTGTGTGTTTTATCAATAGGAATTTTTATCATAGGTGTTTAGATAACTTTAAGTTTTATGACCCATCTTATTTTGTTTATGAGATGGATGACATGTAGTATTTCTAGATCTAAAGTTATATTTTTAAAATAGAGAATCTGATATACTCAAAATGTAATAAACATTTTATCATGTTCATAGTCAAGTAAGAATTTCTGCAGTTGGGGGTTGGGTTCAGACTGCTTATGGAATGAGTAGACATAAATCAGTAATTGACCAAAAAGAAGCATATTTCTTGCCATTATGAAATGTATTGGCGCTAAAGTAAATTAGAATTGCATTGCAAAATCCATTTGATTTAATTCCTCTGCATTAAAACATAACAGTTTTTTTGTAGAACATTATACATATACTGTATACCTGTACACACATATTCCATTTGTCAAAAACATCATAATCAAAATGTCAGCAAAAAATGACATTAAATATTTGTAAATATTAATGTAAAATAAATGTTAAATAACCTAAAGGCACAATACTACAGACAAATATGTAGTTAACCCACTTAAAATATAATTGTATTTGGGTTAGACCAATAACGCTCCATTGAAGAAATTAATGCTCTTTCTAAAGAAATAAAAAAAAAAAATCAACATGAAAATTTCAAAAATATAACTTCTTTAAAACATTTTCTTTTTGGACTTTAAATGTTGAATAAAGAAAGAACTTGTAGGATAATTGATTTTAAATATGTTATGGTCATGCAAGCTGTATGCAGATGACTACATGTTCAAAGGAAGTTGAAATTTCCGTTTTGTATGGTTAATATGACAATTAAAATAGCGTGTACAGGATAAAAGTAGTTTATAGGAAACTCTACCAGCTACTGATCTATTTGTTGATCAATGGAAAAAGTCTACAATTATTTATATGTATATTGTCAGCAGATATATAAAGATACATAAAGTAGATAGTTAATAAGAAATTCTCTTTATAAACAAATTATTCAGGTTTATGAATATTAATAAAGAACCCATAAACTAATTGATGATACATTTTTGTTCAAGTGATATTAAAGTTCTTTTCAATAATACATCCAAGAGTCAAATGTCAAACCAGCACACAATTCTGAGCCTTTTAAATCTAAATAAGTGTTAAATTTCATATCATATAGACAGGGGATTATATTTTATTTAGGAGTTTAGGATTTAAATATATCATGATGCTGGAACATACACATTGTTTTCCACAAGAATCAGGATTTGGAAAAAGAAATTCTCCGGAATTTGTGACAAGATCCCCTCCTCTCCCCTCTTTTATTTCAACTCACGAATAGAAAAAATAAGAAGCATATAATTTGTAAAGCTTGCAAATAAATAAACATGGTAATTCAAGGTGGTGAAATCTTTGCTTTAATTTAAAATGTATTTAGAGGACTTATACCAAGTTTTTAACAGGACAGTCGCACATTTTGAGTCATAATTATAGTTCCAAACAAGGGACCTTAATCAACAGCATGACATGTCTGCATTGAAAACAAAAAACTATGATTTTGTAAAAAAAAATAAAAAAAAATTGAGTCATATGTACCAGTCTTTGTCTTTTATGTATAAGAAATAATTTGATAAAGAATGGGTTAATTGTGATAATGAAGGTTTGTATACTCCCAGGTGTAAGAAAACACATGTCTCTGATTAGTTACATTCCATCTGTCAGAACACTAGATTGATGGACCAAGATAAAATTATCATCCATCTTATACATGTTATAATCACTAGAGTAAACAAATAATTGGTCAATATGTAAACATTAACTATTGATTGGTCCCAGATGTCCTTCATTCATGGCTGTACAGTCACTTGTTTAATGTTAATCCGCCTGCCATAGTGGAGGGGGCATTAAGTTTAACCAATGTCCGCCTGTACATCCATTCATATGTACATCCATATGTTCCATAATTGGATTCCATTCTATAACTTTAGTCTGCCTCGAGAAAATATTATAAAACTTATACACAAATCAAGTTGAATTTTGAAGGTGGTCTTTTTTTACCTTTCTATACTTATGCCCCTTTAAAAATGGAAAAAAAATGCTGAATTTATCTGTTCTCTTACTTAAGTTTGCCTCAGCCTAACACTATGAAACTTTATAATACACATAATGCTTATGACCGAAAAAAAAAAAAAAAAGATCAAGTTCAAATTTTGGTGATGTCACTTACAGTTGTAGAGTTATGCCCCCTTTAAAAATGAAAAATTGCTGAATTTTGCGTTTCTGTTTTCTAA
Source organism: Mytilus edulis (assembly GCA_019925275.1). NCBI lineage: Eukaryota > Metazoa > Mollusca > Bivalvia > Mytilida > Mytilidae > Mytilus > Mytilus edulis. The sequence continues at coordinate 95,779,401 of CM034356.1, read as the reverse complement.
CTTAAGTGTGCCTCAGTTTAATGTAATGAAACTTATATACAATGCTTATTCCACCATATGTCGAATCAATTTCAAATTCGGTAGCATTACTTTTGATATTCATCAATTATGTCCCTTTATAACATTGTGTTCAAGCCCAGCATTATCTGTATCACATGGACACATTCCCCACTTAATGCTTTGTAGTAGATGTCAGCAATAATTGAACTTAATAATGCATTTGGGAATTTTACATCAAGATTGAATTATTCAAATGATCATGTTGTAAAGCTGTAATATAATACAGGTTATTCAAGAACCCGATATCAGCATTTTTCCTTTGTGTTTGTGTGTTTTCATTAATGTGTATAATTTTTATTCACCTGTTCCAAGGGAGTTGGGTATATGTGTTAACATCTCTCTGTGTTTCTGTCTTAATGTCTGTCACATAGATTTTAAGCCACATTTTTCTAATGAAAATATAAATCATAGCTTTCTTGAATTTAGTATTGAGTTTCTTTGGAGCAATGTTTGACTGTGATGAATTACAGCTTGATCTAAGCTTGGTTGTGATGAACTACAGCTTGATCAAAGCATGCTTGGTTGTGACGAACTACAACTTGATCAAAGCAGGCTTGGTTGTGACGAACTACAGCTTGATCAAAGCATGCTTGGTTGTGACGAACTACAGCTTGATCAAAGCATGCTTAGTTGTGACGAACTACAGCTTGATCAAAGCAGGCTTGGTTGTGACGAACTACAGCTTGATCAAAGCATGCTTGGTTGTGACGAACTACAGCTTGATCAAAGCATGCTTGGTTGTGACGAACTACAGCTTGATCAAAGCATGCTGGGTTGTGACGAACTACAGCTTGATCAAAGCATGCTTGGTTGTGACGAACTACAGCTTGATCAAAGCATGCTTGGTTGTGATGAACTACAGCTTGATCAAAGCATGATTGACTGTGATGAACTACAGCTTCATCAAAGCATGCTTAGTTGTGATGAACTACAGCTTGATCAAAGCATGCTTGACTGTGATGAACTACAGCTTGATCAAAGCATGCTTGGTTGTGACAAACTACAGCTTGATCAAAGCATGCTTGGTTGTGACGAACTACAGCTTGATCAAAGCAGGCTTGGTTGTGAGGAACTACAGCTTCATCAAAGCATGCTTGGTTGTGAGGAACTACAGCTTGATCAAAGCATGCTTGACTGTGATGAACTACAGCTTGATCAAAGCAGGCTTGACTGTGATGAACTACAGCTTGATCAAAGCAGGCTTGACTGTGATGAACTACAGCTTGATCAAAGCAGGCTTGACTGTGATGAACTACAGCTTGATCAAAGCATGCTTGACTGTGATGAACTACAGCTTGATCAAAGCAGGCTTGACTGTGATGATGTACAGTTTGATCAAAGCATGCTTGACTGTGATGAACTACAGCTTGATCAAAGCAGGCTTGACTGTGATGAAGTACAGTTTGGTCAAAGCATGCTTGACTGTGATGAACTACAGCTTGATCAAAGCATGCTTGACTGTGATGAACTGCAGCTTGATCAAAGCATGTTTGACTGTGATGAACTACAGCTTGATCAAAGCAGGCTTGACTGTGATGAACTACAGTTTGATCAAAGCATGCTTGACTGTGATGAACTACAGCTTGATCAAAGCATGCTTGACTGTGATGAACTACAGCTTAATCAAAGTATGCTTGGTTGTGATGTACTTCAGTTTCATCACTCCTGAACTTTAGGTTTACCAATTACTTATGTATTCAATATATTATGGTGAAGCACAAAATATTTGACGCAGCTTTCTGATGAACTTTACATCATGGCTTTTCTAAATTTAAAATCTTCTTATTGCAAGCATGCAGTAGACTGTGTCTTATGTTTTCATATCCATCACTCAGTTAAATACTGAATACCTGAAGAACATAACTCATTAGTTCATTGTTCAACCTGTGTGTCATGATTTGATACACCATTTCCGTTCTTTAAAAAAAAATCTGAATGATTACAAATAAAACTTCAGCATTAAACTTAGCTATAAAAATATTTATAGTGGTGGAAAAATACCCAGACTAACCTAACAACTATACTATAGAAATAGAATGAATAAAATCTCAGCAAAACCCTTAGTTATAAAGAATATTGACAGAAGTGTTTTGATTGATTTATTGATACTTAATGATAGATAACAAAACATAAAATGTGGGGAATTCATGATGTTAAGGACTTAATAAATAGCATTTAGTGTCATTAAAATGGTAAATAGTGATAGGACACACACATTCAGTAATTGTCTTTTTGAAAGAGAAAAAGTTCTCAAATTATATAAATAGAGTATGTAGTAAACTTACCAGTGACATATCTAGAAATTTTCTTGAAAAGGGGGCGCACTGACTGCCTAAAGAGGGCCCACTCCAGTCATGTTTCATTGATTCTCTATATAACCAATATTTTTTTCAACAAATGGAGAAGCCTTGTCACCCTGACCCCTTAATCTGCCTATGCCAATGTAGTATACATTGATTAATCCTTACACTTTATAGAAAGTTCTCATAGATTGCAGGGAACACAATTGGTACCTTTATCCCTCTTTTGATTTTCAGATTAGTCATTCTACATTTATGATACTGTGAACTGGGCATTTTTGTCGAGCCTTCAACTTTTGTCGAAAAAGCGAGACTAAGCGATCCTACATTCCATCGTCGTCGGTGTTGTCGTCGGCGGCGGCGTCCACAAATATTCACTCTGTGGTTAAAGTTTTTGAAATTTTAATAACTTTTTTAAACTATACTGGATTACTTCCAAACGTGGACAGAAGCTTGTTTATGATCATAAGATAGTATCTAGAAGTGAATTTTGTAAAAATAAAATTCCATTTTTTTCTGTATTTTACTTATAAATGGACTTAGTTTTTCTGCGGGGAAACATTACATTCTGTGGTTAAAGTTTTTAAAATTTTAATAACTTTCTTAAACTATCCTGGGTTTGTACCAAACATGGACAGAAGCTTGTTTATGATCAAAAGATAATATACAGAAGTAAATTTTGTAAAAAAATAAATCCGTTTTTTCCGTATTTTACTTTTAAATGGACTTAGATTTTCTGCTGGGAAACAACACATTCACTCTGTGGTTAAATTTTAAAAAATTTAATAACTTTCTTATACTTCTTTAAATTTGAACCAAACTTAGACAGAAGCTTGTTTATGATCAAAAGCTAGTATTTAGGAGGAAATTTTGTTAATATTTTGTACCTGTGTATCTGTATTTTACTTATAAATGGACTTAGTTTTTCTTCCAGTTAACATTACATACTGTCTGCAGTTAAAGTTTTTAAACATTTATTAAATTCATAAACTATCCTGGATTTTTACCAAACTTGGACAGAAGCTTCTTTCAATCAAAAGATAGTATCAAGAGGAATATTTTTATTGATATTTTCCTCATTTTTGTTGAGCCTGTGATTTTCAGCAAAAGTAGGCGAGACACTGGGTTCCGTGGAACTTAAAAGTTTGCTAAATCGAATTACATGCAACATGTTTTGGCAATATCTTAACGATATAAAAAGTAAGCTCTCTTTTAGTTTATACAATTTCCTGACAAGTTGTTCACCAGATATATACTTTTAAAAGTCACAAATTTTCAGGAAATTATCCAAACTTAAATAGAGCTTACTTTTATTTAGTTCAGTTGTGATAAATGTATTGCCACAACTGCACATATTGCATTTAAATCAATTTAGCTAACTTCAAGTCATTAACAAAGGGATATTTTTGTCCTGTAGGTATTTCATGTATTTTATATTTCACTCTTTGAAAACTTATTTAATGAGATTTTCATATCAGACTAAAAAGAGAAAGTTTGGCAATTATTTATCTTTTAATCCGTTGTTTTAACAGAGCAGAAAGTTAATGATTGACCTGTTTATAAGTTATATGTAATATATAATGTTACATAACTCTGAATCCCTGTCAAATATTTCCTGTGTTTTACACTGGTGTTTTTTCAATTGTTTGTTTCCTAATTCAAGCCACACCTATATTTACAAACTGTGTAATTGTTCATTATATAAAACTGTAAGCCCAGGAAGACTTATTATAATTAAGCAAAGTGTATGTCTGTATTATTGTGGAAGCTGTCACATGATCCAGCCTGTCATGTGATAGTTTAAAGTAACATGATCACCCTCCTTTTGAATTGAAGTGTGAGATTAAGTGACTGTATCTCCACTTTAAAATCTCATTCAAAATAATTACTGATATGAACTTCTTTAATTACAGGCTTTATAACTGTTATAAAAATAAAATAAAACATGCAAATAAATAAAAGGTGGGAACCAAATATTCTCAGCAGCCATCTTTACTCATGAAATCCCATAATAGAATTGAGAATGGAAATGGGGAATGTGTCAAAGAGGCAACAACCCGACCATAGAACAGACAACAGCAGAAGGTCACCATAAGTTTTTTTTCAGTGAAAATATACTTTTGAAACTGGTGTTTATTTCCTATCTTGATTAAACAACTGAAAAAATAGCTTTTCTCACCACTTGGCGTCCGTCGTCCGGCGTCGTCCGGCGTCGTCGTCGTCCGTCGTCGTCGTCGTTAACAATTTACATTTTGAACTTCTTCTAGAGAACCACTGAATGGAATGGAACCAAACATGGCATGCATGTTCCTTATGAGGTGTTGACCAAGTGTTGTTACTTTGTAGCCGATCCATCATCCAAGATGGCCGCCAGCGGGGGACTTAGTTTAACATAGGACGCTATGGGAAATGCATACAAATGACTTCTTTTAGAGAACCATTGAATGGAATGAAACCAAACATGGCATGAATGTTCCTTATGAGGTGCTGACCAAGTGTTGTTACTTTGTTGCCGATCCATCATCCAAGATGGCCGCCAGCCTGGGACTTAGTTTAACATAGGACCCTATGGGAAATGCATACAAATGACTTCTTTTAGAGAACCACTGAATGGAATAAAACCAAACATAGCATGAATGTTCCTTATGGAGTGCTGACCAAGTGTTGTTACTTTGTAGCCGATCCATCATCCAAGATGACCGCCAGCGGGGGACTTAGTTTTACATAGGACCCTATTGGAAATGCATACAAATCACTTCTTCTAGTGAACCACTGAATGGAATGAAACCAAACGTGGCATGAATGTTCCTTATGTGGTGCTGACCAAGTGTTGTTACTTTGTAGCCGATCCATCATCAAAGATGGCTGCAGCAGGGGACTTAGTTTAACATAGGACCCTATGGGAAATGCATACAAATGACTTCTTTTAGAGAACCACTGAATGGAATAAAGCCAAACATAGCATGAATGTTCCTTATGGGGTGCTGACCAAGTGTTGTTACTTTGTAGCCAATCCATCATCCAAGATGGCCGCCAGAGGGGGACTTAGTTTAACATAGGACCCTATGGGAAATGCATACAAATGACTTCTTTTAGAGAACCACTGAATGGAATGAAACCAAACATTGCATGAATGTTCCTTATGAGGTGCTGACCAAGTGTTGTTACTTTGTTGCTGATCCATCATCCAAGATGGCCGCCAGCCGGGGACTAGGTTAACATAGGACCCTATGGGAAATGCATACAAATGACTTCTTTTAGAGAACCACTGAATGGAATAAAACCAAACATAGCATGAATGTTCCTTATGGGATGCTGACCAAGTGTTGTTACTTTGTAGCCGATCCATCATCCAAGATGGCCGCCAGCGTGGGACTTAGTTTAACATAGGACCCTATGGGAAATGCATACAAATGACTTCTTTTAGAGAACCACTAAATGGAATGAAACCAAACATGGCATGAATGTTCCTTATGAGGTGCTGACCAAGTGTTGTTACTTTGTTGCTGATCCATCATCCAAGATGGCCGCCAGGGGGGGACTTAGTTTAACATAGGACCCTATGGGAAATGCATACAAATGACTTCTTCAGAGAACCACTAAATGGAATGAAACCAAACATAGCATGAATGTTCCTTATGGAGTGCTGACCAAGTGTTGTTACTTTGTAGCTGATCCATTATCCAAGAAGGCCGCCAGCGGGGGACTTAGTTTAACATAGGACCCTATTGGAAATGCATACAAATCACTTCTTCTAGTGAACCACTGAATGGAATGAAACCAAACATGGCATGAATGTTCCTTATGTGGTGCTGACCAAGTGTTGTTACTTTGTAGCTGATCCATCATCCAAGATGGCCGCCAGCGTGGGACTTAGTTTAACATAGGACCCTATGGGAAATGCATACAAATGACTTCTTTCAGAGAACCACTGAATGGAATGAAACCAAACATAGCATGAATGTTCCTTATGGGATGCTGACCAAGTGTTGTTACTTTGTAGCCGATCCATCATCCAAGATGGCCGCCAGCGTGGGACTTAGTTTAACATAGGACCCTATGGGAAATGCATACAAATGACTTCTTTTAGAGAACCACTGAATGGAATGAAACCAAACATTGCATGAATGTTCCTTATGAGGTGCTGACCAAGTGTTGTTACTTTGTTGCTGATCCATCATCCAAGATGGCCGCCAGCGGGGGACTAGGTTAACATAGGACCCTATGGGAAATGCATACAAATGACTTCTTTTAGAGAACCACTGAATGGAATAAAACCAAACATAGCATGAATGTTCCTTATGGGATGCTGACCAAGTGTTGTTACTTTGTAGTCGATCCATCATCCAAGATGGCCGCCAGCGTGGGACTTAGTTTAACATAGGACCCTATGGGAAATGCATACAAATGACTTCTTTTAGAGAACCACTGAATGGAATGAAACCAAACATGGCATGAATGTTCCTTATGAGGTGCTGACCAAGTGTTGTTACTTTGTTGCTGATCCATCATCCAAGATGGTTGCCAGCGGGGGACTTAGTTTAACATAGGACCCTATGGGAAATGCATACAAATGACTTGAATGTTCCTTATGGAGTGCTGACCAAGTGTTGTTACTTTGTAGCTGATCCATTATCCAAGAAGGCCGCCAGCGGGGGACTTAGTTTAACATAGGACCCTATTGGAAATGTATACAAATCACTTCTTCTAGTGAACCACTGAATGGAATGAAACCAAACATGGCATGAATGTTCCTTATGTGGTGCTGACCAAGTGTTGTTACTTTGTAGCTGATCCATCATCCAAGATGGCCGCCAGCGTGGGACTTAGTTTAACATAGGACCCTATGGGAAATGCATACAAATGACTTCTTTTAGAGAACCACTGAATGGAATGAAATCAAACATGGCATGAATGTTCCTAATGTGGTGCTGACCAAGTGTTGTTTCTTTGTAGCCGATCCATTATCCAAGATTGCCGCCATTGGGGGACTTAGTTTAACATAGGACCCTATGGGAAATGCATACAAATGACTTCTTTTAGAGAACCACTGAATGGAATAAAACCAAACATAGCATGAATGTTCCTTATGAGGTGCTGACCAAGTGTTGTTACTTTGTAGCCGATCCATCATCCAAGATGGCCGCCAGCAGGGGACTAAGGTTAACATAGGACCCTATGGGAAATGCATACAAATGACTTCTTTTAGAGAACCACTGAATGGAATAAAACCAAACATGGCATGAATGTTCCTTATGAGGTGCTGACCAAGTGTTGTTACTTTGTAGCCGATCCGTCATCCAAGATGGCCGCCAGTGGGGGACTTTTGAATGAAATTAAACATGTTCCTTTCCTTATAAATGAGGTTGTGTTGTCACTTTTAGCCAAATTTTATATTTTTTTATATGATTTCAAAAACCCAAGTAGAATCAGGTTAGCGATACAGGCTCTTGAGAGCCTCTAGTTAAAGATTTCTATACCATAAATTTTAGTTTAATTTTAAAGGTCACACTTTAGATGAGAAAAGTGTGTTGTTTATATTTGCAACTACAAAAGAATGTGAACAATACAAGTTATAATATGATTTTAACATGTTTAGATTGAATACATTGTATACATTTGTATTTTGGTTCTGCAAATGTTTCTATTTTTATGGTTAATTTGTTAAAATTGTATGCCCACCTGGAAACCTAATTTTCTGAATATAAATTTTTATTCATATTCTTATTCTGTAATGGAATAAAATTAGAATAAAGAAAGTGTATTTATTGCATTAGATATAAAATGTCCAGATGTGACAGTAGTTAAACCTTGATTAAATAATTATTAATGTCAGCACCTGCTTGTCCCACATACTACTACAATAGGTTTAACATCTCTTTGATGTGAAGCAACATGTGAAGCAAAATAAAAGCCTAAATTAACCCCACTATTTTTAAAAGTTTCTTAAATAGTTCAACTAATCTTCACTTTCCTCAACAAATAGATTTGACCATAAGAGGTTACTTTATCCCAGATGGCTTTGAAATAGCGTGTTGTGTTAGCTAAGATAGTTCTCTGAATTATAGAGTTTTTTAAAATGACATCCGATTGAATTATTTTCATCCAGTGTGCATCATACATGTAAAGGGGTAATCCTATTTGCATCTACATCAACCAAGGCCCTCTGTGGTGGTTTCTATCACTATTCTCTAGTTAGTACCCATAGTAGTTAACAAATTGATTCAAAGTTATTTTCTTTCTTTTACAGAAATATTGTTTTAGAAGTACCACACTTTGCCTCCTTGCGTGGCAAAGAAAGAGAAATCAAGATCTTAAGAAGTAACAATGGTGAAAAATGGGACGAACACCCAATTGTGGCCTCTGATGAAGCCGTTAACAAGGCTTTGGAACAAAGCATGGAAGGTAATACCCGTGGTAAAACTGAGGGGAGGGGGAAAATGGGTGTTAAAGTTATGATAAAGTATGGTTATTTTCCTGTCCTCCATTAATTTTCTCTGGATAAAACGAAACTCAATCATGTCAATTCTTGAATTGTTGATATATGATAAATTACTTGTTGTTCTGGATCTGCCACTGAATGGAAATGTAAAGGTGGCATGAGGTAACTTAATCAGCACTGTTTTTCCCAAAATATATAACACCAGGGTACCACAGTGCTTTAACTTTTTGTCCCTGGGTAGAACACTGATTACATGAATCCAAAATAGAAATGCAGCAAAACAATTTAATAATTCAACCTCTTTTGAGATGAAAAGAATTTTGTTACCTTAATATTTGTTTTTCTTTGCTTAGTTTCTGATCTGGAACAAGAGGACGAGGCAACTGGAAAGAGAATTACCAGAATATTGACTGATGACCTTCCTCGGTATTTTGCCTTGGTCACTAAGATAAAGGAAGAGAAGCGACATATTGGTGGAGAAGGTGGTGTGATCAGTTCTACTGTTGTACCACAAGTACAAGCAGTTTTCCCAGAAGGGGCATTAACAAAGAAGATAAAAGTTGGTCTGCAGGTAGGGAGTCACATGAAAGCCATTTTGAGTCATGTTTGGAAAACTCCAAGACCAATCGAAAATGTTCTACTGAAAGAGTAGATTCATGGTCAGAAAATGACCCTATATTAATCAAACCATTAATTTTTACTTCAAGACTAAAACTTTATAGAAAACAGTAAATATATAAGGGGGACTTGGTTGTTTGCTTTTAAAATTTTACACAAAGGTAAATTACTTCTATTATCAATTATTGATATATATATGTGTGTATATATCTAATGATAGATGCAAGTTACTTAGTTTAAGTTGATTATGTTGAAAAATGACTTAAAAAATGTATTCTAGTCAGTGTTTAAGCAGGTAAACATATTCTTTAATTTTATATTCTGTTGTTTCATGTGTTTTATAAGGGTGTTAGTTTAGTACATAAAAATGCCAGAGAGTTTAAATACCTTTTTTAAAAGTATGAAATTTCCTTCTGCATGATGTGTATACCCTTAATCAGTTGAATAGATATTTAAAACACCCCTATTTCTTTATATATTGTAGCCTACTAAGGGACAGGCAAGACTGGCAGAAATTGAAACAGACATTTTTTAATAAACAGTAAAATTTTGCACTCGTGTCTTCCGCTTTAGTCTCGCTCTATTGTGTAGAAATGTATATTATTGTAATAATGTTGTATTTATCATGTGATCATCTCATCCAATCACCAGGCACAGAAAATAAATCCAGATCTTGTCGCTAAGATGTTAGGGAATCGTGTAGCTGTTAGTCCAATCGTAACGGTGGAACCAAGACGACGTAAATTTCACAAGGACATTATCCTGACAATACCTGTTCCCAAGGCAGCTCAGAAAGGCATGATAAACCAGTACAGTTCTGAAGCTCCGACACTTAGAGTACTCTACAGTATAGCAGGTAAACATTCATACTGTTATTATCTCTGTTTATTTTTAAAGCTTGTGTGGTGCAATGTTGTGAATAATGTTGCTACATTTAGCTTATACTTTTATATCTAACTAAACAAAATTATATTTAGCTTAGTCTATTCACAACAAGCTTAGTGTTTTTTTTTTATGTAATACATGTATGGTCAGACTAATCTATTAATATCAGATTACAAACAGTAGTATGGTAAAACAAAATATGTCTTATAGCTTTTGGTGTCTTTGGGTTTTTATCCCTGTAACATATATCCCACATCTCCTTTAATTCATACACAACGGAAGTTATTTTATTAAGAATATTTAAAAATCAAATGTTAAGCATGTAAATACAAAGTGATTTTCATCTCCAGCTGCTTTAATGCAGGTATAATATGGATATATACATGTAATTTCTGTATAATTGAAAAAAAATGTATGAAGAAAACACACTTACAGTTAAATTGATTTGTGACTTGAATTAAGTTTTAAGACTTGTTGCACAATGAAAACAACTGATCTACACACTAAATCCTTATTTTCAAATTTAGAAGGGGAGATAACTGAACAGATTACTGTTCCTGACAATCTTTTTCTGCAAATAATATTTTCATGTAGAACAATGCCGCTTGAAGTTGAAGCAAATTTTTCTTTCTGTTTAAATCCTATGTTTTTTACTTCAGTGTAAAGGAAAATTGTTTGAACAAAGTTATCAAAATTACTACACACATTTAAAAAGGGGGGTTGTGATATTCAACTCATGTGGAATGTTTGATTAATAGCTGGTGTACTGTATCATATCAGAAAGTTTATATGAGCAATTGAGGATGAGTTTATATATACTAGTGGACTGTCCTAAATATTCATGAAATATCTGCCACTGGACATTAGGGAAACAACAATCAATGAATATTATAATGGAAAAATTGAAATATCTTTAAAGTGCAACCATTTGTTAGCACAAGCTTTTTGCTGAAGCTTTTTTGTATGAGCACTGACAATGTTTCAATTTGAATATTTTATTTTTCAGCCATGTCTAGTATGTCAGTTGTTTAAAACTTAACATTTTGTCTAAAATTCTCTGAATAATATAGTTCTTGAATGAATTTATATATATGCCCTGCCATGAATGTAGATTAATTGTGTCAGTAATTCCCTTTATGATATTTTCGACACATATCCCTATAAGGGACAAACCAATAAACTATTAATTTTGCCTAAATTTCATTAATTTAGTCTAGACTAGGATGTCTTCACACAATTTGTATAATTTTTCAAAAGTTCAAGGCAGTGCATCTGTTTCTGTAATGACATATTGTAATTTTTTCAAACTTTAATATATATGATAGAATATTTTCTATGAATGAGCATGAAATGGAATTTGAATATTAATATTTCTATGCTAAATTTTTTGATTGTAAAGAAAGACAATTTCTATTTAGAACACTTAACACCTATATATTGTAGCTTTATAATGTGTATCTTTCTCTCTTTGTGCTTTCGTTAGGCTCCAACCATTCCTTAAACAGAGGTAAATTCTTCCTCATGTTGTGTATCATGCATTGTTTGTGTATATGTGTGCACAGTATCCTCGTTGTGTAAACATTTCATCTTTCAGATTCTGAACTTTTTTCTGATAATTATAATTGCTTTCTTCAATGCTGTACTTATTTCAGTCAAGTTTTCTATTTCTACTCAATGCTAAACGAACAAAATCAATTCATCTAACTTCAATATTAGTGAATGTAAAATGTGCTTGGTAAACAAGTTTGTAATTATATTATTTTTGAATTGTATATAAAAAAGAAATGTACTAGTTCGAATATTTTGAATAAAAATGCAGAAAAGATAACAGCCATCAACATCATATTATATTTGATATATAGCCTTTTTGCCTCATAACTTATCCCTGTAATTTAAGCTTGTAAACTATAACACTTTTGAAAAAGAGTGACCTATAATATTGTTTGATTTGAATCCAGCCACTAGGAATGAGATATATTATATCCAGTCCATTCATTGTATGTTAACTATCCTAAATCACAGGAGACTGAAGTTTATATGTACCCCATAGATACTAGCCTTTACTGGAATTGATTAGCCCAATCCCTATCAGTCCTTCATCAAGTTATTTTAAAAATTGTTGTTTTGCATGTGAATTTATTATTATGGTAATGTATACACATTGATATATATACAGATACAGTTTAAACATGCACTTAAGCTTATAGGCAGACATGTTTTTCTCTCATCTTTGACACAGGTCTTTATAGAAAGAAGCATATGTGGTATGATTGCCAATGAGACAACTATCCAACAAAGTTCAAATAAAGTAAATATAAGCAGTTTTAGGCAAAAGAACATTCTGTTAAAGATCTAAAAGTATTAGATATGAATAAATTAAAAACTTTAAATTGAGAAAACTTAATTAATAATGAAACAATTTAGAAAAACAAATATGACACATGAACTGACGATAACCACTGAACTACAGGCTCCCAACTTAGGGACAGGCACATTTAGAATGTTGCGGGGATACAAATTTCTATACTGATAATTGGTCAACAACATTTGGTCAAGAAATTTTATCAAGTGTAGATACATTTATGTCCAAAGGACAGAATGTAATTTTTATAGTACATCATTTTCTCTATGTGTGATGATCAAATATATTTGGTTTGCAGTATGGTTGTAAGATGTACTTGTTAGTCTAACAGGAATTCATGACCCTATCCTTTCCATGTATATGATAAGCGATAGGTTTTTTGCGCTATAATCAGTTCCTCCGAAACAAAAGATCATAGCTCAAATTCACGTTGTGCTATGTAGCCTCAGCTTGACATTAAATTCATGACTGATGGATCAATGTTAAGTTTTCGTTATACATAGTTGCAATGTTAATATCAAAGAGGGTCAACATATTCAGATATCCTGGTCATTACAGAGTTCTCTGGAATGTTTATAAATAGTATTGTTTCCCTAAAATCAAAGCACCACATTTACAATATATTCTATATTCTATGTTACAATAAATAATATTAATGTAAAACCAATCTATTTTTTTACCATGTCGCTATCTACATAATGTAGATAGCGACATTGTAAAAAAATAGATTGGTTTTATCAGGTAATGGTTGCTATAAGGCTCTGCAGAGAACACTGTAAAGATGATAAGTAGTTTTCAGCATGTTCAGCCCCCTGTTCAGTCTTTTTCATCAATAGAACTAATTGAATACAACCCGGATTCTTTTTGTTTTTTCTTGTGTAAAAGTATATAACTTTGCAATTTTTTATATTATTTTGATAAAAAGAATACTGTAGATCTTCATCTGTTAGATTAGATAAATTGATTAAATTATAACACAAGTGTGGATATGATTGTAGGTCGGTTTCTACTAATGGTTCTCTGTGATTTAGATTATGCATAGTCTGTATGTTTAATATTGTAGATAGCTACCATGTTTATGATTTACCTTTATACACAAATCTAATCTATTTCTATTGTTTTTGACAGAGGGAACTGATGTATCTGTATGGGAAGACTACACTAAAGCTGCCAACATTAAGTTTTCAGAAGATTGTGTCTCCATTACCACTAGTGTGTCAGGAAGGTTTGTAGTGTCCAGGACTTTAATAAAACTTGTACCTTGTATCTTGTGATGCTTTTTCAGTATTATAAAAAAAAAAAGATGTGGTATGATTGCCAATAAGACAACTCTCTACCAGAGTTCAGATGATGTAGAATGTAAAATAAAGGTCACCGTACAGCCTTCAACTATGAAAAAAAAAACTCATACTGTGAAGTAAGCTATATAAAAATGCACTGAAAATGTGAACAACTCAAATGAGAAAACTAAGGCCTGATTTATGTCCAAAGCAATGAACGAAAAACAAAAAATAATATGCAGCAACAAAGGACAGCAATTGAATTACTGTATTATCATAATCATGATATTATATAATTATGTTTACAATTATCAAAAGCATGGATTGTCTTGCAAGAAAAATATCAGTTTCAGACATTTTAACATGGTTAACAAAAAAACAAAGGAAATATTTGGAGAAAGACAACTGCATTCAAAAGTAAAAGGCAGAAGAAAAAACAATCTATAGAATATGACTTACTGGTAAAACTTCCAGAAACAGAGTGTTACATTAACTCCATCATAAATTATGCTTTGCTAACTTAATATCTGGAATTAGTAAAAGGGAGGAAATTACTGAAAAAAATATTTTCAGGTTTTGGTTAATGGACTGTCAAAACATTGCTGATGCCCCTCGGATGGGAACAGAATTATATCATGAAGCTATTACTATACCATACATGGCCAGATTTGTTTGTTTTGCTAAACGTACAGGAGAAGAGGAAGGAAAACTACGCATGTTTTGTATGACAGATGACAGACTTGATAAAACCTTGGAAAAACAAGAACATTTCGTTGAAGTGGCTAGAAGTAGAGATGTAGAGGTAATAAAAATGTGGAGCATCTTCAAGTTACTTCCTTTGGTAATACAAAATTGTGGAAAGCTTTCAAAATTGATGAAAATTATTGCTGCATGATGATGTTGTGCAGCGATAATCCTTTGTTTACTTTTCAAAAGAAAGTTTTTCGAATTATAATCAATTTAACTCCTTGTATTCATAAGGCTGTTAAGTAAAAGAGTTTGCAGAAAAAATAAAAAAAAATGTGTTTTTATCAGATTTCTTTTTTTTTTTTAACATTAAAATTTACCTAAATTAAATGGCTGTAGCTTTTATGTAGAAATAAAAAAATCCAAGAATAGTTAGGTCAGTTTAACTCCGCCACATGTTAATATGCATGTCCAATATCAGGACAGTTTGGTTCAGGGATATTTTTGTATGTCTTATAAAATATCATGGCAGATTATTGGCAGTCTCTGTTAAATTTTTGTACAGCTTGTTAAAATTCAGATCCATTTTGTTTGTGGCAGCCTTTAGGTTGACTTGTTATTATCTCACAGCTGCTTTACTGTTTACACCATACATGTACATGTATCTCCATTATTCCTAATATGATTTAATTGATATATTTTTGCATTTTGTTTTCACAGGTAATTGATGGAAGACCACAGTTTGTAGAAATGGCCGGAAATTTAATCCCTATCACCAAGTCAGGTGATCAGCTCTACATCAATTTTAAAGCTTTTCGTGAAAACCGGCTGCCATGTACTTTAAGAATTAGAGACCTAGATCAAGATGCTGCAGCCAGAGTTGCCTTTATGAAGGAACCTAAAGTTGCCAGAGGAGAAGTACCCCAGACTCCAATTTGTAATCTCAATGTTTCGCTGCCAGATATGTCTACAGTAAGTCTAATATTGATAGAAGCTCTAAGTATGCTCCACCCTGAAACATTCCTGTGTGAAAATGACTAGAGGTTGCTGTATGTAATTTGACTATCTCAAAATAGGGAATTGAATTTAAGACTTAAAAAATTGAGGTTACAAATTTAAAGAAAATTAATAATTAAATCCAAAATTTGTATGTCTGAATTGAGGGAAAATGAAGTTCAAGTTATGGTCATAATTCAACTTAAAATTTGGTACACTTCAAAATATTTTTTTTTTGACAAATCTAAAATGTATGCTTCAGAAATAAAGGTTTAACACAGATTTTGCAATTCACTGAGAACCGAAAGGTGCACAGGGACTAAAAAAAAAAACCAAATTATAAAAAGAAAATCTGAAATGACAAATGTAACCACACAAGAGAAAAATTGTTTGGTCTAAATCATGTTGTGAAACACATACAATTATTCCTGTTTCTAAATTAATTTTGATAAAATTGTTCCAAAAGAAGAACACTGCCGTGTTAAATATGGTTCATAAAGGAAAGATTAAGTTGTTTATTATTTGGACTTTTGTAATAAATAAATACCCTTCATCAAAGATTATGTTTTCTTTTCATAGGGATTCACTTCTTGGATTGCATTACATAATTTAGCATTATCCAGAGAGTTATTTCCCTTTATTCAATTTCCTGCTGTCTGCTACAAGATGGAATTAGAAGAAACTGAAGTGTCTAGTGATTTTAATGTAGCTTGATTTCCTGAATGCCTAATTTAAACAATTAGATAATGCATTTGTAACCAAGACCAGCAAGATATAGTACTG